>CM053595.1:16146033-16168608 GCA_028646575.1 Pseudocheirus occidentalis
TCCTTCTTCTCCTTCCTTTCTACTTTTCCCTTCCCTCTCTCTTCTCCCTCAGCCCACAAAGTGAATCATATCCTTACCTTCAAGTACTCTGCCCAAAGGAATATACATTTAGATCACTAAAACCTCACAGGATATCTCAGGGTTTGCTGGCTAGATTTCTGAATTTTTAAGGACCATGCCTTAAACCTAAATCACTTTGACTCCCATTGATTGGTCAACAATAGGTCCCAGCCCAAGCCTGCCTTAGTTATTGTATGGGCCCTGATGGTTCAGAGTGAGTATAAATAGTAATCGTTTCTGTTTTGGCCAGAAATCCTGAGGGTTTTTCCCTCCCAGAGTGATTTTTTTTTGAGTAGGTAAAAGAGGCCATTTTTGGCCTCATTTCTTACCTCGCCCTAATCACTGAAGTGGCATTGTCTAAGACAAACTGAGACCTGTGAATAACTTTATCTTTAAAAGGCCAAGGTCTCCCCCGCATCCAGGGCCATATCCAGTTATCTTGGTCCATATATTGCCACTGGGCCCAGATGGCTCAGGAGGAGAGAGTGAGGCTGGTTACTTTGCACAGCCCTACTTCACTTTAATCCAATTCACTTGTAAGTCATGGCATCACCTTCCCAATGTCATGATCCTCTTCAAGAAGAAAGGACAGACAGCAACAACAACAACAACAATCTCCACTATGCTGTGCTTGTCTGAGCTGGTTCCTCACAGGTCATGTAGTCTTTAATTAGGTTGGTAAAACTGGTGCTGGGTTGCCAAGTTGTTTACTTGGTGACTGAGCTGTCTCCTCTCTGATCTTAGCTGTTCCTTGACCACTGGGCACAGTTGCCTATTGGATGGTCCTGACTGGTCTCTTGGCCTTTAGACTGCAGCAGGACTAGTGTGGGCAGGTTATTCTGCGGGTGGACTGCTGTTAGACTGGTCCAATAAGATTGCTTTTTCATTAGGCTGCTACTAAAGGGCTGGGCCAGGTAGGTCTCTCACAGTGGATGTTTCTCAGAAAATAGTATCTCTGTAGGATGGGTTTATCTCTTGGACTACTGGGGCTGACTTTGATGGGAAGCTAGCTATAGTCTTTCACGTTCTTCAGGTACTGACTCATACTATACTCTTCTTTTTAGATACTTTTATATACTCTTTAATATACTTTTCAACTACAGTATTACTTTTCTCTTTTAGCTAAGGCAATGACCCTTAGTCTGGCATTGTCTCCCTCTTTGATTCCCTCAGAGCCTCCACACAGGAGGTATCAGAGGCCTAGCTTCTGTGATTTTCCAGTCCTTCCTAGTTGGAGGCCTATTTTCTCAGAAAGGTTCTCTAGACTTGTGATGATCAGTCATGATTCAGTCATTTATGCTTATCAGACTTTGGCAATCTTATGCAGATGGGACAAAGCCAGGAACAGAGGCAATCTAATTATTCATTATGCAAATGAGCTTTTCAAGCCTCAGATCTTTTCTAACTGCTTATTTTGCTTCTGAAATCTTTTCCCTTTACATTTCAGTATTTTTATTTTTCAGTCCCTTTAGACCAGGCCAGCACAACTTGCAGCCTCCAGGTTGCCTATGACTCTTTGGCCTCTAGCAGCATACCAAAGGGTTTCAGGCGGCCCTTGAAAGATATAGAGGAAAGCATCCTTTGCATACAGTGGAAATCCTTTGGCAGACTGTAAATGTAACCTGAGGGCTGTAACCAGACCACAAGGTGTGCAGACCTGCTTTAGACCTTTCAGCTTCATGAAGTCCTCCCACAGGAGTTGGTTAGATTGCTTTAAATATTTTATTTATAATTTCTCTTTGCCTTAGTACATGATTAATTTTGTAAAGGTGCCATGAGTTCCTGAGAATATGGATATTCTTCAGTATTTCCATTCGTAAGTCTCATATCTCTAAATCTTACAAGTTTTTCAGTTCTTTATTTTACCATTTGCTTATATTTCTGTTAGACCTGTCTGCATTTGAAAGAACTGTAAAATCTCTCTACTATTATTGTTTGTGTCTATATCTTTTGATAGTTCAGTTAACATTTCTTTTATGAATTTAGACTCTATGTCATTTGACACATGTTTAGCAACAATACTTTCATTTTCTATGATATCTTTAATAATAACATAATTTATCTGTACTGATATTTTAAGTTTTACCTTTGCTATGTTTGATAGCATGAGTGTAGCTGTTGGTTTTTTGGATTTACCATAAATTTTGTTCTCATTTCTCATTGTGTGGCTCAATCCTACCCTTTTCTCTCACCAGGATCAGTTTTCTTCCCCAAAGCCTATTTTATCTCATCTCTCCCCCTTCCCCATATCACTGCTTCCATTCTGAATGCCACCTAGCTTTAGTGACTCACATGTATGAATCCCTGGGTCAGGATGCTGCCAGTGGAGACATACTTTTGATGAGGTGTAGGCTCTGGGACACCCCCACGCCCTTTTAAGCTCTCCTTGAATCTTTGAGGTACTACCCTGGCCCTCCATTGTCCATCTGCTTCCCACCCTCAAGCCTATCAAAATATCAATCCACTCTTGCATTTACCTCATTAACTCCATCTGAAGTCCCTCCCCAAACTCATTACTGGAGTCTGACCTCATTGACTCCTCCTGAAGACCCTCTCCAGGCTCCTCCTCTGAACCACCCCTAGATTCCTTTGTATATAAGACCCCATCTTCCCTCCATCTTCGTGAGAGTGCCATGGAATGGCTTGGCACAGACTTACTCTGTGTGAGAGAGCTGTGAAACGGCCTAGCAGAGATTTCCTTTGTGAGAGCACCCTGGAATGGCTTAGTATAGACTGGCTCCTTAAGAGTCTACCCCATATGGAAAACTTGAAATTTCAATAAACTGTACTTTTTCTTTGGCTGAGAAGTCTTGAGTGGAATTCTTTCCGCAGGACCCGGCATTTTGGTATTTTGGGATCTCAGGCAGCCCTAACCCTCTTTGGGTACTTCTTCACTTTCACAGAGAAGACAGAACTCCAGTGTATTTGGAAGGGTGATAGAGAGTGAGGCACTTCACTATCTAGTCATTGGTTTGCCACCTGTCATGCTGTCTGGTCCAGAAATCATAAGCTGGAAGGCTTACCCTTTTCATGCCTGTGCCTCCTGTACTGGAATCCCTTTGGGATTCTGGGTGGTTTCTCAGTTACCTACTACATCTGAGCCTAGACTTCAAACACATTTCTTCATTTCCTAGTCATTTTCTTAGTCATTTGTTCTGTCTAGAAATGGAGTTCAAGAGGACTTAATCCTTTTTCTTTATTGCTGTTGTTGAGTCATGTGTGATCTTCATGACACCATTTGCCATTTTCTTGGCAAAGATACTGAAATAGGTTGCCATTTCCTTCTCAATTTATTTTATAGATGAAGAAACTGAAGTAAACAGGGTTAAGTGGGGGCAGCTAGGTGGCACAGTGAATAGAGCACTGGCCCTGGAGTCAGGAAGACCTGAGTTCAAAGCCGACCTCAGACAATTGACATACTAGCTGTGTGACCTTGGGCAAGTCACTTAACCCCAATTGCCCTGCCTTCCTCCGCCTTGCAAAAAAACCCAAAACACTTACAAACAAAAATAACAAGGCTAAGTGACTTGTCTAATGACTCGTCTAGGGTCACATAGCCAGTGTCTGAAGCCAGATTTGAACTGAAGTACTTCCTCCTGATTCCAGGTCCAGCACTCTGTCAACTATGCCACCTTCTACACACAGTTTTAGATACCCAGTTCTGAAGCTTTATTCATTTCAACTTCATTCTTGCTGGTTCCACTCATTATTCCTGTAACCTTCCTAACTTAACTATTTCTTTCTGACTACCAGTTCCCTATAAACACACACATATACACATATATGTTTGTACATATGTACGTATGTTGACCCCTCTATTCGAATATAAGCTCTGTAATTAAAGGAACTACCTTTGTTTTTCTTTTTGTATCTGTAGAAATTAGTATGCTGTTTGACATGTAGCAAATCATGTGCAAATATGTATATGCTGTGTATGTATGCACATGTATGTGTATGTATGCACACACATATCCACATATCCACTCATTCACAGCTCTCATCAGGTTAAACACATCACAGGCATATGTCTTTTCTCACATGGTAGTACCCTTTAATGGAGCCCTCTCCCACTGCCTGTAGTGAGACCTCTCCACTCTACGCCAATCCTCAGACTCAGTTTTTCTCTTCTATCCCCTCTCCTATTTCCTTCATTCCCTCTCTTCTCTAGCTGAAAGGCTTTTGCAATCAGCATCTTTTTGCTGTTCACTGCAGACTGCATATGGGTTCCCTACATCTTCCCATTTATGTATCCCTTTTTTTCTGAAATTCCATCCTAAAAAAGCACTAATTCACTTATGAGAGGTTCAGGGAGTTTAGCTTATATTGAAGCTCTTCTGGCAACTTGCAAAATTTGCAGTAATAGTTACATTTAAACCACTGTTTTTAAAGTTGGATGCACAAGGTTTGTTGACTTTTGTCATTGTTTGTTTTGTTTTTCATGAGGCACTCTTTGCTTTCTCTTAACTGATGCTTTTTTATACATTTTTGGAAGTTCTGGGCAGTTTTAAAAACATTATCTTACTCAGATTTTTTGATTCGTCTTGTTCTTGCGGGAGACCTATAATTCTTAAATTGCTTCTATGCATCCTGTATTGTATAAAATTAAGATGCTCTTTGAATGTTGTTTTTGCTTTCCCTCTGTAAAATTTTCTTTCCTTTCCATTCTAGTTTCTTCTGAGGGAAAACTGTCTCCTGTTTCTTTAAGGGAAAAAAATATTTCTCCATCTCCTAACGACATTGCTTTCATTCCACTTGGGGTTGATGCCCCAACAATTTTATCAAACAATTTGAATAACATAGGAATGAAAAAAGATGGCACTTAGGGACACAATAGCTTAGATACTATGGTTTTAACTTGGAATCAATAATGTGTACTGAGCTTGTGCCTTTTCATCTCTGCCCCCAACAGGCAGAAGGGTACCAAGATGTAATTTACATAGCAGTCCACTTTCACCCAACACACCATCAGCTTCCCAGAGTGTACAACTCATCCCCTCTGCTCTTTTTTTATTGACTTGTTTATTTACTTTTAGTTGACAAGATTCAGTTCCAGAATCACTTGAGTTTCAGATTTTCTCCCCTCCCTTGTCCCCCATTCCCCCATGGTGGAGTACAATCATGTATAGAATCTGCAGACACTTTCACATTGCACAATAGTCTGATTGTATAGAAGCGTTGTAAGCAATGGAGTGAACAATGCATCCCCTCTGCTCTTAATCTATACTAATTCTACTCCAGCCCCCCTGAAGAACTGGTAAGGGAGGGATACTCCTGCATACCACTACCCAGGTAGAGCCATAGTTTCCTATCTCTTTCCCAGATTCTCTCAGCAATATTGTCCTGAGCATTTGGGAACTCTGGACAAAAATATCTCTTTGGCTGCCATAGCCACTTATCTTGTCAATCTCCACAGGAAAATCATCAGAAAATGAAGAAAGGATTATACCTCTAAAGGATATTTTTCAATAAAAGCCAACTAAACCCAATTGGTTTAGTTCTTCAAGAATCAAGAAGTGATGAAGACAGAATTATGACCAAACATATTCACACTACATCTCATTCCTGGTTGGATTAGGTCATCACAGAACACATCTTGTTTGTATTAGATTTGACCTGGTATTGAATTGTAATTTCCCTAATGAAAAATCATTAGCATCTTTCAGAAATAATTCCCAACTTGCCAAAGCCAATATTCAAAGATCCTATAAGTAAGTGCTAGTAGATGTGCAACCACTGAAACTCAAAGCCAGAATCAAAATCTTGTCTAGAAGGCTGCTGCCAATGCTTAGATTCCATGATTCTGTGTCTGAATCAGTGAGGTGAGTATTGGAAACCCACTTTCATGAGGATTGCAATTAGCCTAATAAAATAACTTGGGACTTTCCACATCCATTGAACTAAGAGGACAGTAAAATATACCACATATTCTCCCTCCCTCCCTCCCTCTCTTTCTCTTTCTCTGTCTCTCTCTGTCTCTCTGTCTCTCTCTCTCTGTCTCTCTGTCTCTGTCTCTGTCTCTCCCTCTCTTTCTCCTCTCCCCTCTGCTCCCTTTCTCTCTACATATAGGTGTGTACACACATGTGTGTATATACATGTATACATATATAATACAAACACATATACTTTAAAATACATTTCTTTAGTAATGTCTGAGCTCTTAGGTTTTAAGCAGAAAAACCACCCTCATTTTCTCCACTATTAAATAATATTCTGTAACAGGTATTTTGTTACCAACTGTTTGCCACTTGGTAAAGTTGATTTCTTTGGAAAACTTCCTGGACATTACGATTAGCCAATGAGCAAAATTTATTTCTTTAAAGGTGAAATTTGAAGGCAAACTATTGAATCCTTGAAGAGTAGGGAGAACTACCTCTCAGACCTCATGCACTCATGCACAGGTGCCTTTGGATCCCAACACAACAAACAAGAGAAAGGTCAGGGGACTAACCCTCAGGGCCCATTTAAAGACGAAGTAAAAATATTGCAAGCCTCTGAGCTCTTGCTTACCTTCTTTTTTCAGTGGAACAGAAGATTTATCAAGGATGCCCTCAGACAGTTGCCAAGAGAACTAGAGTGGGCACTTTGTGAAGAGCTGGTAAGATCCAGAGCAAGAGATTTCTGGAGACCACTTTGATTCAGGGTGATAATTGAAACAGCCAAAATAAAAATAACAATATATTGATGATAGCAATAATAAAAAACACAGAACCCAGTACTCACTAAAGGCAAAAGTCACGCAAATCCTGAGAACTGACAAGGCTGAAGGGAATTCATTCTTAATAGCAGGTTTACTATTAGGCATTAGGTGGGAGGCCAAGATGAACACCACTCCCTTAATGACAAGGTGAGTCAGTCCCATCACTCCACCCCAAAATTTGTATGTGAAAAAAAAAACAACCAGTCTAGTTAACTGTAGGGAAGAGAGAATCCTATCTCACCAAAAGAATTTCCAAAGATTGATTGATTGATTGATTGTGTGAAGATCACAGGTAGAAGGGATGTATCCTATGAAATTAATTTGACCATGGTTCTGTCTATGGAAAGAGAAGGGAGGCCTGGCATCATTGTGTATAATGGCAGTGTGAGATGGTAGAAGTACTAAACTGGCAGTTAGGAGACCTGGGTTCTCTGGAAATTCAGTCTCCATTTTGCATTTGTTATTTATATGACTTGAAGTAGTTTGCTCCACTTTTCTGGTGTGTAGCTTACTAATCTTTTAAATGATGGTTTGTACTCCCTGCTCCATTTCTCTCCCAGGGTTGTTGTAAGAATCAAATGAAATGACAGTAAAAATGAATAATCCACTCAACACTGCTCTCTCTCCCCACCATTGGAAATTATGTGTTATAGGTGGACTGCTTTTCAACGTAGGGTTCCAAGCTTTCAAATCCTTTTCTCTCAATGCAAGTAAAATAAATGTCAAAGTCAAAGCCAGAAGACTGAAAAAACGAAGGAAGATGATATTTCTCATAGGAAAAGCAAATGAACTAGAAAATAGATCAAGGACAGATTATCATTAGACTATATGAAAGCTATAAACAACAACAAAAAGAACCTGGATTTCACATTTCAAGAAGTTATAAGAAAAACTGCCTAGATATCTTTTCAGCCAATACACTAATTAGATGATATTTTCCATTTTCCTAAACTATTTATTCTTTTTTACATTCATTTTTCCAGAACAATTATTCACCTAATAATTTCAGTCTTTTTATCTCTTTATTCACCTCTTAAAGTCATTATGAACATGCTTTTTTTCAGATTCTGCTTGTACTTGTTGTGGACTTAGGCTTCTTTTGGGCACATCTTAACCTATAAATAATTCCAACAACCTTTTTTTTTTATTATGTCCTGTGTATATGTAGTTCCTGGTTTGTGACGTTATACGAGGATCAGTCTGTTTACTGATCAGACTCACTCTTCAATGGTATGGCCAGACCTTTTGGGCATCTTTCTTTGATTTTAGGGACTCCTGCTGCTGTTTTGCATTTCTTTTTATATATTTGGCCTCAGAGCAAGAGACTGAAATTATAAGGTGAATAATTGTTCTGGAAAAATGAATGTAAAAAAGAATAAATAGTTTAGGAAAATGGAAAATATCTAATTAGTGTATTGGCTGAAAATTTATGTGGAGCAAACAACTTAATGACTTTATGAGACATAAGAAATATTAGAACAAAATTTTGATAATAAAAAGGAAGGTTTCTATTATGTAAAAAAATATTAATTATGGGGGGGAAAGAGAAAGGGTATCTACTACCAAAAATAATTGATTTGGAAAACAAGTTGAGGGGAAATAATTTAATAATCATCAGACTCCCTGAAAACAATGTCCAAACCAAAATATGAACAGTATTTTTCAAGAACTCTTAGAAGATAAGTGCTTAGATCTATGAGAACTGGATAGTAAAGCACAAACGGAATGAATCCTTTGGTCACCTCCTGAAGAAAAATCCCAACAAACTGAAAATACTCAGGAACGTCATAGCAAAATAAAACAGAACATTACAAGCAGACAGAAAGAAAGTACCCAAATGTCAAGAAACTGCACTCAGGATCACAACTGCTATAGAGAGAAAATATTCTGGAACATGATATTCCAAAAGACAAAAGGTAAAGGGTTATATATAACAAGAATAACTCACTTTGAAAAACTAAAAATAATCTTGGGGTGAGAGGAATGGAACTTTAATAGAAAGAGAACTTTAAGCATTCTTGATGGATCGACTAGAACTGAGCAGAAATTGCAAACTAGAATCAAGAGAAACCTCACAAGGTGAGATGTATTTTGCCATTTGGAAGGGGATAAAGATGGATTGTTACCATCCTAATGGGAATGAAGAGATAAGTGTTCCTTTAGACTCCTAATTGATGACTTCCAGGGTCAAAAAGTGAGTTGCAATAAGACAAATTGAAAAGAAAGAGGGAAAAGAATACCTTAGGAAAGAAATTAAGAAGGCAAGGACGGTATTAACTATCTCCCATAAGTAGAGAACCTTAGAAGAGGAGTACAGAAACATCAAGGAATAAGTTGGGGGGGGAGGCATACAAACAGATATTATGTGGACCTCATTCTTATTTTAAATTCCTAACAGAAAGAACACACAAAAAACTTGGATAAAAATATATAGCAGAGATAGAAAGAAGGGAGGGGCAAACCAGGCATAAGCAAAAGTAACATCATCTGGAGACCTGATCATAAAGTGACTAATGAGAAAGAGAGAGAATGTATGAGAATCAGAGACTGGGATCTGAGGTTGATGAATAGAGGAGAAGCAGAAAAGTAGGAATATGTCACTTAAATTTTACCTTATGAATGGGATCCCTTATTAGTAATTTCTTTCACTGATCAAGCATATATAGTTACTAGCATTTCTCCTTTCCCAATCTCGCTAATATTGGAGTTAATTATTCTTTGAATGTTTGATAGAATTGACTTGTGAATCTCTTGGTCCTGGACTTTTTTATTTATTAGCTTCTAATAATTTCCTTTATTTTCTCTACATTTGTTGTGAAATTTGATTTCTTTTTGGTTGTATTCCTGATTCATTGATTCTTTCTTTTATTGACAATATTATTTAGTAATATGAATTTGTTCTTAATGACTGTTTTGGTTGCATCCAAAATGTTTTTGTATGTTATATAGTTATTGTAACTTTTCTTTAAGGAAATTATTCATTTTTTCTAGGACATTTTTTGAAACACCAATATTTAAAGTTTAAATTATTTCATCTCCACTTAAAATTGGAACCTTTCTTTAGAGGCTCTTTAGTGACAATCACTTTTATATTGCTGTGATAAGTAAAGGGAGTATTTGACTTTTTTTGCTTTTATGTATTTACTTATGATTTTTAAACACATTGTCAGCTTTTGTCAAGATGTCATACGCAATTGAAACGTATGTAATTTCCTTTTTATTCCTTTTCAGTAATTACCAGAATTCCAGCATAGCTAACTTTTCCAAAATTCTCTTCCATTGCCTAAATTCTTCCTCATTTTTTTCTCCTTATTTTAATCTAGGTCTAAAAAAGATACTTTGAAGCCAACTAATAGTTTTGCTTTCTATTCCTCCCTGCAATTTGATTAATTTTTTTCAATAACTTAGGATGCTATGCTACTTGATATGTGTATGTATTTGTATTGAAATTATTATCTGCAAAGGTTTTGCAAATAATATAGCTTCCCTGATTTTCCATTTTAACTGATTACTTTTTTTGCTGTTGCCTGATGATGACTCATCTCTCCTTTTTTGAATTCACTTGTAGCATAATAAATTCTCATGCACCCCTCATTTTAACTCTTTATGAATCTTTGTATTTCAAATACATTTTGGATTGTACTTTCCAGTTCATTCTATTGTCTCTGTTATGGGCAAGTTGATCTCATGTTTTTCTAGGAGACTTAAAATCCTTAGGTTGCCCTTATGCATTCTGTCTTCAATATCAATACGCTTCACTTATGTGGAAATCATGTTGCTGCTTTTTGCTTCTCTTCTTCCAGACTGTGCTTCACTTCTATGTATTTGCATTTACAATACATTATTCTCCTTTTTGTTTATTTGGTGAGACTTGCTAACATCTTTTTCTATTCTGTCAAATATTTCTGTCATGGAGGCCATAATTCTATTTCCACAATTTTTATTTCTCTTTTAAGTCATTTAAGAACATTATGCTGTAGTTCCATGCTTTCTTGGGAATCTGTAGGGTCCCCAGACTCATCAAGTATTGATTCATTTTCCTTTTCTTACAATATTTATTTGTAGATGTCTGGATTCTAGTTAATATTGAGGCCACATGCTCTTCTGTTATTAATATCTTCCCTGTTGGTTTATCTGCTTATGCTCCAAGTTTCAACTGAGTTTTTTTTCATGAGGATTTTGGTAATTTCAGTATTTTTTCCATTAAATTCTCCCATTTCTCACTTTCTGCTTTCTTCCCCTTCCTGTATCTCAAAGTAGTCTCAGTCTTCCCACTCTGTATCATTCATGTTTCCTTGGCATCAGTCTGTATTCCAAATGAGGACAGAATTTTACTCAGCTGGATTCTGGGCTCTTTCCCTAAGGTGGAATGCAACATCTTGACACACAATGGTGACTTACCCTGGTTTCCTCCATTTCTGTTTCTCAGTTCTCTTGCTTAGCTTTGTTTTAGCACAGAGCACCACCACATTGCTATCCCACTCAGAATAACGTTCTTGTTTGGGTTTTCTGAGGCAACCTGATGGATTTAGTCCTATTTTCCATGTTCAACCTAGTTGTAATGATGAATTCATGCTTTGGAGAAGCTGACTTTGTGTAAATAGACAGAGTTCTTCCTGTGTAAGTCTTTTCCCCTCATTGGCTCAGTGGCCAAAAGTGTACAGAGCCACCTGACTGATGACACACACCATATGGTTGATACAGGGCTTGTGGCACTACAGGGCTGCCAGAATGATGCCCCATCCTTTGCCCACTGGGCTGCCAGCAGCTGTCACCACCATCTTCCCTCCCTCCTGAGCATCAACATGGTATTTCTATCACACTTTCTCCCCACTTTTCCCCCATTCTCTTTTTACATAGAAGAAGACAGTAGGGAAAGAAAAAGAATCTGATCAGTACTAAAATTGAGCCCATACAATAGCTTAGCAGAGACTTGCTCTGTGAGAGCGCCACAGAATGGGCTAGCACCCCATATGGTGAACTTGAACTTTCAATAAACTTTACTTTTTCTTTGGTTGAGAAGATTTGAGTGGAATTCTTTCTTCAGGACCCGGCATGTTGGTATTTTGGGGTCTTGGGCAGCCCTAACCCTCTTTGGGCACCTCTTCATTTTTATGGTTTTATTCCTACTCCTCTCTTTAACAAAGGCAGACACCTTCATCTATTTCTTTCAATTTCTTTCTCTCTTTTTAAATCCTCCCTTTATGATTCACCCTTTGAAGATGAAATTTCTTTTGCTTGTGACTTTACTTCCTAATCCTATTTTCATTGCTCTACCCACTTCTACTCCTTCCCTGTCCCCATTTGACAGGTTTAAAGTATTTTCTTATCAAATTCTCTTCAACTGTCCTTTATATATTTTAGATAAGAGTGAAGATATCAAATGCCCTCTTTCCTCACCCATTCTTCCATATTTTCCATATATTCCATATACTCTTCTTCTGAAGCACTTCATTTATGTGAAACTATAAATGGCTTCCTCTCCTTTATTTCTTCTCCATTGTATTTCTTTCCCCTTTTCCTTTAGCTATATCCTTTCTTAAAACCAGCAAAACAGAACAAACCCACACTTAGGCCTTTTGTATTTCTTATTTAACACTCTCTTTGACTATTTAAATCATTAGGAGTCTGAAGAGATGCTTGTCTGCTTTTTTTCCCCTATTAGAACATAATAAAGTTATAATTTAACTATTTTCAACGACTCAAGTTTAATTACCTTTTCAGATTTCTTTTATCTTCCATGTTTGCATTTCAAAGTTGACATTTAGATAAGGCATTTTCACCAGAAATGCTTGAAAATCCCATATTCTATTAAAAATTCATTTTTCTTCCATGTACTTAGCTTTGCAGGGTATTCTTGTTTGGAAACCTTTCTCTACATTCCAAGATATGGACTATCATGTTTCAATGTGCTATTTTAGAGGAATTGCTGTCAAATCATGTGTGATCATATCTATAGTTCCTTTAAATTTTTGTTTCATGTAGCTTGCAATATATTATTTGGCAACTGATTTTGAATGATAACATTCTGGGGGAGTTTTTCAGTTTGAAGTTTCTTTCAGGAGGTAATCAATTGATTCTGTTTTTATTTTAGAACCTCTGATTCTAAATACCTCTTTTTTATGATTTCTAGAAATAAAGCATCTAGCTTTTCTGTTTGATTATTATTTTTAGAAAGTTTTATGATACTTGAATAATTTTTCCTCAACTTGTTTAGTTGTTTTTGATAGTGGATCCTCCATATTTTCATCTGTTGTTTGAATCTTTTGACTTTGTTCTAATATTTCCTGTTGTCTCTTAGTCATAGAGTTAGTCTACTCTATTTTTCATGGTTTCCAAAACTCGGATACATTTTTCTACCTTTTTTTCTATTTATTTTCCTTCAAAACTCTCATTCCATTTTACATCTACTTTTTGATTCTTTTATAAGTTACTCTTAAAGTCTTTATGGCTCCAATAATTTATTTTCTCTAAAGCTCTGTAGTTCTCATGGAGTCAGTTTTTTCAAGGTTTATCATGTGGGCTATTCTTTTTGTGTGTATTTGTAACAAATGTGGTTTCCTCTTAATTTCGTAAAAAAAGTTTATTGTGAGCTTAATAAACATCTAACGTTTACAAAGATAAATACTTTAATATGGAAAGAATGAAAAAAAGGTTTCATCTGAGACTGTGAACTCCTTTTATGTTTAGTTAAACACCAAAATAGAAACCCTCCAAATCAAAGGAGATGAACAAAATTGAAAGTTAAAAAACCATTGAATTAAGAAATAAGTCTAGGAGTTGCTTTTTGAAAACAATAACATAGAAAAACCATCGGCTGGTTTGAATTTTATTTTTATTTTTCAACATTCACTTCTATAAAGTTTTGAGCTCCAGAATTTCTCCCCATCCTTCCTTTCCCCCACCCCAATACAGTGTGTCATTTGATATACATTTATATTAAACCTATTTTCACATTAGTCACGTTGTAAAGAAGAATTAGAACCAAAGGGAGAGCCCACAAGAAAGAAGAAAAACAAAAACAGAAAAAAAGAGAGGGATGGCAAATAATATGCTTCAATCTGCTTTCAGGCTTCATAGTTCTTTTTCTGGATGTGGACAACATTTTCCATTATAAGTCCTTTGGAGTTGTCTTTCATCCTTCCATTGTTAAGAAGAGAAAAGCCTATCAAAGTTAGTCATCACACATTGTAACTGTTACTGTGTACAATGTTTTCCCGGTTTTGCTCATTCCACTCAGCATTAATTCATTAAAATCTTTCCAGGTTTTTCTGGAGTCTGCCTGCTAATTATTTCTTATAGCACGATAGTATTCCATTACATTCATATACCACAACTTGTCCAGCCATTCCCCAGTTGATGGGCATCCCCTTGATTTCCAATTCTTGGCCACCACAAAAAGAGCTGCTATAACTATTTTTGTACATGTGGCTGGTTTGATTTTAAAAACGAGAAAACAAAATTACAATATTAAAAATTTAAAAAATGTCAATTCACAAGCAATAAAGATGAGATAAAATAACTTATTAGGAGCCATTTTGCTCAAATTTAAACTAATAAAACCAACTATTTTAGTGAACTAGATGAATATTTATAAAACTATAAGTTTTCCTGATGAACAGAACAAGAAATAAATAACCTCATTTTAGAAAAAAAGGAATTGAATAAACCATAAATAAATTCCCTAAGGAAAAAAATCTCCAGGAACAGAGGCATTTACAAGTGAATGATGCCAAACATTTAAAGAACAATGAATTTTAATACTACAAAAACTGTTTGAAAAAAACGGTAAAGAAGGAATCCTACAAAATTCCTTCTATGTACAAATATAGTCTTGCTACCTGAACCAGTGAGAATCAAGAGAGAGAAAGAAAACTATAGACAAATTTACTAATGAAAATTGAAGCAAAAAAAGAATTTTGAAGAAAGCAGTAATAAAGAAATTACAATAATATATCACAAAGATCACACACTGTGATAAGGCTGGATTTATTGTAGCAATATGGGGCTGGTTCAATATTAGGAAAACCATAAATATAATTAACCATATTCACAACAAAAACCAACAAAAATTGCATGATTATTGAAGTAGATGAAGCAAAAGCTTTTGACAAAACACAACCCCCACTCTTGTAACAAACAAGCACAGGAATAAATGGAGCTTTCTTTAAGATGACAAGTAGCATCTCTCTAAAATCCAGGGCAGGCATTATCTTCAATGGGCATAAGCTAGAAGCCTTTCCACCAAAAGTAAGGGTGAAGCAAGGATGTGCATTCTCATTGTTACTATTCCATATGGTACAAGGAATGCTGACTACATCAGTAAGAAAAGAAATAGATATTGAAGCAATAGTGGAGACAATGAGGAAACACAACTATCACTCTGAAAATGTTATCATGGTTTAGTTAGAGAAGCTTAGAGAGTCAACTAAAACCTAATAGATAAAATAACTTCAACAGAGTTGTAGGATATAAAATAAACCCATACAAATTATCAATGTTTCTGTATATTACTAATAAAATCATGCAGAAAGAGAAAGAGAAATCTAATTGAAAATAACTATAAGAAGTATAAAATATGTGAGTCTCCTTGCCAAAACACACAAAAATAATATGAACACAATCACAAAACATTCTTTACACAGATAAAGATAAATATCAATAATGGGAGAAATATTAATTGCTCCTGAGTAGGCTTGGCCAAGTAATAAAAATGTAAATACTACCTAAATTAGCTTACTTAAGAATTGCCATATCAATCAGATCACCAAACAGTTATTTTATAGAGCTAAAAAATATCATAATGACTTTTATCCAGAGGAACAAAAGGTCAATGATATCAAGGGAATCAATGAAAAAAGGGGGAAGGAAGGGACCCAATAGTATCATATCTCAAACTTCTGTAATGCAAAGCTTTAATTGTCAACACATTTTAGTACTGGTTAAGAAACAGTATAGTTGATCAGTATAACAGATTAGGTATATGATATTCAGAAGCAAATGTGCACAGTAGCCTACTGTTTGATAAACCCAAAGTTTCTAGTTATTGGAACAAGAATTCACTATTTGGAAAAATTTCTGGGAAAACTAGAAAGAAGTCTGGAAATTACTTTAAAGAATTAGAACTATACTGAAATTCATCTGGAGGAACAAAAAGTCAATTATCTAAATGAGATTAATTTTTTTAAATGTGAAGGGACTCTGCTAGAACCAGATCTCAAAATATAATTAAATTATTCATCATTAAAACTATTTAACATCAGTTAAAATTTCTTTAAAAATCCATTGGCGGAACATATTAAATATTCAAGTTCCAGATGTAATTGAACACAGCAGCATAAGTTGACAATTCCAACATACATATTACTGGGCTAAGTACTTGATTTGACTAAGTATTTTATTTTTGCTTTTTTTTTGGAGGGCAATTAGGATTAAGTGACTTGCCCAAGGTCCCACGGCTAGTAAGTGTGTCAAGTGTCTGAGGCCGGATTTGAACTCAGGTCCTCCTGACTCCAGGGCCGGTGCTCTACTCATTGCGCCACCTAGCTGCCCCCAACTTGACTAAGTATTGACAATTTGACCAAAACTTCTGGAAAAATGGGAAAGCAGCCTGGAAGAATTAGGCTGAAATCAATGTTACAAACCATATATTACAATTGGCTCCTAAAGGGTAAATGACCTAGATGTAAAAGGTTATATCATAAACAAATGACAGGAACAACACAGGCAATCATTTCCACAGCTCTGGAGAGGAGACTAATCCTTTTTTAAAAAACATAATTAATTAATTTTCAGTTTTCAACATTCATTTCCATAAGTTTTAAATTTTCTCCCCTTCCCTCCTCTCCAATCTCTCCAAGATGGCCTGCAATAGGCTCTACATAAACATTCCTATTAAGCATATCTTCACATTAGTCATGTTGTGGAAGAGACTAATTCTTTTTTTTTTTTGCTTTTTTTTTTTGGAGGGCAATTGGGGTTAAGTGACTTGCCCAAGGTCACACGGTTAGTTTTTGTGTTAAGTGTCTGAGGCTGGATTTGAACTCAGGTCCTCCTGACTCCAGGGCTGGTGCTCTACTCACTGTGCCACCTAGCCACCCTGAGGAGACCAATTCTTAACCAAACAAGTGATGGAGAAGATTGCAGGAGTTAAAATGAGCAGTTTTGAATATATGCAATTGAAAAGGTTCTACATAAACAAAAATCACATAGTTAGCATTGAAAATTAAACAGTAAAGTTAAAATTAGAATTAGAATCCCATTAGAATGAATATAAGCCCCTTGAAGGCATGGACTGGTTTGCTTTTGGATGTGCATTCCCAGAATTTGGGAATGTGTGTTTGGCTCATGGTGTTTATGAAATTCCATTCATTCATTCATTCATTCATTCATTCATTCATGCATTAATAAACAAATAAATAAATACATTCATTCATTCCTGGCCATCCCAAATTGTTTGTTTTCAATTTGTCATAAATCTGTGATCTCTTATAGCTTTATGATAGGGAGGCAAGCACAATGGGGTAGAGTCAGGTAATTGGACTTTGAATCTTAACTCTGCCACTCACTAATTTTGATTTCAAGCAGAAAGTTTACCTGTCTGGTTTTTAGTATCCTTATCTACAAAATTAGGAGATTAAACTCGATTTTAAGTTTTCAAGAGTAATCAGGGCCCAGCCCTAAAAGATAAGGATAGAGTAAAAGAATTTTTAGTCAGATACAGATTTTTCCACAGAATGTTAGATTTATCACACTCTCCCCTGGAGCACAACTGTGACCATATTTAAAATAATAGATTATAGAGGAAAGTATTGAATTTTAAGCAATTCAGTAAGTCTCTACAGGATGAAGAAATTTGGGAATGCATTAATCTTTTATTTTTCAATCTCTGAATTTTTAGAAATGTAGTGAATGACTCAATAAATCCCCACAGTGGGGAGAGGAAAATCTAGGAACTGTGAATTCATATCTCAAGTTAATTAATATTACTCTAAGTGCTCTGTCTGAAGACCAAATTTATACTCATAAAATGAAATTTTTTACTTTTTAATGTAGTTTGTTAACTACATTCTATTAACAAAACTTTGGAAATAATAGATCTATAAATCAGATTGGAGAAGAATGATTTATATTAAAAAAAGAAATTAAACCTAATTTCATGTATCTTTGAAACTAATGTTCCCAAATGGGGGGGGGGAAAAATCTGTCCAGCATAAATATGTATATTTACAGTTATTTGCAAGGCTTTCCTAAGGACCACTTTAAATGGGGGGGGAGTGAGCCTCTTTTGTGGCTTTATTTCAGGGATCCTTGAGAAGTTCCCCCCTCCCCAGTACCAATCCCTTCCTGGTTCCTGAAATTCCTTTAACAGGAGGCAAAGCCTTTGAACTTGAAGCTGAGATGCGAATGGACATGGAAATGGAACATATTTGTAACCTAGGATTTTCTAAGACTCCAGAAGACTCAGGGGAAGCAAGGTTTGTGGAGACTTGTAAGCTGGGAAATGTGCAGGAATATTATTTCCCAGAGTTTCAGGGAAAACACATATACATGCTTACACACACACATATACACACATATATGTATACATGCATACATGCAGATGTATTGCAAACATAAACAGGTGTGTATGTTTATGTGTATGTATGCACACACATCTCATTTTGCTCCCTGAGTCCACATATGTGTGTGCACATATGTACACATAAGACACATTTATGGCACACATTACAACACACTGCAAGCATGCATATATAACACACATGCATGTGTACACATATACATATAAAGATATGCTATGACCATAAAGAGGTGTATGTGTGTCCATACACACATATGTACACACACATACATGTCTCATTCTGCTCCCTGAATCTATCTTGTTTGTGTGGGTGTATCTATCATCTATCTATCTATCTATCTATCTATCTATCTATCTATCTATCTGTCTGTCTGTCTGTCTGTCTGTCTGTCTGTCTGTCTGTCTGTCTGTCTGTTTGTCCGTCCGTCCGTCCGTCTGTCTGTCTGTCTATCTATCTATCTATCCATCTGTCTGTGTCTATATCTATATCTACATATTTGCACATACCCACACACATATGTACACATATATACATGCACACACTTATCTCTAAGGAGATGGGTCTCTCATAGTTGTTTGTCTTTACACTGTTGTTGCAGCTCATATTGTCCCTCTGGTTCTTCTTACTTCAATGTATCAGTTCATACAAGTCTTCCCAAGTTTCCTGAAGTTATCCCTTTAATGGTTTCTTATAACACAGTGCATTCAAGTGCATTAATATGCTGTAATCTGTCCAACCATTCCCCAGTTGATGGATATGCCTTTAGTAGTTCCCAATTCTTTCCCACTACAAAAAGACGTGCTGTAATGATTTTGTTTATGTGGGTCCTTTTTTTCTTCCTTCAATCTCTTTGAGAGTATAGGCTGAGTAGGTACTGGAGGGTACCAGGCCCTGGGCACATAATCTTCTTAAAGTACAAGCAGAATAGGTAGCAGAGATTAAGAGATGGCTGGACATTTTGAGCTCTCTATAAAAGGATGCATTGGAAGAATTTTTTGCTCTTCCCTCCAACCTTCCAATAAGAGGGGAAGGACAAGTGAGGCTACTGAGAAGGTGTTGAGTACCAAAGCTCAATCTCCATAGTGATGAAATCCCTGGTGATGAACTTATCCTGGGGGAAGGGAAGCGTGTTCAAGGAGTCAAAAGTGAGCAGAGCAGTGGGTGGGAAATGGACAGCAGTGATACTGCTTGTTCTGGAGGTATGCACAGTTTAGTAATTTGGGAGCAGAATCTAAATGCTTTCTTCAGTGACTGGACCAATTCACAGCCATGCCAACAAGGCATTAACGTGTTTATTCTCCCCCAAACCCCACCAACATTCATTGTTTTCTTTTTTGTCAACTTTGCTACTCTGATAGACATGGAGTGGAACCTCAGACTTCCTTTAATTTTCATTTCTCTAAATATTAGTAATTTAGAGCATTAAAAAAAATGAATATTAACAATTTAGATTTCTGCCTTTAAAAAATTGCTTGTTCATTTTTGACCATTTGGGGGATGCTTTTTTAGAAAAGGATGTTTACTGAAAAGGTATATTAAGAAAAAAACTACAAAAACATTCTCCTTAAACTGGTGTGGAGGGGCTGGGGGAAGATTTCACCTTGTACACTCAACGTCTGTATCCTCATGACAACAGCCCTGGGAGGTAGGTGCTATTATTATTTGCGTTTTATAGAAGAGGAAACTGAGACATACAGAGTTTAAGTGAATTGCCCAGGGTCACACAGCTAGTAATGTCTGAAGTTGCACTTGAATTAAGATCTTGACTCCAGGTCCAGGACCCTATCCACTGCACCAATGGGAAGCTACTTTGGGTTCCTTGTCCAAAGTTACATTATTACTTTAGAAACTGTTTTTGAATCTAAATCTGTTGACTCCAAATCCAGTACTCATTCCACTGCACTTAATTTTTCCTAAACAAAATGGATAGGAAGCTTCAACTATAAAGAAAGCTATCATTAATATTTGTCATGCCTATGAAAAGTCAATGATCTTGTTTTTCTCACCTGGCCAAAACCAAGACTTGACTGGTTGGCTTAGGGGTGGTTTTTAGAAATTCTTGGTGAGCTCCTTCTAGATTTGTTCAGAGTTTCGGAGAAGGGGCAGATCTGCTTGAGACAGACAGTACAAGGGCCATGCAGTCCCTTAAAGAAGACTAGGAGTCCAGAGAGCAGATATTGCCTGTTGCACCACACCTTCAAACCATGAATGTCCTGGTAACGTTGTGTAATTCCAGATGAGTAATAGCCCAAGCCCTATTATAGTATTACAAATAAGAGCCTAATAAAAACAAACCCTATTTAATAATAGTTTCCATTTCTAAAGCTATTTGATACTTTAGAAATTATTTTCTTACCACAACAGGTAAGTTAAGTAGCATGGATATTATTATTTCCATTTTGTAGATGATGGACCAGAGGTTCCAAGAAAGGAAGCAACTTGTCCAAGGTCGCACAGTAAGAAATCAGTAAAACCAAGACTCAAACCCAGGTTTCTTGATTCCAAGTCAAATATACTTCCATTATGCCATACTGTCTCTTAACCAGATGGAGCACAAAGGTGTATGCTTCAGTGTAATGCTTACTAGTTCAGAGAGAAACTCTGAGACAGTTCAGAGGCAAGATTGAGGTTGAGGAATTAGCCAAACAAGCAGGAAAAAATCTCCACATTTTGGAAGGTTTAAAATACTGGGCTGGGGAGTTCATATTTTACCATAAAGGCAGTAGGGAGCTAACAAAGTTTTTTGAGCAGGAGGGAGTCATGGTCAGTTCTGTACCTTAAGAAGATTGTTAAGGGAGCTACTGGGGGAGATGGCTAAGAGAGGAGAAAGACTGAAAGCATGGAAAATCCATCCCAATCCATTTGAGGGGTGATGAGGTCATGTGAGTAGAGAGAAGGGAGGCGTGTGAGACAGTGGGAAGAATGCTGAATTTGGAGTCAGAAGGTGAGGTCATATCCCACGTCTTCCCTTTGTAGCCTTTCAATCTTGGGAAAATCATTCAATCTTTGTGGGCCTTTGTTTCCTCGTGTATAAAAAGAAGAGGTCAGACTTCTTGTTATTCTTCTTCAGCTGTTGTGTCTCTTTGTGATTCCAGGTAGGGTTTTCTTGGCAAAGATGCTGGAGGAATTTGCTGTTTCCTTTGTTCAGTTCACTTTACAGTTGAGTAACTGAGGCAAATAGGGTTAATTGATATGGCCAGGGTCATACAACTAGTAAGGGTCTGAGGCCAGATTTGAACTCAGGAAGATGAGTTGTCCTGACCAATCCCGACCTTACTCCAGGTCAAGCACTTTATCCGCTTCACTACCTGGCTGCCTTGAAGCTGGATTAGATGACTTTTATGATCCCTTTTAGTTTTAATTCTATGGTCCTATGACCCTAAGACTGATAAATGACTATACATGGGAAGTGTGAGAAAGGAAAGAGTCCAGGGTGACTCAGACATTATAAACTGGGTGACTGGGAAGATGGTGGTGTCCTTGAAAAATCAGATACATTTAGAAGAAGAATAGGCTTAAAGGGAAAAGATGATGAATTTGGGCTCTGTCATAGACCCTTCTCTTTTCTCTTCACACTTAAAAAAATTTATTTTCTTATTTACATCATTCATTTCCACAAGATTTTGCTTTACAAATTTTCTCTCCTTCTTTCCCCCACCCCCAACCCCAAAACACTGATCCCACTGTAAAGTCCCTCCCCCAATCTGTTCTCTTTTACATCCTCCTCCAAAGCCCCTCTAACTTTCTGGCAGGGCAGAGAGGGTCTCCCTACCCCAGTCTGAGTATGTCTCAACTCCCAGTTGTATATAGTTAATAATAATAATAATATATATATATATATATATAAATTTGTTTTTAACATTTGATTGTAGAGCTTTAAGTTCTAGATTCTTTCAGTTCCTCCCTTGTCACCCACCCCCACTGGAAAGACATGCAATTCAATACAGGCTATACATGTGTAATTACACAGGACATCTCCACAGTGGACATGTTGTGAGTGGCTGATTATATGTCCCTCCTTCCTATCCCACCCCTGCCTTGTTTTGTTCTCTACCCTGTCCCTGTCCCTTTACTGAAGTGTGTGCTTCCAGCAACCCTCCCCCCAACCCTGTCCTTCCCTCCACTGTCCCCCCTTTCATCCCCATCCCCCCTACTCTCCTGTGTGGCAAGATACCCAGTTTAGAGTTTATATCATTCCTTCCCTAAGCCAAATTCAATGAGAGTAAATGAAAGTAA
>CM053595.1:16169108-16180416 GCA_028646575.1 Pseudocheirus occidentalis
AAAAAAAAGAGAGGCATATTTGAGTACTGAGGGTAAGGATATTTTCTCTATTACCTGCTCAGGAACATTTCTAGCCTTTTCTTGTGGGGCCCAGTCTATCCCAAATCCTGAGAAGGCCTTCGGGGCACTTCCTGAGGTGGATTGGGTAAGAACCTTTTGCTTCACCGTCTTTTCCAAGCCTTATACTAATTCATATTTTGAACGTTTAGAGGTATTCAAGTTTGTATCCCTCTGCAATGTGTTTTTATCAACAACGACAAAAGTAGCTCACATTTCTGTAACATCTTTTCCATAAATTCTCTACAAAATGGGTAGAATGATATTATTATCCTCATAGCAAATGAACAGTATGTGTCAGAGCTCAGACGTAAACCTGTATTGTTGCTGTTTTTCAAATTGACTTTTTATACTATGCTATTGACCCCAAAATGTGGATATTCAACCCAATAGTAAAGATACCAATCCATACCAGCTTGTCTTTCCTTTATGTCTTGCAAATCTGCCATGGGGGCTAGGTTGGGAGGATACCTCCAGCATTCCTTTTGACCTTTTGACATTGAATCGATACTTGTGAAACACTGTCTCCCAGATATCCATCCCTTGTTTTTGCTATGTGAACTTTTCTCCCCCTATTGTCCTCTCCTCTTCAGATTGTTCCCCATGCTTGGAATGTCCTCTTTTCTTGCCTCTGTCTTTTAGAGCTTTCATTTCCTTTAAGATGCTTCTCAAATGCCATCTCCTATTTCCTTGATCCCCTTGGCTACTAGTATATCCTGGAATGCCTTGTATTTATTTTCCTTGTATTTTTATATAATTATATACCATATACTTAAATGTGCACATGCTATCTCCTATAGTACATAAGTTTCTTGAGGAAGGGATTACATGTGTATAAGTGTACATGTGTCTGTATCCTCAGATACAAATGAAATATTTATAAAGCTCTCAACACAGTGTCTGGCATATAGTAGGTGCTTAATAAATGTTTTCATTATGATAATAGTTAACTGTGAAAGATTCAGCTACTCTGATCAAAACAATGTTGTCATTCAGTCATTTTCAGTAGTGTTTGACTCTTTGTGACCCCATTTGGAGGTTTCTTGGCAAAGATACTGGAATGGTTTGCTATTTTCTTCTCTAGATCATTACTGAGGAGGAAACTGGGGCAAACAGGGCTAAGTACTTGCCCAGGGTCTCATAGTTTGTAATTGTCTGGTACCATGTTTGAATTCACTGGTGCACCTAGCTACCCAGGATCCGAGACTATTTCAAAGGACACATGATAGAAAATGCTATCCACCTTGAGAGAGAGAACTGATGAACTCTGAATGTAGATTGAAGAATTTTTTAAATTTTATTTTTCTCACTTTTAAACTTTTTCACAACATGGCTAATGTGGAAAAGTGTTTTTATATGACTTCATGTGTGTAACGGATAAGAGGCAAACAGTGTGGAGAGAGGGAAAGACTTTCAAACTGAAAATAACAAAATAAAACGATAGGAAAAGAATGAGTTAAAAACACATTTCTCTTTCCCTTCTCTAGTGCCTGACACACAGCAGATATTTAATAAATTCTTTCTGACTGATTGGTTGAAGATCTTTTGTGGAAACTGTTTCACATTCTAAACTCAGCACACTCACCAGGGCTTATAGTTATTTATTTTATTTTTGCAACAGTAGCTTCTGAGTCACAACGAATTCCAGTCCATCAATATTTGGCTGTGGGGTCAACAATTTTCCCCATAAACAAGTGCTGGTGAATGTCAGTATCCATAAGGGACATAATAAAAGGTCTGTCGAACCTGATGGTGATGGGAGGGGCTGCTAGATTGCGCTGGATTTCTACGTCTGTGACGGCGGCTGCCACGGTGCCATTCTCACTCACCTCAAGCGCTGCCTTGTGTAGCACCTAGTGGAGGAAAGGTACACATTGTCACTCTGGGTAGCCATTAACCTGATTTAGCTGAAAATAAGTCTCTAATAGAGTACCAGGGCTAGAGTTATACAAGGGCAGAATAAGAGAGAGTCTACTTGGAATTTCTAGAACATGGGGTAAGTCCTCATCAACTTGTTCCCATGGACTTGAAATTCATAGGAGATGAATTAGAAGGGACCCAAAAGGACCCCAAAGAACATCTGGCCTAGGTCTCTTATGGTACAGATGCGGACACAGAAACCCAGAGAGGGAAAAGTCACTCAGGTAATAAGTCTCAGAGTCAGTATTTGAACATAACTATTCACTCAACAGCTAGGTGGTACAGTAAATAGAGGGCTTGGTCTGGAGTCAGGAAGACTCATCTTTGTGAGTTCAAATCTCACCTCAGACATTTGCTAGTTGTGTGACCCTGGGCAAGTCACTTAACCCTGTTTGCCTCAGTTTCATCATCATCTGTGAAATAATCTGGAGAGGGAAATGGCAAAAGATTCCAAATATCTTTGTCAAGAAAACCCAAAATGGGATCATGAAGAGTAGGCATGACTGAAATGACTGAATAACAAAAATTCATTTCACCATTGAAGATGCAGTTTGAAAATGTAAATCTTCTCGGGATTCATTCTGGATGGATTTAAGGAATTATGAGGGATTGGGATGAAGAAAGAGAGCAGTGGATGCCTGTATATTTGAAGGACGCTGGAGGAACCAAAGAAAAGGAAAACAAGTCCATTTTAAGAACCTAAGGTCACAAAAGATGGCATTTAAAAAAAATTCATTGTATGGGAAGATCTGTTTCTAAAGGTCATTTCCAAGAAACAAGTGGAGAAAAGAGAAAGAGAGAAGCAAGGGGGTTGTACTTTCAAATAGAATGGAATAGAATGAGTAGAAGCATAGCATGGTAGAATCTATTGAAGTTAAGAAATCATCTAGTTCCATTTTCTCCTTTTGCTTATGTGAATATGGAGGGTCAGAAAGATGCAACCTGCCCACGGGCATCTAAAGCTAGAAGTAGAGGCTGTTGAAAGCATTTGGCTTCTTCAGGCTATATTTGAAAATGGAACCCCCTCTACATACACATATACTGTGAAACTGTCTCTATAGGGGTTCCTAACCTGGGCTCTTTGAGCTTGTATGATTCTATTTCAATAATTACTTTCCTTTACAATCCAATATATTTTATTTTATACATTTGAATACATTATTCTGAGGAGTCCATAGACTTCACCAGAGAGGGTACAAAGATGCACATTTTACAAAAAAGGTGGATATTGAGCTAGAAGCTTTGAACCTTTACTCTTGCACATGCATCTTGATTTAACACTCCCCTTGTTGTTGTTCTCAATTCATGTCTGAATCTTTGTGACCCCATTTGGGTTTTTCTTGGCAAAGGTACTGGAGTAGTTTGTGATTTCCTTCTCCATTTCATTTTGCAGATGAAGAAACTGAGGCAAACAGGATTAAGTGACTTGTCCAGGGTCACACAACTAACATGTGTCTGAGATGAGATTTGAACGCGCAAAGATGAGTCTTTCTGACTCTATCCACTGCATCTCTGATGATAGACATACGTAAGTGTGTCTTGGTAATGATAGACACTAACAAGCTTGTATTTGATATTTTCCAGATTTGTGGGACCTGCCAGAGCTTGTGTTACCCTGCCACAGCCTTTAAGAACTTAGGGTCATCTACGTAATCCAAACTGGTACCAGAAGAGGAATTTAAAGGAGTTTTCATAGAATGATATCCACATATCCAGTTCATTGACAAGTCCTTTTATGTATATAACTTCTATTTCTGTATTTTAAAATTTTAAGTAAATTGACCTATTTCAGTAAGGACAGAACATCCCTCAGAAGTAAAATCCACAGAGTTCATTCACTTACCTTAGAAACTTGTAGTTTGAATTGTGTCGAGATGCCTGTGAGGTCTGCATTGTCAGTGAACACATCTCTTATGCCAATTTTGGGAAGCAGTTGCTCAAGATCATAAGTGGTGGAGATTGAGATCCTGGGCAGATAAATAGTCACCTTCCTGTTGGAAAAGAGACCCAGAAGGAGCTGGAGTTTCCCACTTTACTTTCTGATTGCTAAATGATTCAGCTCCACAAAGCAATGGACTCAATGGACCTTTTTGTTGTTCTGACTGACTCCTTGTGACTTCATTTGGGGTTTTCATTGGCAACATTACTGGAGGGGTTTGCTATTTTATTTTCCAGCTAATTTTATAGAGGAAGAAACTGAGTCAAACAGGGCTAAATGACTTGCCCAAGGTCACACAGCTAGTAAGTGTCTGAGGCTGGATCAGAACTCAAGAATATGAGTCTTCCTGACTCCAAGCCCAGTGCTCTCTCCATTGTACCACCTAGCTGTCCGTACAATGACCAGGCTTAAGCCAATATTGCTCATAGCCTACTGCCGTCCCAGAGAGGCGTAGAAAGCCAAAATCCTTTCCGTAGTAATCATGGTCAAATTCTATATTGTCTTCAGTCCTGAGGGAAGGTAGAGAAAGATCTGTTTACATCCCTGAGCAGAGATAGGAAGCATAAAAACCTGGGGTACTGAGATTATGGGCAGTTAGCTGGTACAATGGATAAAGCACTGGTCCTGGAGCTGGGACAGACCTGAGTTCAAATC
Source organism: Pseudocheirus occidentalis (assembly GCA_028646575.1). Taxonomy (NCBI): domain Eukaryota; kingdom Metazoa; phylum Chordata; class Mammalia; order Diprotodontia; family Pseudocheiridae; genus Pseudocheirus; species Pseudocheirus occidentalis. Next base: position 16,173,679 of record CM053595.1, read on the forward strand.
TGGTCTCAGATACTGGCTAGCTGTGTGACCCTGGGTAAGTCACTTAACCCTGTTTGCTTCAGTTTCTTCATCTGTAAAATAAACTGGAGAAGGAAAGGGGAAAGCACTCCAGTATCTTTGCCAAGAAAACCTCAAATGGGGTCACAAAGAGTCAGAAACAGTCAAGTAACAACATCAAGATTATAAGCTCCTTGCAGATGGGGACTGCCTTTTCTACTCATCCCAAAGCATCACAGAATTTCAGAACTGAAAGGGACTTGAGAGGCCATATTAATGCAACCTGTACCTGGACTGAAATCCTCTCTAATCCCCTCTGTAGGTCCTCTCCAAGAAGATCTTTGGGGGACCTACCAGAGCTTGTGTTTAGGCTTAACTGGTGTGTGTGTATGTGTGTGTGTGTGTGTGTGTGTGTGTCTAAATTGGTAAACTTGCTTAAAATATATTTTGAAAACTGTGTTTCAGTAGAATTGGTATTCTTTCTAATTGGATGTATTTTATTTTAGGCATTTAAAAACATTATTCTGACATCCTCTTCAGAGGCTTCACCAGATGACCAAAGGTGTCCAGGAATTGCAAAAAGAAAAAAGAAAAGAAAAGAAAAGGGTTAAGAATCCCTACTTGATAGGGTGTCCATTTTTCTGGGTTATTGTAGCACGAATTCCTATTTGGAACTTAATTGGGCTAGATGGCCTTTGAGGTCCTTCAAGTTCTGATATTGTGTAATTATTTGGTCTGCGTGAGCTTCTCCTTGAAGACTTCCTAGGGTGGGGGAGAAGGCCACTGTCTCCCGGAGCAGCCTTTTGGATAGACCCGCTTGTCAGGAAATTTGAGCCCAAAGCTGACTGCCAGAGCTTTGCTGGTCACAGAGTAGCATCTAATAGCCATTTTGTAATTGATTACAAGTATCTACATTAATTCCAAGTTAAGCCCATTGTAGAAATAAAAAGCGCTCCTTGTGATGACACTGTTTCAGTCATAGAATATTTTTTTAACTAGCTCCTTTTAAATTCTTGCAAATTGGAACTTTCTCTTTTTCATACTAGCTTCTATTTCTATAGTACTTTAAGGTTTGCAAAGCATTAGGAAGAGCAAGTATGATCCTATTTTAGGCATGTGGAAAGCTATGGGATTTGCTTACTGTCACAGTGCTGGAAGTGTAAATGAGGGGCTTAATCTTATGTATATCATCTCATGTGATTCTCACAGGAACCCTGGAGGGTCAGATGTATGGATATTTTGCCCATTTTACAAATGAGAAAGCTTAAACCAAGAGATTTAAATGACTTGCCCAAAGCTGTACCAATAGAAAGTGCTGGAAGCCAAATTTGAACCCAAGTCCCTCCTAACTCCAAATTTGCTTATTTTTTCTTCTTTGAAATCCCTCTGTACAGTTTAAAATCTGATACAAATTTAAATGTTCACTATTATAACTCCCTAAGGAAAAGAACACGAGACCCAAAGGTCAACGTAAATGTTTATGGCAGATATAAGAAGTCTATGGCATATTACTTATGATGATGGTATCTCATCAAGGGTATGTATAGCTGGAAAAGTGAGTAAATCGGTCATGGAGTAAGAGTAATGAATAACAAGTAGGAAGCCTAAGGGTTGTGCTGTTTTATCCAAAGTATTCAAAGAATGGAAGAAAAGGCCTCTAGGGGGTTACTGGATCCTCTATGGAAGATTTGCAGATGGATGAGACTTGCATAGGATGAGAAAGAATGGATGATTTCAGTCTGTAGCAGTGTGAGGAGAGGAATCAGTCAGAGCACAGGATTCTGAGTCACACCTGACTTTGATAGTACAAACTATGGGTTCCCAGGCGAGTACATTATCTCTTCTAGTTCTAAAAGATTATTGTGAGAATCAAATGAGTAAAACATATAAAGTGGATTGCAAGCTGGAAATCCTCACTCTACTCTACATTATTCTCTACACTCTAGTTCCTTATCTTCATCTAATCACATTAATCATATCTTGCCAAGCCCTAACCTTGGATTACACCCACTGTCTACCACTTTCACTCCTCAGCATGCTGTTGAATAGCCTTAGAGAAAAATCACCTTCTGATTGTGTCCACTACAAATTTATGTTTTATAATCTTAACAGAACCTTCACTGAAGCAAGGCAATACTTTTGTACTTCTTTTCATCACAATGTCTATGTTCAACCTTTTTCATCTCTTCTCTGAGCTTCCCTCAGTACCCTGTCCCCAACCCTAAGCTGAGGACCTTATCTCATACTTCACTGAAAAAACTGAGGTCATTTGACAAGAGTCCCCCTTCTTTCCTCCTCTTCCTTGTCTTGAATCACTCCTCCTCCATAATCTCCTCCTTCACCTTTATTACACATAAAGAGGTAGCCCTGCTTTCTGAGGAAAATGTTTTTACTTGCATAAATGACTCCATTTCATCCCATCTTCTTCAGGAGACAACTCCCTCTATTTATTATCTCAAATTTTTCACTAATATTTCATCTCTTCCTATCTATTGACCTCTTCCCAACTGCCTTCAAGCATGCCCATGTCTCCTCCACCCTTAAGAAGCATCATTTTATCCTGCTACCTCTGCTGGCTATCTCCCTCTAGCTCTCTTTCCCTTATAGACTAAACTCTTTGAGAAAGCCCTCTACAATCTGTGCTTACACATCTCCTCTCACTCTCTTCAGTCTGCCTTTCAGCCTCATTATTCAACTGAAGCTGCTCTCTCTGAAGTCACACATGATTTCTTAATTGCCAGATCTAACATCCTTTTGGGTCTTTCTGAAACCTTTGCGATGGTTACCTGTTTTCCCATGGATATTCTCTTCTCTTGAAGTTTTTGGGACGCTGAGCTCTCCCAGTTCTACTCCTACCTGTCTGGCCATTCTTTTCTAATCTCCTTCACTGGTTCTTCATCTAGGGCATGCCCACTAATAGTGGATGATTGTCCCCTAAGGCTTTGTTGCAGGCCCTCTCCTCTTCCCTCTCTATAGTATCTTATTTGGAGATCTCATCTCCTCCCATGGCTTCAATAGTCATCCCTAAGGAGACTATTGTTGGACCTACAAAAGCAGTCCAATGTCTCTCCTGGTTTTACTTCACCAACTATTTCTTGCATTCCCATATGTCCCATTGGTATTGTCATACTCAACATGCCTAAACCAAACTCATGATACTTCCCTTTGTACTCTTCCTTTTCCCAACTTTTTTTTTATTATTGTCAAAGGCACCGCCTGCCTTCCAGCAACCCAGGTCCATCACCTCAGAATCACCCTTAATTCTTTTCTTATACTAATTGCACATATATAATTCATTGCCAAGTCTTATTCTTTCTGTCTTCAAGTTATTGTTGTTCATTCATTTTAGTCATGTCCAACTCTTTGTGATACTGTTTGGGGTTTTCTTGGCAAAGATATGGGAGTGGTTTGCCATTTCCTTCTCCAGCTCATTTTACAGATGAGGAAACTGAGGCCAAAAGGATTAAGTGACTTGCTTAGGGTCACACAGCTAGTAAGTGCCTGAGGATGGATTCGAACTCAGGTCTTCCAGATTCCAGGTCCTGACCTTTATCCACTGTGCCTCCTAGTTGCCCTCTGCCTTCAGCACATCTCTTCTATGTGTCTCTTAATCTCCCTTCACACAATTGCTACCTAATGATATGTAGGCTCATATCACTTCGCACTTGGACTATCGCAGTAGCCTATTGGTTGGTCTCCTTGTCTTAAGTTTATTACTACTCCAGTTTATTCTTCACACAAATGCCAGTGAAATCTTAAGGAACCATGCCATTCCTGATTCCTCACTTAATAAATTCCCATAGTCCCCTGTTACTTCCAGGATCAAATATAAAATTCTCTGGTTTTTAAAGTCTTTCACAGTGTAACCTCTTCCTACTTTTTCAATCTTCTTATGCTTTACTTCCCTCCATGTACTCTGCAATCCAGAAACCCTGGCCTTCTTGATGCTCCTCCTTGACTCTCCCTTTTCCTGGTCCTTCCCCAACTTTTGTCAAGACTCAGTTAACATCCCATCTTCTGCAAAAGTACTTTCCTGGTCCTCTCTACTCTTCCAACTGCTAGTGTTTTTCCTCCTGGATTATCTCCCATTTGTACTATGAATATCTCATATGTACATGGCTGGTTTTTTGTTGTCTCTACCATTAAAATATGAGGACATGGAATGTGGTTTTTTCCCTTTCTTTGTATCCTTAGTGTCTATCACAGTGTTTGGCATGAAATAAACACTTAGCAACTTAACTTGTGACGTGTTTGCTTGAGTATAGCTGTTAGCTATGACCATACCTTTTTTCCAAAAATCTAGAAGAGGATATTGCTTTTTTGGCGATTATAGCATCCAGTGCCTGCTCTAATTTGTCTTCATCTGGTAGAACTAAAATTAACCTGGCTTTCCCCTCATAGGGCAGGACAACCATGGAAGAAAACAGCTCATCGTCTCGGTGGTAGTACAGTTTTTCCCTTTTCATCATCATTGGTACTTGTACTGTTGTGTTCTTATCCACATAAAAGTCCTGCGGCTTAGTAAGGGTGGAATTAAAAGAGGTCTCCCAGTTTCCTGCAGAAACAACAAAGAACAAATCATTGTGTAACCTTGTGAATTGGGAATGTCGAGTGCTGGAAGATCTAGTTAGTATTCAACTGAATTAAAAGAATACGTTTATTAAGTGCCTACCAATCACTGAACTACCAGTCTAAAGAGAATCCTGTGTTAGACCCTGGAAGAGATGAAACACCTCAAGGAGATTACAATCGAATAGAGTAGACAGGACATACCTACCCATAGAAATAGCTATATGCAAAATGTCTCAATAAGAGCATAAAAGAAGTGCCATTAAAATATTCTTTGAGGTCCCCAATATGCTGTATGGCCCAAAGAAAGCTCATTGAAAGTGGTGGCATTTGGGCTAGGTCTTAAAGGAGGTGTAGAATCTTCAGTGGCAGAGATGTGGGGGGAGGCCTTCCAGACTAAGAAGATGGAATCAGCACAAGAAAACATAAAGTATATAAGTGATTCATTTTAGTTAGAGTTTAAGGGAGACTGAAATGAGGTCAGAAAGGCAGACTGGAGCATGAATGTGAAGGACTACCTTGAAGGATGGGACTTATGAGAGACAACTTCTGCTTTCTTGTCAAAGTGCTGTTACCCTTGCTGATTGACCAGATGTGGTAGCGTGTCTGTCTTGCATCTATTACTTTTGAATCTGGAGCTCATCAACCTACAGTAAATCATGGTGGGTTGAAGAAATATATTTTATTTAATGTTTATAAGTAGGGACAAATTAAGGGAGTGTTCCTTATTCTAAGAGGGTGGCCATTTGAATGGTGGCTTGGAGTGGGTTGGAAGTAGAACCAAGTCTATTATGTTGCTATAATGTGATTAAGCTCAATTAGAGCTTAATTAGTGTATATGGGTTATTCTTAGATAACTACACAAGTCTACATATTCCTGGATGATAAATGGTACTCACCTATAGAGAGAGACAGAACTGAGGGACAGGTCAACGACTCTCTGATAACCACAGAGAACACAGCATTGACTCAGTATCTCCGTCCTGGTTGGGCATGTGCAAAACCACTAGGGTGGGTATGAGTAGCTATTAGTACCACCTGGTGGTTAAACCTCTAGTAGAAAATACACTCTTTACCTTGGAATATAAGGCTCTCTGTAAACTTTCTCCTACTCACTTTTCAAGCATTATTTAATATTGTGCCCCTTCAACATTTTAGGCTAACCAAATTGAGTTACTAGCTTCTCCTCAGATTCAACATTCCAGTTTCTGCTTCTATGCCCCATGCCTAGATTTCATTCCCATGTCATCTTTACTTCTTAGAATCTTAGCTTCTGTTTTAGCTTCAGGTACCACCTTCAGTGGGAAACTTTTCCTTGTCTTTTAATGCTTTCCCCTTCAAATAACTAATTTTTTATTTGTCTACGTGTCATACCCACCATAAGAAAATAAACTCATTGAGAACAGTTTGTTTTTCAAAATTGTCTTTATATCTCTAGAAATTAATACTGTGTCCTGCACATTACATGCCCTGAACATGCATGTTCACTGAATTGAACTGAAGGCTAAGTGATAACAGGATTAAGTTTGACTAGGCCTTTCTTTGATAAATAAAATACATATGTAAGCTTAGATTCTATGTAGGCTTCATGCCTCCATAAAAGACAGTCCTATGACATTGTAGGGGGTCATGTAGAGAGATGTGACTATTGGTTAACTGAGATACTATTGAGAGAGAAGAGAAAAGAGAGAGAGAGAGTGCCAGGTATAGATTTTGAATGGTGAACAGTAGACCCTCAGGGGCCACATTTACTTTGAGCAAAGCTAGCACCTTAATATTTCTCTTGATTCCCAGAGCTTTCGTCCCCTAGAGATTGGTAGGAGTCAACTCACTGGGTGAGATTGTTGAATCTCACCTAGCTGAAATTTCATCTAACTCGTGGCTCATAAAGCCTCTCAACTCAAGTATTCTGTTGCCTAAATGAGTCTATATAACTTCCTTGATTACTGTTTTGCCTGCTTGCTTTGATAAATAAGTTTGCTTGGTATTCAGGATTGTCTTTTGTGTAATAAGTATATGGTGCTATTACTCAACTTGATAATATTAAATTGATAGTTACTCTCCAGGTGTGGGGTGGACCCTTCTCTCTCTCTCTCTCTCTCTTTCTCTCTCTCTGTCTCTGTCTCTGTCTCTGTCTCTCTCCCTCCTCTGTCTCTCTCTCTCTGTCTCTCT
>CM053595.1:16180516-16204132 GCA_028646575.1 Pseudocheirus occidentalis
CAGGCATGAGAAAAAAATTTATTTGACTGAGGAAAGTAGCTTTTTTCCTGAAACCCGCCCCCCCCCCGCCCAAATCATTCCTCTATACCTCCAATAGCTGATGTATAATAGCTAAAACTTCACACCCAGTGTCCTACTTCCCACAGTCCCTGGAGTTATAGAATGGAGTATTTCTATTTCTACCTCTATATATCCATGTTACATGTAGGCTGCCAAGTCTCTGTTACAGTTAAAAAGTCCTGTCTACTCATAAACTCCAACAAATCACAAAGATCAATGATTTCATTTTGATCTTTTCGGCTTTACAAAGGCATTCACTCTAAGTTCCTTTTAAATAGTGAGTTTTACCCATATACTATGAATATATCCATCACAACATAGAATGACAGGATTTAGAACTGGAAAGGATTTTGAAAATGTGGCCTCATTTTACTGGGGAGAAACCCGAGTCCCATAAAGGTAAAGCGATTTGCCCATAGTCACTGCAGGGAGTATGGAGCACTGGTAGGATTTGAACCCAGATCCTCTGTCTTCAAACTCAGGACTATTTCAACCATATCATGCTGTAGTTCCTGAATAAAGGAAAGGTTATCGGACAGACAGAGAAACTGAAGTTAAAGCATTAGGTATCCTTGTCCATTAGAGTCAATTTGGAATTTTTTTAAATTAAAAAAAAGATTAAAATAGTTGGTTTGAAATTAAACACATTAACTCTTATAGATAATATAGATTAAAATGAAAATTTGATTTGTATGTAGTTTTCAAGAGCAGAGCTATATTATATAAATTGAGATACAGGTGTATTCAAAATTGGAAACATGAAGGAAATGCTGATACATAAAAGGTTCATACAAGAAATCTTACCCTTAAAAAAAATGTGGTTTATGAGAACCATTACTGTGGTGGGGTCTAGACGCTTGATTAATTCTGGAATTTTTCCATGTGTTTTCTTATCTACATAATCATTAATCTGCTTCTTAGCACCTTCAGAATCTCTGAAGTTTGTCGTAAACACTTCGGCTGCATACAAGTTCTTGACATCATCCAAGAACCTTTGGAGCGGTTCCAGCTGATCATTAATAAAAAGGCCATTGCCACTTTCCAGCTGAACTTTGCCCTCCGTAGCGTTCAGTAGGTGAACAAGATCTTGGAAACCTTTGTGAATCTCCCTTTCCTGAAGCTCTGTGAGATTAAAACCCAGCCCCTCCAAAAGGTTAGTTAGAGTGGCAGTTTTGGCCCCCAGGGAGAGCATGGCAAAGGCAGTGGCAATGCTTACTGGAGAGAAGAAGACATTCTTGTGAGGATTTTCAGAAACCAACAGCTTTAACAATCTTCCAGCAAATTCTGAATTTGCTGGCCTTATTTTGCTGTAGGCCAGTCCATGGTTCGCCTGAGGACTCTGATCTTCAGTGTCAGGCTGTTTTTGGCAGAAAATAGCTTTTGGAATCCAGGCCACTAGCAGGAGCAGGTAGAGGGGCAGATGCATTTTCCTTAGCAACATTTCTAAAATAAGTTAAAAGAGATAATAACATTATGGTGTTGGTCAAAATGTCTGGCTTCAGTAACACAGAGGTTTGAATGTGCACGCAATGTGAATGAGCTCATTTTGTGGATTTACTGACCAAGGCTGAGTGCTAAAAAAGGGAAAAATCACATCTGAAAGAGTGGATAGTTAAGTCTTAAGAGAAGAGATGGAGGCAGAGACATACTCAGGGTGGAGTGGTTGGGGCTTTGTCTCTGGCACCAGTATCCGAGGGGGCAGTGCTCCCTCCCTGTTAGGGTCTGGAGGCAAGTGTTGCCATCTCATGCCCCTAGGGAATTGGGGTGGAGTGGTTTCCTGACAGAGTTGAAGATATGTGTTGGTAAATATTTAACAACCAGCTCTGGTAAAAAAAAAAAAAGTATGCAGGACATACTTTAAAATTTAAATAGCATCTTTAATATTTTCTCTACCAATTTCTTAAGTCTGGACAATCAACAAAATAATAAATCAACCTTTGATTTCTAGCATTTACTAACTTTCAAGGTTTAAATGCTCACATTGAAAGCCTGTATGAGATAGCTCAGCAAACCCTTGGGAACCAGGGTCACATGTAGTGAATGCACGGGCAGGAAAGAATGGGGACAGATACGGAGGACACTGTGTCCTCCAGATGCCAAGAAACAGAGGCTGGGCTTTTCTGGGGGTGGTAGAAAACCATTTCTTAATCAGGTGCTGCATAGAGGCCTTCTTTGTCATTGTTATTCTGTCATTTTCAGTCATAAACCCTTTTCCAGGTTTTCTTGGCAACAGTATTGGAGTGGTTTGCCTTTTCCTTTCCAGTTCATTTTACATATAAGAAAACGAAGGCAAACAGGGTTAAGTGACTTGCCCAGGGTCACATAACCCGTAAGTGTCTGAGGTCATATTTGAGTTCAGGTCTTTCTGACTCCAGTTCCAGTACTCCATGCACTGTTCAACCTCGCTGCCCCCAAGCAGAGTCGTAGGCAGGGAAGGGAGATCATAGGAAGGGACCTTAGCAGTCATTGAGTTCAACCACTTCATTATATAGTTCAGAAAACTGAGGCTTGCACAAGTGAAGAAACTTACCTAAGGTCACATAGGCAGTAAATAGTAAATAACAAACCTGGCATTTGTAAGTATAGCCTTTGACTTTTGCTATCCATATCAGCTCAAGGACAAGCACTGGGCTGGAGACCCTGCTCGTTTCAATTAGCCTGAGGAGGTAGGAGGAGGGGCCACCTCAAACATAAGAGAATATGGGGAAAAGGGAAGGAATTCAAGAGGACAAGCCTGAAGAGGGGAGATAGTGTCTTAGGTCACACCTTCCTTTGGAAGCCTCTGCCTCATTTATGCTGGAGACCTTTTCCTCAGAGTTTTGTGCTGTTGAGCTTCTCAAACTTTCCCGTAGGCTAGAGCCTGTGGCAGAGAGAAGTGGTTGTTCAGCCATTTGGTTGTGTCTGACCCTTTGTGACCTCATGGACTCTTCCATGGGGTTTTCTTGGCAGAGTTACTTGACTGGTTTGCTTCTTCTGAGAACCTGAATCAAATCTGGATTAAATGACTTGCCCAAGGTCACACAGCTAGTAAGTATCTGAGGCTGAATTTGAATTCAGATCTTTCCGATCCCAGGCCCGATGCTTTGTCCACTGCATCACCTAGCAGCACCTAGTAGAGAGAGGACTGGCCTGGAATGAGGATGGAAGAGAAAGGAATAAATATTTATATAGTGCCTACTAGATGCAGGCACGATGCTAAGTGCTTTACAGAAATGTCATTTGATCCTCACAAAAACCCAGAGAGGGGGGCGCTGTTATTCTTCTCGTTGGACATTTGAGGTAAATGAGAAAAACAGAGGTTAAGTGACTTGTCCATTGACAGTAAGTAAGTGTCTGTCTGTGTGCTCAGTATATCGTGCCACCTGGCTGCCTCAGTGGGTGGAGAACTATATGGCAAACGGAAGAGGTATTTCTCTGAATATATTTCAGGGGGTGACTAGAGTGTTTGAGAAGCTATCAATGTGTCTCTTGAAGTAACTAAGTCCCAGAAAAAAGAATAAGGCACAGTGGAAAACTACGGGGGCAGTGGGATCTTGAAGAGGGGGCTGTTGTTATAAAGAAAGGTTGCTGAGAAGCAGCTAGGCGGCACAGTGGCCCTGGAGTGAGTCAGGAGCACCTGAGTTTGGATCCAGCCTCAGACACTTCACACGTACTGGCTGTGTGACCTTGGGTAAGTCACTTAACCCCAGTTGCCCTCCAAAAAGCCAAAAAAAGTTGCTGCGGGAGAAAAGTAGAGTGAAAGTCTGGAACTGGCCATGAGGTGTAGGTAGTCTTCTTCCTTCTCCTCTTTCTCCTGACCCAGTGTGTCAGGATGCCTGAGGGAAAGAACATGTAATTCTGGAGAGAGTGGCGAGGTGTGTGGTGTCTTTGAGGCGGCGTTAGGCAGTGGCATGCTGGATCTGACTCATCTGATGACAAGAGTCACCTGTTACATTTGTACTGTGGGCATATATACTGAAGAAATCAGCAAGTGCTACAAACTAGAGATTGTTTTCTGTTGTTGTTGTTGATGATTGTCTAGCCATAAGAAAGAGATGGAGAAGATTCTAATAATTCAAGTTAAAATGAAAAGCGCGTACATTTTTTAAGAGAGCTGGTTGTTACATACTCCTGATCCAAGTTTCTATAAGTGCTAGAAGATGTTTAGTGTGAGGACATGGCCTAAGATAAAAGAAATTCTTCTCGCAGTAGAGCAGAACCTCCAGCAAGGGGAAAGAACAGCAGGGTCGGACTGAGGTAGATGGGGATGAGGAATTAGGGTCTGATAGAATGAGAAGGGGATTTTTGCTTGGGCAGCCTGAGACACCAAATCACAGGGGCTCAGAATGAGGAGAGAGTTTGTGAATCATAAGACAGGGAATTTTCTCAACAGTTCCCTTTGTGCCTCAGCTGCCCCAAGTGCCAGAATTCCTAGTTAAAACTTTGGATAGAGAATAGAGGTCAGGGGTAAGGGTTAAAATTAAACAAAACTGTTACATTGCCATCAGGAAGGCTTATCTTTTATCCTCTCCATTATACTCCAGAGTACACTGACCCCTTCCTTGTTTTCTCTCTTTCCATGTTTATTTGTAATCTGCTCTCAGAGAATTCTCATTCATTCAGGTTCAGATTAACTAGAAATAGCTTGTGTGGCTCCCCCTCCTCCAAATGGATTTTTAATGAACAAGGATCAAAACCCAACCTAAAAAGATGAACCTCTAAAAAACAGAATTGCAACTACTTCACTTGGGGATCTCTAAGGGGCCTTCCAGCTCTGCAAGTCTATGATTCTGTCTTCAGGCAAAATGTGGTCAATATTTAACCAGCAAAAAAAAAAAAAAAAAAAAGTTGGTGTCATGAGCCGTAGAAATAAAAAGGGTGATAGTTTTGCCTTTTAGAAGCTGGCATCCCAAATTTGGTGTAGGGAAAAAAAATAAAACAAAAAACAAACAAAATAAAACAAAAACCCCCACTGATAATGTGGATGCCACATATGAACATATTCTCTAAAGGCAAACGTATTATATCCCTCTGTGTAATGCTGGTCAAAATTAATTTGGAGATAGCCAAATACAGCTCTGGAATCATCCCAGTTAACCAAGGAAGTCAGAAATAGGTTAGTGCTTAAAGTTCCATTAGGGAAGAAGGAGACTGTTCTCTAGAACACCTTTGGTCCAACCCTATCATCTTTCGGAGGAGAAATCTGTGTTTTAGGGAATTAAAATAATTTGCCCAAGTTTGTAAAAAGAATTATTGAAAGAGCTGGGACTAGAAATAACCAGTCCAATGATTTTCTGCTAGAATTATTTTTTTGGAAAGGATCTTCAAAGGACAACAACCAACCAACCAAACTTAGACAAGGAAATTAAAGTTTATGAGGTTATGTTATTGTCTGAAGTTGTGCCAACAGTTATTTTAATCTTTGATTATGGTTCAGAATGAAAATAATATAATTAGAGTTAGAAGGGACTTAAGAAAGAAGTCATCTACTCCAAGTCTTCTTAACCTCGGATATTTATATATATATTTTTAAAATGAAAAGCAAAAACAAAAGCAAACTTTGTAGTGTTCCAATAGAATTGATTTTCTTTGTAATCTTATGTATTTTACTTTATGCATTTAAATATATTATTCTGAGAAGGGACCTATGGTTTTTATCAGACTGCCAAAGGGGTCCATAACACAAAAAAGGTTAAAAAGTCCCGATTTAGACCAACTTCTATTCAAACACACATCCTGTTTACAATGTCCTCAATGACTGATCAGCCATTTTCTGCTTAAATAACTTTATTAAAGAAATACGCACTATTTCTCAAGGTCTGCTATTTCATTTGGGGGCTTCCTGTATATAAACTTACCATAATGTTGAATCGAAATTTGCCCTCACATACAAGTGGAGGGAGCCCAAACATTCCCTTCATTTGTATGTCTTTTGGGACAATGTCCAAGTTTGGAAGTCTTGTCCACTGAGAAAGAACTTATTGGTATTGGAAATAATATGATATCTTAAAATATGGCACACATTAGCAATGTATGGCACATGTTGAATGAAACAATTGCTTCTTGTCACTCACCTACTCCTCTGCCATCTACCTCTGATTTTTTTCCTTTCCCTATACTTTCTTTTCACATTTTTCTGTTTTTTTCCCTCCTGTTCTCTTGCTTCCTTTTTTTTTTTTTTGGATAATTTTGTTTTCCTCCCTTAATGCTTATGTTAATTTGTACTATCTGAAGCCTTTATGTAGTCCCCAAAAGCAATCAGTGGCCTCTGGCATAAGATGGCCAATGGTGCAAGCCAAAGGACATTTCTCTTTATTTCTATTGTCTCAAGATCTTGGAATGGCCACACCCATTCTGAGACAATACTGGAGATGCCATTCCTATTTTTCATAGACCTAGAAAGTTATTTACAATCTCAAGTGGCCTCTTTGTTCTACACTAAACTGAGATTGCCTTAGCTCAAGCCTGATGTCTCAAAGGTCTTTCAAGCCACCCCAAATCACTTGGTGTTATCTAAGGGTTTCCAGAGGAGCCATGGATTGAAACCCCATTGCTGGAATACCCTAAAATGTTGTTTTTTCCCTCATTAATATAAATCAGTTAAGGGTTGAGGGCCTTCTTCTACCAAGTTTCATTTTGATGTTGTATACATCCATAAATCAGACATGGTGACTTGGTTGGCTTTTTCTGTTGCTGTGACTTTGGATACTGACCTATGAATCCAATACCTGTGTTAGTCTAGGGCTATCATTCATGACCAGAGGCATCTGGGGTGAGTTCAAGGAATTGGTTAGCTCAGAGTGGTTCAGTGAACGTGACTCCATAGTACCTCTTACGGTTCTGAGCACTTTCTGTATGTCTAAGATATCTGATAATAAGAGAAGTAGACTTCTCCCTGTCTTGATGAGATTAAAAATAGACTCGAATTGCATTTACACATTGTTTGACATGCTTTTTTGTTTGCAAAATGGTTTACAAATATTTTTTCATTTCATCTCACAATAAACCTGTAAGATAGATGGTATTCTTTTTATTTTGCAGGTGAGGAAACTGAGGCAGACAGAGGTTAACTGACTTGCTCAGGGTCATACAGCTAGTAAGTGTTGGATGCTGTATTTGAACTCAGGTCTTTCTGACTCTAGGTCTAGCACACTACTTATTGGGGTACTTAACCTACACATTTTTCCTTTCTTTGGATCCCTTTCATTTCTTGCCCTAAATTGCTCAACCTACCCTACAGGCCAGAAGATCGAAAGAGATGACATATGTAAGTCACTTTTAAACCACAAAGTAGCATATAAACATCAGATCTATTGTCATTATTTTTATTCCAACATCTAATTGGAGACGATTTATTTCCATATATTGTATGGAATCTTTTCCCTTGTGCCTTTGCTTTGAGGTCACCTCCTTGTCTAGTTTCCCCTAATACTTTCTCCTTTAACCCTAACCTACAACCTTTCACCCTTCTCTTCCAAGTCTTTGCTGTAACTGAAAAAGGGGCTGTAATTTTAATTTTTAGGTTTCCTCTAAATGAATCATGAGGCTATTTGTAAAATAAAATGTGACTCCGATTCCAGTTTATACTTCTATAATGGATTATTTTTGCTAATGAAATGAGATTCAGATACATTCCAAAGATAATTGTTTTATGTTCATTGTTTTGGAAGTGTTTTATTGATTGATGAAATTTTCCTTTAATTGGCCTTCCCTTTCCTTTAATATTTTTGACAGAAATAAAATAACTTATTCTTTCATACCATTTTCATGAGAAAATTCAAATAAATACAGGAGAATTTCAAAGGTCTCCATTATCATCCACCTCCCTTCTCTCCCCCTTCTGAAGATACAGTTACCAAAGTTTCAGATTAATGCCCAGGGGTCACTGAAACCATCCATGTTCTCAGCAATAACAAAAGTCAGAAGTTGAATATTTCCATGTTAAAAAAAGTAAAAAGAAAGAATGACTTACAGTAGATTCCAAAGGAGCTTCCTGTTCTTACCAGTGCTATATCTGCCAGTCCCTTACTTATGCTGGTAAATGGTATTATGAAACAGATTAAAGCCTAGTTAATATTAACTTGGGCAGCACAGGATGATGCTCTAGCAGAAAAAAGTCAATGCTGGGCTTTTACTTGCTTACGTGTATATCAGCAGTAAAGATAAATACTAACTAAAATCTAAAGTTGGGGAGAAGAATTAGCCAAGTCATGTATTCTATTTGGACTTGTATTGTGAGGCATGATCATGTAGTGGGAGCATGAGTCAGAAGATTTAGACCTGGAAAGGACATTAGGTAGGGAAACTGAGTCCAGAGAGGGTTAAGTTATATTTCCAAAGGTCACAGAAGGAAAAAATAGCAGGGCCAGATGTCCATCCCAAGACTTCTGATTCTAATATCAGCATTCTTCACTATACCACACTGTTTCTATAGAGTTAAAATAAGACTTCCAGGCAGTGGTACTTAACCTGGGCTCTGTGAACTTGTTTTAAAAAATACTATCTTAACTGTGTTGCAATATAATTGGTTTCCTTTATAATCTTATGTTATATGTTTAAAAACATTCTTCTGAGAAGGACTCTGTAGACTTCACCAGGTTTCCAAAAGGGACCACGGTATAAAAAGTGATTAAAAACTCATATTTTCTACCTGGATATCAAACTACAAAGGAAAAAATGGTTCTTGCTATGAAATTCACTCATTTTTCAATTGTATCCAAATCTTCATGACCCCATTTGGGGTTTTCTTGGCAAAGATACTGAAGTGGTTTGCTACTTCTATTTACAGCTCATTTTACAGATGAAGAAACTGAGGCAAACAGGGTTACATGACTTGCCAGGTCCACATAGCTGGTCTGAGGTCAGATTTGAACTCAGGAAGATGAGTCTTCCTGACTTCAGGCTTGGTGCTCTATCCACTATGCTGTCTAACTATTTCCCCTTATGATCACTAAGGACTTTTAATTAAGATTGAGCAAAGTATTTAAGCAGATGTTAAGTATTTTCCTCTCAAAATATAAACAAGACTCAAATGAATGCTCTTACTAATTGTTCTTCTCTGTTTCCATTAATGCATGGATAAATTAATATGTTCATTTTTTTAGACCTAGTGAAACTATATTTCTGCACCAGCAGTTGAGGACACCACACTGGGAGGTGGGGAAGGGAGAGGAGGGGGAATGTTACCAGTACCATCTGTTCAGTCCTGTATTTATTTTGTTTTTCTACTTTATTTGTATTCTTCTTCTGAATTCACAGAGGATAGCACTCTTTCTCTTTCTGGCAGGCATTCTTCTCTGCCTTACTCTGGTTTTTTTCTTGCCTTTCTTGGCTGGTTGTGTTTCAGTAAAGTCAGCCCTTGGCTGATGTTGGGGAAAGTTCTAAGAGTTCTTTTGTCTCAGAGTATGGTTTGGAGGATGAAGACAGAAAACTGAATTTTGAAGAATTTATGACCTGACTTCTAGTCACTTTACTACTTGTTAAGTTATATAATTTTGAGCAAATTGCTTCCCTTCCCTTGACTTTAGTTTCTTGATTTGTATAATAAGGAATTTGAGCTAAAATATTTATAAGATTCCTTCCAGTTCAAAGTGCTATAATCTTATAACTCATCCAGGGTCACATAGCTGAGGCAGTGGCTACTACAACATAGAGGTTGAGGTAGAACAGAAACACAACGAACATCCAAGCTACTTCGACTTCACTATGCTGCCTCCCTAGTGTCTATAATTTCTAATAACATAATCCACAATGAATGCTGGAATAATCATCTCACTTTTCTTCTTAGCTTCTGTGCAGGAATAAAGTTACATTTACTTTAAAGGCATTGTATAACATGGTATTTTCCTCTCCATTGGTGGAATGTTGTACTATTTTAGCGGAATAGTTGTGGGGGAGGGACGAACACTTCCTATTTATGTGACATTGGGATAACTAACTTAGTTTCTGGGCTTTACTTTCCTCATCTGAAAAAATGAGAGAATTGGAGTAGTTGATTTGATGATTCCATCTAACTATAGTATTCTATTATCTGAACACAAGAATTTGTAGAACATAGACAAATATGGCAGTGAACAGACTTCTCCCTGTCTTGTACCACTTTAGAAGCACTTATAGATTCCCAGACTGAGTGGTAAGAACAGTGGAAGGATATAAAAGATAAAAATTCAGGTCAGACACCTCCCCCAACCCCAGGTGAGTCTAGCTCAAAACTAATATTAAGTACAAGGTCAAGAAGTAGACTTGGAAAATGAGCAAGCCAAAAAAGAACCTGGCTATAAAAAAATCTAATATAATGACAGGGAAGCTCAAGACACCCCCAAAGACAATGATTTGAAAACATCTAAAAGCAAAACCTCAAAGAAATATGCAGATTCGATACAAGCAGAACAAGAATTCTTAGAAGAGTTAAAGGAGATAAGAAAGAGCAAACAATTATTTAAAAATCAAACAATAGTGGTAAATGAAAAATGGCAAAAAGAAATGAGAGCTAGGCAAGAAAATTATGAAAATAGAATTAACAGCTTGGTAAAAGAGGTAAAAAAATGCTGAAGAATCAGAATTGGCCAAATAATAAAAGAGATACAAAACGTAATTGAAGAAAGTAATTCTTTAAGAAATAGAATGGGTGGGGGCAGTTGGGTGGCACAGTGAATAAGGCACTGGCCCTGGAGTCAGGAGGACCTGACTTTAAATCTGGCCTCAGATACTTAACACTTGCTAGCTGTGTGACCTTGGGCAAGTCACTTAACCCCAATTGCCCTGCCTTTCCTCCTCCAAAAAAAGAGCAAAAAACAAAAAAAAATTTAAAAATTAGAATTGGCCAAATAGAAGCTAATGACTCCGTGAGACATCAAGAAACAATAAAGTTAAGTCAAAAGAATGAAAAAATGGAAGAAAACGTGAAATATCTCATAGGAAAAATAACTGATCAAGAAAAAAATATTAGGGAGAAATAACTTAAGAATCACTGGACTACCTGAAAGTCACAGATAAAAAGAGAACCAAGACATTATCTTTCAAGAAATTATAAAGGAAAACTGCCTTAGAGCCAGAAAGCATGGTAAAAATTAAAATAACCCACTGATAATTTCCTGAAAAAAAATCATAAAATGACAACTCCCAGGGACATTGTAAATCTATCATTCTTGGGTCAAAAAGAAGATCAGTGGTTTTTCCAATGAGATATATCACATTACCTTCTACTTTTTCATTTATTTGAATATGTTTTATAGTATCTTGATTTCTCATAAAGTCACTAGTTTCCAATTGCTCCAATCTAATTTTGGAGGAGTTACTCTCTTCAGTGAATTTTTGAAATTCCTTTTCCATCTGGCAAATTCATCTTTTTAAGGCATTCTTCTCCTCACTGGCTTTTTGGGCCTCTTTTGCCATTTGAGTTAGTCTATTTTTTAAGGTGTTATTTTCTTCAGTGTATTTTTGGGTGTCTTTTAACAGGCTGTTGATTTACTTTTCATTATTTTCTTGTATTATTCTCATTTCCCAATTTTTCCTCCACTTCTCTTACTTGATTTTCAAAATCCTTCTTGTGCTCCTCCATGCCTATAACTAGTTCATATTTTTCGTGGAGGCTTTTAATGCAGGAGTTCTGAATTCACTGTCTTCCTCCCACTCCATGCTTTGATCCTTTTTGTCCCAAAAAGAGGATTCTGTGGTCCGTTTGTGTTTCCTTGACTTGCTCATATTGCTAGTCAATTACTTGATGTTTGAGCTTTTGCCACAGTAGAATTCTGCTTCCAGAATGGAGTGAGCTTTGTCCCAAATCACTGGGGTTTTCACAGCTGCCAGAGATATTTGGAAGGCACCCTCTTACAGCCCCCACAAGCTCTAGCTCACTGGTCACACACCCCAGGACCACCACCCAAGACCATAATCCAGATCCAAGCAGGTTAAAGCAAGAGTGATTGCCCTCTGAATGCTCATTTGGTTCCTCTTCAATCTGTAGACCAGAAGCTCCTGAGGCAGCCATGCTGTGGTGGTTGCACAGCTGCTGTGCTTCCACTGCTTCTTGCCCTGGGGGCGGGAGCCAGACCACACTCTCCTTTCCCCCTCCTATTCCAACAGAGTTCCATACTCACCTTTTATTTTGTCTTTGATGTTTTTAGGTTGAGAAATCTGGAAACCACCACACCTGCTGGTGGTTCAATCTCCTGAAGTCTGCTCTGGATGCTTTTGGTGAGGGCTGCCCTGGGGCCACAACCACGTGGTCCTGTGGGACTATGCCAGGCTTCCATCTTGGATGGACCTTTCCTGTTGGCCTGCCAGGCTGCCTTCAGTGGGAGGTTTGTTTCTCTCTGTCACTTTGTGGGTTCTGTAGCTTTAAAGTTTGTTTAGAGTCATTTTTTTTATATGTATTGGAAGTAGTTGGATCCAGAGCCCACACCAAGTTTGTGCTTCTACTCTGCCATCTCGGCTCTGCACCCCAATCTTAGTATAATTCAATGAGGGGAAAATAGCTGTTTAATGAAATAGGAGACTTTCAAGCACTCTTGAAGAAAAGTCCAGAGCTGAATGGAAAATTTGACTTTCAAACACAAGACTCAAGAGAATAATAGAAACGTAAACAATAGGGAAGAATGATAAGGAATTAGATAAGGTTAAATTGTTTAAATGAAAATGTACTGTGTACAAAGTAATAGCAACATTGCAAGATGATTAGCTGTGAATGACTTGTCTGTTCTCAGTAATACAATGATCCAAGACCACTGTGAAGGGCTTACGAAAAAGAAATTCTATCCATCCCCAGAGAAAGAACTAAAAGTGTCTAAACACAAAGTTAAGCATATTTTTTTAAACCGTTTTTATTTTTCTTGAGTTTTTTGTCTGTTTTCCTTCACAGCATGACTATCATGAATATCTTTTGCATGAGTACACATGTATAACTTTTATTGAATTGCTTGCCTTCTCAATGATGGGGTTAGAGATGAAGGAAGGGAATAAATTTGGAACTCAAAGTTTTAAAAATGTTTAAAATTGTTTATACATGTAACTGGAAAAAATAAAATGCTAAATAAAAAAGAAAGAAATGAAAAAATAAAATTAAGAGTAGGTTTGAAAAAACCAATAATACAGATTAACTATTAACTAATACTGCTTTAAAAAAAGGAAGAAAGCCACACCACCAATATAAAAGATGAAAAGGGTGAATTCACAACCAATGAAGATGAAATAAAAGAAATTATTAGGAGCTATTTTGCCCGATTATATGACAATAAAACTGACGGTCTAAATGAAATGGAAGAATGTGTGCAAAATAAAAATTGTCCAGATTTACAGAACAGAAATCAGAATACTTAAATAATTCTATTTTAGAAAAAAAATTGAACAAGTCATAAATGAGTTCAGAAGAAAAAAAAATCCCAGAACCAGATGAATTTGTAAGTAAATACCATTATAAATTCTGTACTCCAAATGGATTAAAAAAAAAGGAAAAAGACCCATGAGTACAAAAATTTTTATAGCAGCTCCTTTTTTGTGGTGGCAAATAATTGCCAACTGAGGAGGCTGTCCATTAATTGAGGAATGGTTGAGGACATTATGATATATTAATGTGATGGAGTACTATTGTGTTATAAGATAGAGTGAAGGATATAGTTTCAGAAATACTTGAGAAGACTTTAATTGATGTAAAGTATAGTGACTAGACTCAGAATAACAATTTATACAATAATAGCAATATTGTAAACATAATCAACTGTGAAAGACTAGTAACTTTGATCCACACAATTAGCCACTACAATACCACCTCTAGGTAGAGAACTGATAGACTACTGATAGAGTACAGATTAAAGCATCCCTCCCCCAAACATTTCTTTCCTTTTCTTGTCTTTTTTTCCTTGTGTTTTTCCCCCTGGACAAGTTTTATGACTATACATATTTGTAATGGGTTTTGCATTTCTTGTCTTTTCAATGGATGGGTGAAAGAGAAAAAAGAAAATTTGGAACTGAAAATAAAGTTGAATAAGAAAAAAAGATGAGAAAAATTAGCCTCAATAGCCGGAATCTTTGGGCTTATCAAACAGTAGGTTACTGAACTCATTTGCTTCTCTATATACCTACATATACCTATATATACCTACATGCCCGCTTTTCATTTATTACACTTCATCCTTATCTAGAACCAAATTATTTTTATGATTTCACCTTGATAATATAGTTTGAGATTTGATACTGCTAGGACGTTGGTTTTCTTGATATTTTTGACCTTTTATTTCCTTAAAATGAAATTCGTTATTTTTTCCCTTTAGCTCTCTCTCTATAGTAATTATTTGGTAGTTTGATTGGTAGCTCAAACCCAAGCTTAGGTCTGCCTAGACAGGGCCTATACTTTAGGTGTCATCTGCTCATGGTCATATGGAGAGATACTATGTGCTCACAACCTCATGGAAGCCATGGCCAAAGGTAGCAGGTAGCCTCCCCTCCTCCTTTGACTCTTGGGAGGCAGCTCAAGACAATCCTGATACAATTCATAGACAGAAAGAGAGGACAGAGGGATGGATTGCTCCTGGAACATTGAATAAGTCACTAGCCTTTCTGACTTCTCAGTCAATAAAGAGATTTGTCTTCTCAAAGTACGAGTCTTTTAACCTTGGCTCACACATAGATGGAAATCAGCTCCCAAACTCCCTTGTGTTTGATTGGAACCAGAAAGGCCAATTCTAACCTTGCTCCATGGAATGACCCCATATAAACCAATTCAATCTTGCTCTACTAGTAAAGATCCAAACCTACATGTTTTTAAAACATAGGCTGCTTATTCTTTTCCTCTAGTTCACTTTCTTCTCTGTGAACTATGTTCTCCTACTCCTAGGTCTATCCTCCTTGGCTTCCTGTTTCTGCCCCCGAGCAACCAGCTGCTCCCTTGATGAAGCTGCAGAAGGCTGTGTTCTTCTGTAGAAAATTTATTTGTATATATTATGTATAAACAAACAAACAAACAAATAAATGTGTGTGTGTGTATGCATTTATAAAAATATACTCAGTATAGTCTGGGTTAGGAACCATAACTGTTTCAGCAATTTGTTGAATCCACCTCCATTCAATGTGGTTGTTACCTCCTCCAAGAGGAGAGATCCTTTAGAAGATAAAGGATCCCCCCCCCCCGCCCTATACCTTACATAGCACTTCACTTCACTTCACATTTATCACGTAATACTGTGTTTTAGTCTCTATATTTCTCTTTTATTCCTCTACTAAAATTTAAGCTCTGTGAAATCAAGAACTATGTCTTATCTAAGTTTCGTGTCTCTCTGAATACGTTGATGTTCTCTACACATAGTAGATGCTTAATGATTTTTTATTGATTAATCAATATTTGTTCAATGAATGACAGTCCTCTGTGGAATTTTGATAAATATGGAAAGTTCCAGCTTTAATATAGACCTTGGCAACGCAATAATTTGTGGACCTCTCTTGCCTCCAAATGGTGCCACATCCAGGCCCAGGGTCATTCTACGGGAAGAACAGAGGGAAGCTAAGAGAGTCACGTTTGAATTTCACTTTTGTGAGATGCTTTCCGCCCCCGCCCCAGACATGGTTAATGTGGAAATTTTTTTTGCTTGACTATATATATTTGTAATGAGTTTTGTAGCTCTTGCCTTCTCACGGGGAAGGAGGAAGGAAAAAATTTAAAACTGCAAATAAAATAGAATAATAAAGAAAGGTAGCAAAAAACCCCAGCCCCAATAGCTGAAATCTTTGGCCTTATCAAACACTAGATTACTGGGCTCATTTGCTTCTGTATATTGTATACCTAATATGATCCATTCATCAAACACCAATCCTTATCCAATTCCAAATTGTTTTGATATCTAGATATTAAAAAATGGTGTTATTGGTGTTGCCTTTGTGTGAACCCCAAAACTGTGTGGAACAGAGATCCTTGCCCAAATAATACACAGAGGCTTCTCAAGGTAGGATGCAGAAAAGAATGGTTTATTATGATCTCTAGAAAGCTCAACCCCACTTCTGATAAATAGTCAGGTAGGAGAAGCAATTTACAAAAGGAAATGGCGAAGTTATAAAGCCTTAATGAGGAATTCTCCCCCACCCACCTTCTCACCCATTTCTTCTGTTGGCTGAAAGTCAGGTGCACAATCTAAGTGTGGCAATCTACCCCAAGTATTGGAACAAGGAAACAGTAGACCACCCAATGTACATTTGAGAAACACTTCAGTCCTTATTTGGCACATCTTATGCTGAGGTGTCCCCGAGGAGAGGGGTGACTCCCTATCGCTCTGGCTCTGAGTTTTGAGTCCTTATAAATCACGTGATTTCTGGTGAAGTGGAACTTGGGCCTGTTTCCCATGAAAAGCCTTACTAGATTTTAGAGTATAGTCTGAGAATTTTTCACTTCTTTCACTCACCTTGAATATATGCCCTCCCCGCCCTACCCCATTATAGCCTCTTTCTAAAATGCACTGTTAGGGTTAATTTTCCTGCTACCCTATTTTATATTCCTACATCCTTCCATTTCCCCCTCCTTTTCAGGTAATTTAGACAGCACTTTCATTTTACTGGTGCTATTGACAACGGGTCAGCCTTTCACTGGTATTATACTGGCACTTTGTCTCAAATACAATAGCAGATCAAACCCTGAGGATCTGAGTCTTCACCTGGGATGTGACTGCTGCTTCCTGTATGCTGCCCACTCTGGGCATGGAGGTCAAAAGCTGGGAATGTCCCTGATAGAAACTGTTTTTCTCCTTTCCTTGTGAGTAGCAATAAAGTGGTTTAAAGCTATTTCTGAGTGGGATGACACTTTTCATCTGGACTCCCTACACTATGAATAAGTGTCAAAAGTGGGAGATGAAAAACACATTCCAGAAATTAATGTTTTTGGACAAAGAAAGTGTGAAGTGCTGGGAGATGGGCACTTTTCCCATGGAGTCCAGGGGCCAGCACCTGGGAGTGTGGGAAGCCATAGAAGCCGATGATTCCAGGACTCAGATAAAGATCTTAAGGATGCGCCTTTCCAGGTGACTGCAGCTTGTAAAGGCTGGTGCCCTGGGAATATACTTGAAAGGACTTTTGTTTGAGATCCTGACATCAAGCAAAGCTTTTGCCCCCAAAACTTCAGGCATGCTAAAGACTGTTATAAGTCAAAATACTTGATTCTTGGGGATCCTGTTTCTATGCAGATGTCTTTGAAGTTGTGGCTTGCTCTCAGGGAGCATTCTTTGTCCTGTAGATAAGAGACAACTGACCTTCCCCATGACTTCCTGGGTCCTTAATAACAAGCCTTGTCTTATCCAAGCTACTTCCCAGATGTGGCAGACTTTTCTATTATTAATAATATTCCAGGATATGATTCAGATAAGAATTCTTGAATCTTTGTCATTTGGATCTTTAAAAACTTTGTTCTAAGCATCAATAAACGGAGATCATGGTTCTTCCTTGAACTACCTACATCACCTGGTCATTTCTTATTCACATGTCTGATCATGCTTAGCGCTGGACACTAAGCAGCCCCTAACATAGGAGATTAGACGTTCTGTGGTTGAGAGCTTGTCCCCTCACATCTCTTCCCCTTGACCTCCTCCCCCTCCACCACTTGAAAGATAGATTGCTCAGGAGCAAGAAATTAACCCCAAAGGAGCCAAGGGTTGTCCTCATAATGATAGAAGCTCTCACCTGGGAGGGGAAGGGAACAGCAAGGGCAGACTCATGAATAGCACAAACAGCCAGAGTGTACCCAGTACCCATGACCTCTCAGCTGCAAAAGGGCAAGCTACTGATAAAGGCTTGCATGTATAGTGGAAAAGAACTAGCTAGCATTAGACACAGGCATCAGCAGAACCCTGGGAGATCTTTACAACCCTGGATAGCTGGGATTATATTTAGAGAGGTGCTTGAACTGACTCTCTTGTGAAAGATGAAATGAATTGCCTTAAGGGGTTTATCCACTGATCTCTCCTAAATAACACAATAACTTCCCTGTCGGTAGCACAGGGACAGCCTGTCCTACTAGAACGGCTTTATGCAGCATCAAACAAAGGTGTAATGCTGGGTGGAATTTCTCAGTTCTTCCAGACAGTGGCCCACTCTCACAGAAGCATTTTTTTCCCTCTTATAGGAGGCAGTTGGTCCGTGGCCTTATTATAACCTGAATAGAGAGGCTTCCCTTGATGATATGATTAACCTGGGATGTTATATATATATATGTTGATATATTAAATAACTGCAGGGTCACCCAAAGGGACTGCTTTCATTTTTCTTCTTTTACATCTAAGAATCTCTGTCTGGCAGGGAGCTTCCTTTGTCAGTGATCAGAAGAGGGAATAGAGGTAGCTATGTTTTGTTAATAGATAAGAGGCAGATTGGGTTAAGGTATGGGGTGCCATTAAGAGATAACCCTAGGAGTCGGATGTCAGGAAACAGGGATAGAAGAGACTTTCCTCAAAAGCTGCCTTCAGAAAGTTTGTGTTATTGTGGTTGCCAGGTTATGAAGAATCCTGGAGGGATATACATCAGGCTTACAAAACCAAAAATGTTGAAAGATTCAGGATAGCTTCCAAGGCAGTCTTAAGACAGGGAAACCCTAAAGAAGGTAAACCAGCTGGTTGTGGGGGGTGGGGAATGGGTTGAATGGGAAGATTAGGATGAGGATGACTCAGGGGAGGGGAGGCAGGCGCCAACCCCTAGTGTTTGATCTAAAGAGCTACAAAGAGAGTTAGGTTGCCTATGTACTGTTCATTTTCTCTATAAACTAGTGGAATCATACATGGGTGGGAGCTCAATTGGAATGAGCTAAAAAGCCTTAGTTGACAGAGATTATATAGCCATAGAGTACGGAAGAGTTCCCTCCTCCCTTCCCCCTGACTCTGGATGCCTGGGTCTTTTGTCGGCCAAAATTATAGTTTCCATAGAATAAGAGAGTGCTCCCCAGGATGTCTGGTTTCTGTCTGCCATCCAAAAGGGAATTTCACAAAGCAGACGAGTGTCATAATAAAAAGAAAAGAGAAATGTCATTAATTAGGATGGTGTCCAGTACAAGGCGCCTGGTCATTATTAGTCATTATTAGCATAGGAGAAGGCTCCTGGTCAGCTTCATCCAGTCTTGGGGTACGTAACACAACAGGAGAAATCATAAAGGGTTTGTGGATACGTTAACTCTGAGTAAGTCAAAATACCCTTTTCTAATTGGCTAACTCAGGTTTTTGGCTTTCTTTAGGACTCAGTGGTTTTTAACCTTCCTAATGATGTAACCCTTTAATACAGTTCCTCATGTTGTGGTGACCCCCAACCATAAAATTATTTACATCGCTACTTCATAACTGTCATTTTACTACTGTTATGAATTGTAGTGTAAATGTCTGATATACACAATGTATTTTCATTGTTACAAACTGAACATAACCCACAGGTTGAGAATCGCTGCTTTAGGTGATGAGTGGCTTAGGTGGCTAACATATCCCCTCCTTTTGGTAAAACATGAGCTGAAGATGCCACTTGCAGACCAAGGTAGATATGGGAAAAACTTACTTTTCCTCAGGGAGTGGGAAGAGGAGTTTTAGCAGCTCTTTGCAACACAACCAACAGCAAGAAAAGGCAATCAAAAGGAAACCCAAGGTAGGGGGAATAAGGAGCACAGGAAAAGAAAATAATACAGCCAAAGCAAAATAAAATTGAAGCAAAGGCAGCCAAAAGATACCGGCAAATGGTACATGGCATGTAAGGATACAGAAAGGGGAACTCAAGTAAGGAGGGAGCACTTCCTCTCACAGGCCTGTTCTGGCTTCTTAGGGAATCTGTCTGCCTCAGATGTCATCCTCTTCAGGTCCTTAGGAAGCCGAAGGGCAAGGCCCTCAATAGGTTCAGGTGTGTACTTGGAGCAGGGGGGTTGTCCTTGGACAGGAGTCCACACCCACAAGTTTGGGGCTGTGGGAGTAGACAGAAGGACCTGGCAAGGGCTTTTAGAAGACATATGGGTTGACAGTTGAGAGAAAACTCCAGTATCAATTTTTGGATCAAATTTTCTGACCACTATAACAGATGGAGATGGTCCAACTTTTCACTCATGCAGGGCTAGGTTGGAACAATACCATACCATACCATACCATACCATGCCATGCCATGCCATGCCATG
Organism: Pseudocheirus occidentalis; assembly: GCA_028646575.1. Taxonomy (NCBI): domain Eukaryota; kingdom Metazoa; phylum Chordata; class Mammalia; order Diprotodontia; family Pseudocheiridae; genus Pseudocheirus; species Pseudocheirus occidentalis. Next base: position 16,200,663 of record CM053595.1, read on the forward strand.
CCATGCCATACAATACAATGTAATGCAATACACACAATATGAGTTTTTCTCACAATTCTCATGATTGCATAATTACATTGTCACATGCAGATTAAACTTCTTAGAGGGCTCACAAATGACTAATTTTGAGAAGGGAGATTGGCATGTCACCAAGATAATCAAGAAAACCTAAATGTAAACCAGAAAAAGTGACAAATAATTATCACCAATGTTAACTAACCTCGTCTTCTTGTATCTCAGTAACCCATTCTCAACGTCCATTTAATTAGTACCTTTTGAGTCCAAATGTCTCATGTAGCTATCTGGTCCCTAGATATCTTTTCTTGGACAATAGATTTTATCCTCAGAACAGCTCTAAAAGGGGTTTTGTTCTTTTCTGGTTCCAAATCTAGAGGTTCCTTGATAATTCGGACTCCATATAATTTAGTACAATCACTTAAATTTGGTTCTCCAATTTTGAAACTTCAGAGAATTTCTTTTCATACACTATTTGCTATTTCTATCATTACCTAATCCTCTATCTAATACAATAATCCTTTTTTCCCCTAAATGTTGAGGATTCAATCATAAAACAAGCCATTATGCCTTTTAAAACTATCAGGCAGATATTTTAATAATGGGAAAATAATGTCGCTTTCTTTACCATTATCTGTACAATTTATGTGTAAAAATCCAATTTTGAGATCTTATTACCAAAATATGCTCAAACCTGAATTTCCCTGATAGATAAAGTTTGGAAGCCAATCATATACATCTGTATAGAGTTCTTAAAGAAAACTGTCTTATCCTGTTTCTTTAACAAAAACAACATTACTATTCCATATCACATTACAGCTTTGCCTTATTTGTCTAATTATTTCCTCCTTAGGAGGATTCCTGTATTATTATTTGACCACAAATATTAGTTAAAATTGTAAGATATTCATACTTGCATCCCATTATGGTAACTCAGAGATGTTCTAGTATCAATCTATTATTTAATAGATTTAGTATTGTACTTACAGAACTTCTTGATTATAGAAATTTGTTATAGAAGAAGAATAGGGACATAAATATACAGTAAGGGAATTATGCTTCCTTAACTTCATGTCGATTCCAAGCAAAAGTGGCATAGATGACCTGGCATTGAGCCAGGCTTAAAGTCAGCCAAGTGGGATATTTTACATTTCATGTGTCATATTGGGGAAATTGAGTAAGGAGAATCCCACATCAGCCTTTGCCAATACTCATTCTCCCAGCCTTTCTCATGAGAACACCCTCTGCAGTTCATAGATGTAAAACCCTATAGGATTGCTGGCATCATGGATCATTGGCTCAATAGCATTCCTTGATGATCATACCTGGTGTTAGACTCAGAACAGTATCAGTTAACAGTTCCAGAAAGTACTGAATAGCAAGTTCCAATAATCATAGCTTCAGGTGGGTTCAGCTTTCAAGGATCATATATCAGATAATAAGCAATGACTATAATCTCACATTGGTAACAGTAAGAGATTTATCTTACTTCTACTTCTCTCAGAATCCCTTTAAAGTTTGGGAACATCTTTAAGGTGAGTTTTAAGTAGTATGCCTACATTTTTACACATGTTTAATTCCAGATTAAATTAAAAAAACCCCAAAGAAACATAAGTAAAATCAAGATGATTTTTAGATAGATAATGCTTACCATTTTAAGAAAAACTTCATTTATGCCTAGTTCTCTAGTGTTTTTAATAGGAATGGGTGTTGTATTTTGTCAAAAGCATCTATTGAGATAATCATATGATTTCTATTTTCTTATTTATATGGTCAATTATGCTGATAGTTTCCTTAATATTGAGCCAGTCCTTCATTCCTGGTGTAAATCTCACCTGGTCATAGTGTATTATCCTGGTGATAAATTTCCATAATCTCTTTGCTAATATTTTATTTGAAATTTGCATCACTATTCAATAGGAAAATTGATCTACAATTTTCTTTGTTTTGGCTCTTCCTGGTTTAGGTATCAGTACCATATTAGTGTCATTAAAAAGAATTTGATAGGACTTCTTTGCCTATTTTCCCAAAGAGTTTATATAGTATTGGAATAAATTGTTCTTTAAATGTTTGGTATAATCCACTTGTATAGCCATTTCTCCCTGGAGATTTTTTCTTATGGAGTTCATTGAAGGCTTGTTAAATTTCTTTTTCTAAAAGTGGGTTATTTAAGTATTTTATTTCTTCTTCTGTTAATTTGGGCAGTTTATAACTTTGCAAATATTAATCCATTTCACTTAGATTGTCAGATTTATTAGCATACAGTTTGGCAAAATAGTTCCTAATTATTGTTTTAATATTCTCTTCATTGGTGGTGAATTCGCTCTTTTCATTTTTGATACTGATAATTTGGTTTTCTTCTTTCTTTTTTAAAAAATCAAATTAAATAAAGGTTTATCTATTTTATTATTTTTTTAAAAAAATAAAACCAGCACTTAGTTTTATTTATTAGTTCAACAGTTTTCTTACTTTCAATTTTATTAATCTCTCCTTTGATTTTCAGAATTTCTAGTTGATATTTAATTGGGGATTTTAAATTTCTTCTTTTTCTAGCTTTTTAGTTGAATGCCCAATTCATTGACTTTCTCTTGCTCTATTTTATTAATGTAAGCATTTGGAGACATAAAATTTCCCTTAAGTACTACTTTGGCTACTTCCCATAATTTTGATATGTCTCATTACTGCCATTCTCTTTGATGAAATTATTGATTGTTTAGCCTATCTTTCCATGATCCTTTATTATACTTTTCTTGCGTGATGATCTGAAAAGGATGCATTCAATATTTTTGCCTTTATACATGGTCAATTTTTGTATAGGTGACATGTATCACTAAGAAAAAGGTATATTCCTTTCTATTCCCATTCTGTTTTTTTTTTTTTGGTGTCACTTCTTTTTTAAAATTAAATTAATTAATTAATTTCTAGTTTTCAATATTTATTTCCACAAGACTTTGAGTTACAATTTTTCTCCCCATCTTTTCCCTACCCCATCCCAAAATAGCAAGCCTACTGAATACCCCTTCTCCCTATCTGTTCTTTCTTATATGCTCCCCCATCACGCCCTAACTTTCTAGTAGGATGAGATGGATTTCTATACCCCAGTGCCTGTATATCTTATTTCCCAGTTGCATGTAAAAAACAAACATTTAAAAATACTTTGAATTCCAGATTTTTTCCCTTCTTCCCTTCTCACCTACCACCACTGGGAAGATAAGCAATTCAATATAGGTTGTACATATGTAGTTACCCAAATCATTTCCATAGTAGTTATATTGTGAAAGACTAACTATATTTCCCTCCATCCTATCCTGCCCCACCTTATTCTATTTTCTCCTTTGACTCTATCCCTTTTCACACATGTTTGTTTCTACCTACCCTCTCCCCCAATCTGCCCGCCCTTCTATCATCCCCCATCTTATCCCCTACTGCCCCCCCCATTTTCCTGTAGGGTAAGA
>CM053595.1:16220241-16235887 GCA_028646575.1 Pseudocheirus occidentalis
TGGTTTTCAAATTCCTTCTTAAGCTGATCTATGGCTTGTAGGCATTCTTCATGTTTCTTGGAAGCTTTTGGCGTGGGAGTTCTGACTGTGCTGTCTTCCTCCCATTCCATGCTTTGATCCTTTTTGTCCCCAAAATGTTTTTAGAGTTTGGTTGCTGTTCTTACTTTGCTTCCTTTGCCTGCTCGTGTTGACAGTGAATTTCTTGACTTTTTAGTTCTGTGGAACCCTTCTTCCAAGGGGGGAAAGCTCTGTCCCGAAATTGTTGGGGTTTTTGCAGATGCCAAAGCTATTAGGAAGCTACTGCAGCCCCCATCAGCTTTGGCTCACCGAAAATGTGCCCCAGGACCACCACCAAAGACCACAATCCAGATCCAGGATGCTCAATGCAAGAGCACTTGGGCTCTGAACGATTGCTTGGCCCCCCTGCACTCTGCAGCCCGGGAGCTCTGAAGCAGCCAAGTGGAAGCTGCTGCATGGCTGCCACTTCTGCTACTTCTTTGCCCTGGAGGCAGTTTGGCCAGACTGCTTTTCTCCCCCAAATTTAGCTGAATTCCACTGACCTTTCACTTAGTCCTTGTTTCTTATGGCTTGATAATTCTAGAAACTGCCACAGCTGCTGCTGATCCACTCTCCTGAAGGCAAAAGCTGCTGGTAGTCCTGGCCACCCCCAGGCCCAATCCGCGGTTTCAGGCTGGGCTGGTTTTGGCTCCCAGCCTGCTGCGATGAGCCCTTTGTGCCAAGCTGTCTTCAGTGGAAGATGTGATTTTCTGTGTTTTTGTGATTTTTGGAGCCCTAAAATTTGTTTAGAGTCATATTTTATGGGTATTTGAGGTGGCTGTGTGGGAGCTGTGAAACTTTGCTACTTCTATGCTGCCATCTTCCTTTGATCCCTTTTCAATGATTATGTATGGCTCCTTGGCTTCTATTTTCCTTATTCTCATTCTTACCCCTTTCTCTCCTTCTTCCCATCTCCTTCCTTCCCCCCAAGACAGTCTCTCAAGGTTAACCTCAGGGAGTTTGCCTTGCCCAAATCAAGGACCATAAACCTTGCCCTCCAGCACTATTCAGGCCCCTAAGATTTAGACATTGCAACAGGCAATTATTTCACTTCTCTCTAAAGTGAGGAGAGGGAGTGATTTCAGGATAAGGGCAGCCTGGAGGCTCAGTGGATAGGGCTCCAGACTTAGAGTCAGAAAGTCATGAGTGCAAATCTGACCCCAGATATGTGTGTGACCCTGGGCAAGTCTCTTAATCCTGTTTGCCTCAGTTTCTTCATCTGTCCAATGAGCTGGAGAAGGAAATGGCAGACCATTCCAGGATGTCTGCCATGAAAACCCCAAATGGGGTCACAGAGAGTCAGACATGACTTAAATGACTGAACAACAGCAGCAGCAACAGCAAAATTTGTGGCATCTTAGTCATCCTACTTAGCCTCAGTTTCCTCATTTGTAAAATCAGGTGACTGAACTAGATGATTTTTAATGTCTTTGCTAGTTCTAACACTTCATTTATTCTTTTGAGATCAAATGAGAGCTGAAGGCTTCTTAGAGATTATCTAGTCTAAACCCCTCATTTTACAGAGGAGAAAACAGAAGCTTGGGGCAGTGAAGACATTTATCTAAAGTCATGTTGCCAGCTGGTAATATAACCAGGACACCCCCTAATGGTTAAGCAAGCTCAGTGACGGTAAACCAGTTTTTACCTACGATATGTATCTCTTTCGGAACCTAAAACCTACAACCACACAGTGGGAGCTCAGGACATGTTTGTTGTTGAACTGTCAATCCAATGTTCTTTTTACTCTGCCACATACCAAGGTAGCCTGATTCATAGCTGGGATGTTTTGAAGGGAGTTGGACACTAACCTTTCAGTCCCAACGTGAATTAAAAAAATGCCTTTTCCATTGAAATTCCAGTTAGCAGGTTATTTTTTTGGGTCAAACTGTTTCTCCAGGCATACTAATTTAAAATAAAATATTGGTAGGAAGGGTAACTCTTTAAACCACAAAATGAAAAAGGAGAACATTTAGTCCTTTGCCAGGGGTCAGGTAGAATTAAACCTGATACCTAACTAATCCTATTTATGCCTGTGGTTGGGAAAATAGTCCTTTAAAGTCTTTAGCTCCAACTCAGTCATATTACAGAGAAAAGGCTCTTTGATATTCATAAAGTAAAATTCATTGTGACACTTTTCTACTTTATACATTAAAAAAGCACATTTTTCCCTTTAAGTTAAAATGAGAAAAAGTCAGGTTTTCAAGTATAACTACACTTTTGAGTTTAGATAGAACTGAAAACATGGTGAAAATGAATTGTGACAGAGTTGAACAAAGTCTAACAATAGAAAGGAACCTCAAAAGCTATCTATTTTAATCCATGACTAGGCAAAAATCCTCTTTGGGATACAGTGAACAAGTGGTCAGCTAGCCTTTGCTTGAAGACCTCCAGCAAGAAGAAATCCAAGCTACCCTATTTTATTTTCGATTAACTCTAATTATTAGGAAATTTTGCCTTATTTATCTCTATTTGGGGAAAAAACATTATAAAGTTAAAGCAGATAATAAACCAAGTTTTAAGAAGGGTTAGCAATGCTGGTTATGAAGGGCAGTGAGGAAACATGTAGAGAATTTACCAATTCTGGTAATTCCTAGAGGCAGGCACATTTAGATGAACAACAAGTTCTATCCCTGTAGATCACTTAAACAGATTAGAAAACAAGACAAGGTTCTAACTCCTCAAAGAAAAAAAAAGAATTATGAATATCAGTGGTGACTTGGAGGTGTAAACATACCTTAAGTTTACTCTGTCAATCCAGTCCTCATCTATATCTGGCTGCTAAACCCAGATGGCTCTGGAGGAGAAAGTGAAGCTCATGACTTTTTGAAGGACAAACCACACAACCACAATTTGTTGAGTATTGTGTGCTGGACCAAAAGCCATCTCTGTGCCATGTGCCTCTTAGAGAGCCACTTCCCTGGAAAAGGTAATAAATGCCACCTGACGAGGTATAAGATTATAGACTTGGAGTTAAAATGGCCCTTTTAAATCGAATTTTCTTTTCTTACAGAGGAGAATACCGGATTCCAGAGACTTTCAGTGACTTGTCCAAGGTCACATAGGCAGGAAACAGCAGAACCAAGATTTGAACCCAGACGGGAACCATGTTTCAGGCCTAGATGACCTCTGAGGTCCCTTTCAAATCACATTACCTCTTTTAGTCTAAATTTCCTCGGAAGAAAAGTAAGAATTATTTACCTTACAGTGTTATTTTGAGGATCAAGTGAGTAAACGTATATAAAGACTTTCTAAAACATGAAATACCATTATTTAAATGTCAGCTACTACCATGGTGATTGGTAGGTGAGTATGTGAAAATTCACCTAATCTATTGTAATTAGCTGTCTCACCATCATGCTATATATCCCACCCAACAATCTCCCAAGACACCAAGAGATAGCCATCTTGCAACCTAAGGCAAGGAAAACTACTGTTAATGGTTCTACCCACAAGTCCTGTGACTGCCTACGTCAAAACTTCCTTTGGACACCACTGTCCAATTTGTATATTGTGTCCCTCTGTTAGAATCAAGGTTCTCTGATGGGCAATGATTGTCTCTTATTTCATTTCAAAGCCCAAGTATAGTCCCTGGTGCTTAATAAAGTGTTTTTTTTTCCTTAATTTGCTAGCTGATGATGTTTGAGCCTTTTTGGTCCTGTTTCTTTCTTTAAAAATTGGATGGTCGTCTTAGAAGGCTTTTAAAGTCTCTTCCAGCTTTAATGCTTGAAATCTTTGTAGAAGTTAAATCTACACTTGTCATATCTTTGACAGCACTATGCGAAGAGTTGCTTTTTTCATAATTAGGGAACAAAACTATCCAAAGACATAGACAAACATTACGGCAAAATACTATTTTTCATTCCATGTGCATTGTTGGAATAAGTGGCCCCTGAAAAGGCCATAATCCTAAATTATTCTAGTGAGAGGAAAAACAAAATGTGTATTTATACACTGAAAAATAATGTTGATTTTAGGTTTCCCACACTTGTATTTTATATAAGCCAGATTTAAGGGGAAAGGTATAGCCTACGTTTAGGCAAATATAGCATTTTGACACAATTTTTCCACCCCTTATTAAAGAATGGATAGTGTTTCATGGAGCTAGATAAAATCTTGCTTTAATATAGTTAGGTTCAATTGACCTTGAACCCAATCTACAAATCAGGAAGGGATGACCCCTTCATCAATGCCTGTTACGTATACTCAGAGAAATGAGCTGAGAAGATTTATATTTAGATAACTAGACTGTGCCCAAATACCTAATACAGTACATAAAATAAAGGCAGATGTCAGCCTTCCAAAAGGTCTTCCTGCCTCTAATCTTTCCCCTTTCTGATGTATTAGTCTCACAGCTACCCAAGTAAACTTCCTGACATATCAATATGATTAAGTCAGTTCTTCATTCAAAAATCCTCGGTGCGTCTCCATGGCCTCCAAAATAAAATATAAATCTTCACTTTGACATTCAAGGACATCCACTATCTAGATGCAACCTACATTTCCAGTTTTATCTCATGGTGTTGCTCTTCCTATATTGTTTATTCCAACCAAACTTGAATACCAGCCACTCCCCTCACCCCCATTTTCCCTTTCTCTTTTTTAAACCCAATTTTACAAATACTACCTAATGTCATCCTCACAACAACCTCAGGAGGTAGGTACTTTTGTTAATCCCTTCTACAGATGAAGAACCAGACACTCTCCATTCTTCTCCCCCCTTCATCCTTTTGTTCAGATCATCAGCCACTCACTTGTCCTTCTCCCTCTGTTGAACTCTCTACTTTCCATCAAGATCCTTCTTGGGTGTAATCTCTATAATACCCTTCCTGGCATTCAACTTCCTCTCTCCTCTCCTAGACAAACGTTATCTGTCTGTTCTAAAATTCCTCACAGCGTTTTGCTCGGACCTTTCCTTTGCACTTTTCTCACTGACCTCTATATCACAATTATTTATGTACATCCTTCCCTCCTACAGTAATTAGATTGGAAGTTCCAAAAAAAGGGGCCATGTCAAATCTGCCTCTATAGCACTAGTGTTTAATAATGATTTGCACGTAGTAGGCATTTAATAAATGTTCAATTAAACTTTGCAGTGATTGTTGTCATTGGCATTAAGTGACAGTAAAATCCTTTACAAAGAACTTTACGCCAATGATTTCTTTTGAATTCGTAACAATCTTGTGAGGTAGGTATACATGTATCATCATTTGCATTTTACTCACTTGCTCAGAGAAATTGACTTATTTAACCACAAAGTAAGTCACCGAGTTCCAATTTGAACCCAATTCTCCTAATTCCTAATCTAACACTGCCCACTACTGCCTCTAGACATTTAACAATAACAATAGTAACTGTTTGTTAAATTACGTTGGTGTACTCTGATTGATTTGTATCAGTATGGACAAGAAAATATACACAAGGGTAAATATGTCTGTGTCAGGTTAATTCCGTATGTTACAATATTACACGAGTGAGAACAAGGTCATGGTTTTTTGTTTAGAGTTCTCTAGTTAATATACATTTATTTCCTGATTATAGATTAAATTTCTAGCTTGAGCCAGTCATTTTATAAATGCACATTATTGGCCAAGAGAGAAGCTTGAAAGAACAACGTTGAGGTTTCAGACATCTCAACTACTAGAAAAATTACAGAAAGTGCATCTTCTTTTATAGGGTCTGGGACGAGGGACATTGTCAGTACTATCATTTTGGTAAAGGAAGGGTGAGACATTTGCACACTATTATGGGATTTGATATATGCTTGATGATGGTTTATAAACTAAGTGATCTCTCTTTTATAATCTTTAATGCCATATTGTGGTGTGGAGGTGACCCTAATTTTTTAAATGTTTTCTAAAGGAAGCGAAAGCCATGTTAGGTCCTACCAAGTAGTGAAGTACTTGAAAATGGTTCTGGTGAGACTCCTATGATTTTTGAGAACCAATTTATTTAAATCTTGAGGAGTTTCTTATCAAGAGGTTTGATTTTAAAATTCACTACTTGTTGCTTTGATACTTTTATGGATCCGTGATCTAATGTGGAGATTCTCTCTAATGGTGCACATCACAACCCATCTATGACATCTCATCCTCTTCTATGTGTTATTCTATAAGTCAATCAATTAACATATCAATCAATAAATATTTATTGAGTACCTACTGTGTGCTAAGCACTGTGCTAATTGGGAGGGGGGATAAAAAAGAAACAAAAGACAGTTTCTGCCTTCAAGGAACTCATACTCTAATGGAACAGTCATCATGCAAACAAAAAAAAATATGTATATATACACAAGACAAATTATATATAGGATAAATAGGAAATAATTAACAGAGGGAAGTCTTCATATAGAAGTTGAGATATTAGTTGGAAACTAAGGGAAGCCTGGGAGATAAGTCATTGGACTAAGGACAGAGTGTTTTAGGCATGGGGGACAGCCATAGGAAGTGCTAGAAGCCTAGAGATGCAGTGTCTTTTTTGTGGGATAATCAGGAGGTCAGTGTCACTAGATCAAAGGGTACTTCTCTGAGGGTGAGCTGTAAGAAGAATGGAAATGTAAAAGGGGGCTGAGTTATGAAGGGCTTTGAATGACAAGGAGAACATTTTGTATTAGCTTCTGGAGGTCATAGGAAAACCAGTGGAGTTTATTGAGGAGGGAAGTGACAGAATTCTTCCTGTGCTTTAGGAAAATGATATTAATGACTAAACAGAAGATGGATCGGAGTGGGGAGAGACTTGAGGCCAGCATACTACCAATAGGCTATTGAAGTAATCCATGTGGGAGGTGATCAGGGTGGTAGTGTCAGAGGAGAGAAGGTGTATTTGAGAGATGTTAGTTACAAAGATGAAATCAATAGCCCTTGGCAATGGCTTGGTACTGGGGGGTGAGAGAGAGTGAGGAACCCGGGATGACTCCTAGGTTGTGAGCCTGAAGGCCTGGGAAGATGGCATTCTCTACAGTAATAGGGAATGTAGGAAGCAGGGAGGGTTTAGGGGGAAAGATAATGAGTGCTGTTTTGGACCTATTGAGTTTAAGATAGATACTGGATATCCAGTCTGCAATGTCTAAAAGGCAGTTGGAAATAAGAGGCTGGAGGTCAGCAGAGAGGTTGGGGTAGGATAGACAGAAGCAAGAATCATCAGCATAGACATGGCAATTAAGTCTATGGTAGTTGATGCAATCACCAAATGAAGTAATATCAAGAAAGAAGAGAACCTTGAAGGCCTATTCTTACTTGCTAGGGTCATTTTTCTAATATTGAGATACTAATGGACTACCTCTCCCTTTCAATATGTGACCTTCCCATTTCTTCTTCTACATATGTATTTCCTTGCTATAGGATATTCATGCCAACCATTGATTTCTTCATTGTCTTTTGATCAACCTCTAATTTTGATTCTTCTGAGACTATGGTATTCCATGATTCAAAACCATATAATATCACTGAAATACTGGAATTATAAAGACGAGCCTTTCTTTCAGGGAGAAGCTTGAATTTATTTAAAAAAAAACTGAACAATTTTCTAAATACAATCTAGCTCGCTTTCTTTCTCCTATTTTATTCTCTGCCCACTTTATTGTCTGTCTTCAGGGTCTGTACAAGATATACAAAATGATAGACGTATTTTATGGTTTATTCATTTTTTCATCCTCTTTGTTTTTCCTATGTAGATTATTGGATTATACTCTTTTGAGTAATTAGAGTTTTCGCTTGGGAGTCTATGCTGTGTTCTGGGGTTCGATAAGATCAGCACAATGCCTTTCACAGATAGCATTTAGAGCAGCAGTTCTCAACCTGTGGATTGTGACCCCTTTGGGGATCGAACGACCCTTTCATGGGGGTTGCCTAAGACCATTGAAAAACATATATTTCCGATGGTCTTAGGAACTGAGACACTGCTCCTCTATCCATCTCCAGGTGTGTCTACCCACATGCAGATAAACGTACATACAAGTATTAAAGGGTCACAGCATTAGGAAGGTTGAGAACCACTGATATAGAGGATCTCAAAATCCTGATAAACCCTTTTTCTATTTGGAACCTGCCTGACTTCTATATGGTTTTAATTCTCTATTTTATGCCTTTTGCTATATTAATCATCAGAATGACCAAAGTTTCTTTGTTATTACTTGAGAAACAGAATTTTGTATGATTTTGACACGTTCATTGGAGACATCTTGTTGCAGGTAAACCTTTTTTTCCATGTGTTTAGTATCCACCTGTATTTCAGATATTTTGAGAAATGGTCCTTCAATGCCTCCAAAACCTCTAATATAGCCTTGCCCAGCTTTCCTTCTGGTCTTTGTTTTCCTTAGTATTAAGTCTAATTCTTTGTGCAAATCGCTGGTGGTTACTGTATCACTGACTCAATTCATTGTTTCCATTTCATCATTAGAAAAAATATTTTATTATAAAAATCTATAGGTTTTTTTTGGTCTATTTTAGTGTTGTCTTCTCAGTTTAATTCTTAAGTTCTGTTGGGGGGTAATATTGCTCTTTCTAAGCTTTCTGTAAACTTCTTTTTCTTTCCAGTGTTTCTCACTTTTATAATTCCACACTGCTTTTAACTCTCTATCACCTTCCCTTGTAAGATTTTGTATTCTAACCTGACAGCTAGGTAGTATGGTAGATAGAACACTGGGCCTGGAGTCAGAATAGACCTGAGTTCAAATTTAGGCTCAGATACTTTTCAGCTGTGTGACCCTAGGCATGTCATTTAAATTCTGTTTGCCTCAGTTTCCTCAACAATAAAATTGAGATAATTATAGCACCTATCTTCCAGTGTTCTACCACTCAAGACAGTATTTGTAAAGTACTTAGCATGTTATCTGGCACATAGGAGGAACTAATAAATGCTAAATTCCTTTATTATCATAGTGGCTTTAGTTACCATTTATCTTGATCTTTCTTTTTGGAGGCAATTGGGTTTGTGACTTGCCCATTGTCACATAGCTAGTAAGTGTTTGAGGTTGGATTTATACTCAGGTCATCCTGACTCCAGGGCTGCTGTTCTATCCACTATGCCACCTAGCTGTCCCTCTCTTTATTTTTCAAAGAGATCAAGTAGTTGCTGGCTCATATGGTTTCTAGGCTCTTTTAGCCTCCTCATCGTGGTGAATGATAAGCATTAGTTAAATTTCCTTAGAAAAGGATAATATGCCATATTAATGTCTGTTCTTATATCCATTTCCTAGACAGAGCATATTATATATGCCTTAAGGACTGAGTCCTTATTAACCAATCCTCTTATCGTAGAAGATTCAATACGAATTCGATGGCTTAAGACTCAGTGGAGGTCATACCAGTAACAGTGTGAGCAAATATAGAGCAGGGGCGGAGAACCTGTGGCCTCGAGGTCACATGTGGCCCTCTAGGTCCTCAAGTATGGCCCTTTGACTGAATCTAAAGTCCAGGGAACAAATTCCCTTAATAGAAGGATTTGTTCTATAAAACTTGAATTCGGTCAAAAGGCTATACCCAGGGACCTAGAAGGCCACATGTAACCTTGAGACCTCAGATTCCCCAACCCTGATAAAGAATATATTGAGGGGCCTAAGAATGGTTTATATTGGCTGGAGAATAGCATATGTATTTAGGTAAATAGGTATTTAATGTAAATGTAAATGTAATGTAAATAGGTATTTAATACTGTATCAGTCTAGACAGGTAGAGTAATATCAGGATATAAAAGGTATTACATGTTAGGTGAAGCAGATTGATCTTTCTTTGATAAACCTCAGGGGTCTACTAAAGATTTTTGAGCAGAGGAATATTTTTTTTTAAAGATTATTCCAGAAGCGTCATGAAGGACGAGTTGAAATGAGATGAAAGAGGTAAAGTGGGAAGCCCTATATATAGGGAGCTATTACGGGACCTGCATTGGGTGATAATGAGGACTTATATTAAGTTATTGTTGGTGGGAACAGAGATGAGAGGAGGGGTGCAAGGGATTTTACGAAAATAGAACTGAAAGGACTTTGTAATAGTGATTATAATTCACAAGTGTTTTGAGTATTAAGGTTTACCCAACACTGTAGGGGGGATTATGTTATGCTCAATTTATAATAAGGAAATTTAAGGTTAGAGGTGAAATGGCTTATCCAATGTCACACTCAAGCTGGTTATTGGTAGAGCCAGGATTCACATCCAGATCTTCTGCTTCCAAGGGGAAGAGAAGGAAGAGACAATGATAACACCAAGATTTGAGACTTGGGAGATTCAGTGAATGGTATTACCATAGATAGAGATCATGAGGTTAAGGCATGAGTTTAGATGTTAATATAATAGCTTTTAATGTAGAGGATTGTAAAAGAAGAATAAATATGTGTTTAATGTAGACTATAAAGGAAGCATAAAGAAGTATATAAAGATAATCCTCAATCAAATTGATGGAATTATAGGTCATTAGAGGAAGGCAACTTATACCATGCAAGGAACTTCTAGTCAATAGCTGGGAAGGTCAGTCACACCCTTTGTAACTTATACAAAAAAAAGTTGGCTCATTCCAAATGTCTTTGAAGATTCAGCTTTGAGAAGAGCATTGAGTTACCTCTTAGGAGCATATCTAGCAGGATGCAGCAAAGGGTGATGGAAATTTATCTTTCTCTTTCCCCCTTGGCAGGGGCATCTCGTAACCTAAGCTTATGGCTGTAGAAGGTATTGTACCCAGCAGAGAGCAGGACCAAAGGAGTCAGACTGTGCAGATCCAACTGCTAGACAGCAAAGAGGGAGACAGCCTGATGCTTAGGGTTGGGCCCAGGAGATGTCAGGTCACTTAGAACTGAAATTTGTCCAGCTTTCCTTCTAGTCTTTGTTTTCCACAGTATTAATTCTAGTTTTTTGTGCAAATCACAGAGGTTACTATGTCTCTGCCCAAATTTGATGTTTCCATTTCATCACCAGAAAAAATAATCCCAGGGGGGTGGATTCTGTTTTTTTCCTGAAAATATATAGCAATGCCCTCAGCCAAGAAGTTATCTGATCTTGAGCTTGGAGACAGTAGCCAAGTTTTGGGGCCATGTGCGCAACCCAAGAGCAGGAGGGGGCGGGGGTGGTCGAAGAGAAATGCTGAGAACTAGAAGGAATAGCGTGAAGACATTGTGAGAAAATTGCTGGGCATTGTGGCTCTGGATACATTAGCTACATTGGTCATTTGTGCTCCTTATAGCTGTATGTCTTTACTTGGAACCTCTATGTGGCCACTCTTGCCACTGATGCTCGATGTAACTGTATAGTTCACCCCAGGCTTAGGAGGAAGATTTTTCATTTCTGCTGTTCTTACTATGCCAGTTCAATGAAAGACTTTGCCTTGAGCCGAATCCTCTGAATGACTAAAATGAAGGTAAACACACTTGTTGGGGCTTGTGATCTATAGTTTTAGGAGCACAGACCCACAGCTTGTGTATTGAACCTGAGGCCATCATCCCCCAACATGTGAGCATGTGTAGAGAAACAATACAGAGAAAATGCTACTACATGACCATGCTGAATTGGAGATACTGGTGGGACAGTTAGATGGATATGCCTATTAGGGAGGTGATGATGTGTGTTTTCAGATCGTCAGAAGTCAGGGTGAGAGGTACTTATTTTTGTGGAGAGAAACTTATGAAGACCTGTACTACAGAGTTCTAATTCACCATAGTGGACGAGGAACCAGTGCATGGGACGCCATCAATGGATGAAGAACCCACACTGATGAAATTACAGGTCTCCGGAGGTATCAAAATAAAGAAGAACAATGAGAGCAAACATTTTTAACATTTCATGTTTACAAAGTTCTTTATAAATATTATCTCATTTGATCCCTACTATAACCCTATGAGGAAGGTGTCCTTATCATCCCCATTTTATTGATGATGATACTGAAGCTATGAGAGGTTACGTGACTTGCCCAGGGTCACACAGTTAGGAAAGGTTAGAGGTCAGATGTTAATTCAGGTTTTCCTGATTTTAAGTCCCGTACTCCAGCCAGTAGGCCACCTAGGTACCTAAATTATAGTTGGTCCTCCCTCACATGAACTGCAAAGGAAATACTTAAATTCTCTAATCTGTAATCTTTATACTATATAGCGCAAATTCCTGAGCCAGGCATCATGTGGATACTCTATATGTGATCTGAATGAAATAAATGTGTAGCCCAGTACTTCAGGGGTCCATCACTTCATTGGTGGAGATCATGCACGTCACAATCCCTCTGTGCCTTGGTAGAAGGTCTCCCAAGTTACTTTGGCATCAAGTCCATATTACATGAAGATAGGAAGGAGGAATTGAGCATGTTTAGCTGGGAAAGAAAAGACTACTGAGTGGGGGGAGGGGGAGAGCATTTTATATCTCTTCAGTCATTTAAAGGACTATTGAATGGCTGAGCAATTGGATTTGTTCTGTTTGTCCTGGGAAGGCAGAACCAGGAGCAACAGGTATATGTTACAAGCTAATACATTTAGGCTTGAGGCCAGGAAAAAATTTCCTAACAATTAGATCTATCCAAATGTATTATGTGTTTCCTCAGGAGGTGGTGGGTTCCCCCTTCTTGGAGGTCTTCAAGCAGTGGTTGGGCAATCATTTGTCAGGTATATTAATGTAGGAACTCCTCCTGCATGTGAATTCAACTAGATGGCCACTGAGATGCCTTGCAAATTTCAAATTCTTAAAAAATTTACTATGTATGAGCCAGTTACCCTGGGTGGGACACTGGAAGTTTTTTTGTCTGTTAAACTGCTGATCTTTCCTGGGATGTGAGGTAATAGTTGGGATAAGGGAAGGTAGAATGAACTTTAAAATTCTGAAAAATATATAGCTATTTTAGCTGTATTTAAAGTAAAGTTAATTTTTTGAAATAATAGCTTACATTAAGCTTATGAAATGCTTTCTTCACAAAAACCCAGTGAGGTAGTCAGTATAAGAATTTATTATCCTCATTTCACAGATAGGGAAATTGTCTGTAACAGTTGTGTGGTGGACAGATTGGAGGAGACACAGGAAGGTCAGCACTATCTGATTTCTAAACTTGAAGTGAGTCCCCACCCAAGGGGATAGTTGAAAGAAAGAATTGTGATAGGAATAGAAGGAAAGCTATTTATTCCCAACCTCTGGAACCTGTCTAGACATTTTCTGGATCAGCTCACCATTTCCCTGCATTGGGAGCTGAGTCCCATAGGCCTAAATAGCTAGCTTATTTCCACCATTTTTGGAGTTTCCTCTTCCTATTAAAAAATCACTTCTCTTGTTCCAAGCTATTTGCTTTTCTCTCTGATTTGAAACAAAAAACCAGAAATGAACCCAATCCCTAAGTCTGTAAACACGAAAGTACAACTCCATCTGTTGCACCGAATTCCAGCTTGCAATCTTGAATCATAATTAAGCAGTTAGAGAAATGCATATTCCTGGCAAGGAGATCAGCTGAAATATTTTCCATCTCTGAGTATTTCTGGCTAAATTGCTCTTGCTCGCCACTCTAGATACCATACAGGCAAAATTGAAAATGTTATTAATCTAAGTGAACCATGCTATGCACCAAGAATGAAGCGGTGAATCAAATTATTTAATTTTGAAAAGAAAAGAAAAAACAGGCAAGGAACATTTTGTATTCTTCAAGTTCTGGCTCCCCTGAAAACAGGCTGCTAGATTAAAAATATGTCTGTGGTATGTGGTGTGAGCTTTAATGAAATTGCAAGATAAATAGGGGAGTGAACGGCATAGTGGAAAGCTAAAAATTCCTGAGGCACTATTTCTTAAGTGCATTTACTTCCTCTGGGAGAGGTAAAATGAGTACAAACGGATTCTTAATGGCTAAAAAGGAGAGTATTCGATACAATTACCAGTCAGCCTAAAGGCAGCTGGCATTCTGAAGTAAGGCAGTGATAGCACAGTCTATTTATCACCACCAGCAAATGTTGCTGTTGGCTGAGAGCAGAGGCCATTTTGGGCCGCTACAGGGATATAGCGAAGAGTATTGGTCTTGGCCTCAGGGGGAGCTGGCTTAAGGTGGCGGCTTGGTCACTTAGTGGGAGTAGGATGCTCCCCCAAACCCTCTTGCTTGGATGTGAAATTTTGGAGAAGTCACTTCCTACCTCAGAACCCCAACTTCTTCCTCTGTAAATGGAGATTAAAATATTTATACTATCGAACTCACTGGGCAACTAATTCACTTGCTAAATTTCTGTTTCTTTTAGTGATGATAACACCACAGTAACTTCCTCACAATTGTTGCTATTTAGAGGAACAAATTGGACCACGGATAGAAAGTACCTTGTAATCCTTAAAGTCTACGGCTGCCCGAACTTCGATAAATCTATGGTCTCATCTGTCAATGTGCCTGCCGTGGGTCAGTTACTGTGTTGGACATTGGGAATAGATGCCAAGACAAAGCTGAAATATTCTCTGCCCTCAATGCCTCTCTTTTAATTGGTGACTTCCTACCCTCACCACTATCTCAGGAGGGGCTCCAGCATGTATGTTTCTCTTCATTCATGGTCTCTCTGCTTCAAATGTCTCTCTATCCAACCCATCTTCCACTCAGCTGTCAAAATAATCTTCCCCAAGTACAAGACTGACCACCTCACCCCCACCACACTGACCCACTGCATTTTCAAGTGCCTTCTCCTATAACCTCTCAGGTCAAATTTGGTTCTTTAACTCTTGGAGCTTTTCTAGCTTTCCAGTCTTTTTACAATTTACTCCCTTCTACACATCCTATGATCTTGACAACATTGGTTTACTTGCAATTTCTCAAACATAATACTTCCTCTCCCATTTCTGTGTCTTTGCACTGGCCTGTCTCTTAGGTCTGGGGCTTCACAAACCCCATTCAAGACTCGGCTCAAATCTTGCCTTCTGTAAAAGACCTTTTCTGGTCTTCCATGATCTTCTACATGCCATCCCCCCCAAATGCCTTCCCTCTGAGATTTCCTTTCATTTATATTGCATTTTTTGTAATATACAGAGTCATTTTTATGTCTCCCCCATTAGATTAAGGGACCATAGCCAGGGACCTTATTTATACTGTTCTTCATATCCTCAGTACTTAGCACAATGCCTGGCACCTGGCAAGCACTTAATAAATGCTTGTAGACTGGCTGAATGATTATTTATTTGACTGCAGAATTCTTCTCCTTTGCAGCTCTCTTCACTAGCCTCATGTGAGGAACTTTCCTTCTTTTCCAGTTACCCTTTATGTATTTACGTTTGCTGTTGTAATGAGAATCTGAAGATCTTTCCTGCCCCTGGACCCTTTGATAGGCTTAAGAGGGTCTGAAAATGTTCCCTGATTTGAAAGTATACTCTGCCCCCTAATAGGCTGAATGTGGTCACATGGAGCCTGTGGTGGGAGGCATGTTTTTTGGGGAATGGCCATCCCTTGTTACTTTGTAATTGGACAGTGGGTCAAGGGGGCTATGACATTCTCTGACCAAGATAAGTCCATATGTATGCCCTGATTTGAGGTTTGCTTTGGGGCTCACTTTGAGAAAAGTTGTGTGATTTGGCCAGGTGAGGTTCTGGGAAGCCGTTGAGCCCCCTGGCTTTGAAAAACCCAGATGTTGATGCTTCCCTCTCTGGTAACTTGAAAAGGTAATGAATGTAATGGTCAGATG
>CM053595.1:16235987-16260043 GCA_028646575.1 Pseudocheirus occidentalis
GGAGTTCAGGGTGCTGACTTTTCCCCCTGAACTAGGTAAATGGTATGTTTGTTTGATTAAAGAAAGATTGTTAACCCATTTTGAGTTGCTTTCCTTTAGAAAAGCAGATCTAAGAATCTGTGCTAGCAGCTGCGCTAGATATGCTAGGGTACTTGCTGATACAAAAGTTAGAACTTGTGAGCATAGGGACTGTCTAGCTTGTATTTATATCCCCAGTGTTTAATATGGTGCCTGGCATGTAATAAGCAGTTTAAAAATCCTTCATTCCTTTGTACTTCTCTCTCTCTCTCCCTCCCTCCCTCCCTCCATTCCTTCCTTCCTTCCTTCCTTCCTTCCTTCCTTCCTTCCTTCCTTCCTTCCTTCCATTTCTTCTAGTTCATGGACCTTAAATTCTATAGGGACAATAAAGTGCTTATAGGCAAAATGAATACAAGGTAATTTGGTTGGCATGCAATTTTTGTTCCTTGAAGTTTGTGGTATTCTATGATTCTCAGTCATATAATATACTAGAAGAATATTGGTGTTATAAAAATGGAGTTTGGTTTCATTTTGTTTATCACAAAAGTCTTAATCCAACACCTCACTGTGGAGGTGACCCTGGATTCTTCAAATTAATACCCACAGGATACAAGGATCTGGCAGAATCTGCTTTGAGCACAGTCCAAGCAACAGGTTGTGTCTGCTTTGTGAGCACCAGCTTTGTTATGTATGGTGAGGCTCATCACCAGTTGTCTGTCCACTAGGTAATGAATTACTTAGCCATGGCAACACACCAAGCAAAGGAAGTACTATTTAAATGTAGCACTCTTTCTGGGATCATTCCCCCAACTATGCATTGGCACAGTTTGAGGGTCGCCAGGGGACTGCTGCTGTCTCTCTTTCAGAACCCTAGTGGTAACCCTAAGGAGCTAGGTTTTTAGCACCATTGCTTGCAAGTCCCTCCTTGTTGCTTCCTATTAAAATGAGACAATGGCCTTAATTCAGTTTTAGAAAAGGTATTTATTAAAGTTGTATGATAAGAAGTATATTATAAATTAAATGTATGCTATATTATATCAAATATTTTCTCACCCCAATAAAAAATCTGGGGTACACTCTTCCAAAATACATATAAGACAATGGGAAGAGTGGGCTCAAACTTAGAGTCCAGGGGCAATGAGTCACACATGCAGAATGTGTGTGGCAAAAGGCCAATTCACAAGACCAAATCCTTTCTTCAGTTCATATCTGACATTCTTTTCTGGAGAAAGAAGTCCTGTTCCTTAACGTTTCATTTCTTCTCAGTCAACTGCGATTTTCCATTTGTATGTCCTTGGTGCATCATTGTACTCTGGTTGGATTTGTTATTTCCAACTGGTCTAATCACCCTAATCCCAACTGGTCCCACTGTCTGCTACTGGAACAAGTTTTTCAGGTCAGCGGGGAAGGGGGGGAGAAGATAAAGAAATATCATCTCTTTCCTCTAAGAGTAATTCCTTTTCAGGAACCTGATTTCAGGTCTGGAATTCTTAAACTTGGAATCAGTGGCTGATTGACTACTCTTTTTATAAATAAGCCCACAGATGTGCCTGATTCTTTCAGCCAATCACAAGATGATTCCTGTGTAGTATCATCAGCCTTCATCTAATGGTTAAAGCACTATAATCCCTTCAAAATGATTAAGGGCTCATTTATACATTGTGGTAAAATTGTAGCAAAAATTCTTTAATTCCTCCTTTACTCTATTGATTGATAGATTAATTCAATTGAGGTGTCTTGGCTTTTGTGAGTGGAATTTCTGCCCTTATATCAGTATGGATCAAGAAAGATTTTTAGAAAAAAAGATCATACATTTGTTTATTTATAGCACTGTAGGATTTGGAGTTGGTAGGAACCACAGAGATCATCTAGTCAAGATTTCTTATTTTACAGATGAGGAAACAATCCAGAAAGGTCAAGTAACTAACGCACAGGTAGTCAGTCTGAGTCAGGTTTTCAATCTAGAACCTCTGCTTTCAAATACACTACTATTTATTCAATGATCACTGAATGAAATATCTGTTTTGTGTTAAGGGATGAGGTGCACAAAGATCACTAATGCAGCTTCCTCAAGTTGTGGGGATTATAATGTAGTAGAAAGTGTGCACAGAAATACCATACATATACATATACATATACATATACATATAGAGAGAAAGAGAGAGAGAGACACACATACACATTTTGCATGTGTGTGTGTATGGATGTATAACTATTGTGCAGGATAGAAAAAGAAAAATATAAAAAAGGTACAAAGTGTCATCAAGTCAAAGGAAAGAAGGATCTATTTTGACTGGGATTTGGGAGATTAGTTCACTAAATGAGACAGATTTGAAAGTGGAGTTCAAACAGGAAGATATTATTTTCTGGGTATGGGTAGTTTTATCAGTAATTAGGGAAGTCATCACAGAAGCATTAGTATTTGAGCTGGGGCTTAGAGATAGAAGATGCTACCTTGTACAAGTCATTTCATTTCTTTGGACTTTGGTTTCCTTATGTGTGAATTGACAGTATTAAATTGGATAACCTTTCCTTGCTAGTGCCAGGTCCTATGATCCTATGAGCCACAGGCTTCATGGAAGAAGTGCAATTTGGACTGGATCTTGAGGGATGGACAGGATTTCAAAAGGCATAGATGAGGTGGAGGTGCATGTGAGGGGAATAATTGTCCACAGGAATAATAGATTTAAAAGTCTAGTCAAAAAACACTATACCCAAATATAAGGTATTATATATGAAATTGAGGAAATAGGTAATAGAACAAGGTTAATAGTTTGTTGAATTATTATTCAAATTCATGGTTGCACCCATGAGTCCCTGTGACTCTGTTATTCACTCATTCATTCTTCATTCATTCATTTACTGAGTGCCTAGCATATATGTGTGTGTGTGTCTATGTCTGTTGTCTATGTGTATGTGTATGTGTATGTGTATGTCGATGTCGATGTCTATGTCGATGTCGATGTCGATGTCTATGTCTATGTCTATGTCTATGTCTGTGTCTATGTCTGTCTGGGCCTGCCAGACTGTTAACTTCCCGAGTCACCTACCTCAGTCCATGTGGACAGTCTCGGTTGCCTATATGACACAGTCTCCTCCACGAACCTTTGGGATATCCCAGTTTGGACAGAATAGTCAGACACGCCTTGGTGGAGTTGCATAGGTCTCTTTATTCTATCCTATTGTATGCCATGCCCCCAGGTGTACCATGCCTCCTTGTGGGCAGTGTCCTGCGCTCTCCCGTGCTCCTCTGCCTTATACAGACTTTCCATCTTCCCCTCATCACATGCCTCAGTAACAGTATCCTGATAGGGGGGAGCACTCCTCCACTTATTCACTCATGCTCTATGCCACCCGTGACCTTTTGTCCTTCAAGACCCCCGTACCCGTGGGACATGGGACAGCGAGTGCTTGGTAAACAGGAAGTATGGTCACAGGGGACGGGCAAACACATGGATGCCTCTTAGCTCCACCTCCAGTCTTCCTGTTTGCGAGGACACACTGACCGAGTTCAGACCTCTAGTCATTCAAGGCTTAAAGTGGCCCTTACATATGTCTATGTCTATGTCTATGTCTATGTCTATGTCTATGTCTATGTCTATGTCTATGTCTATGTCTATGTCTATGTCTATGTCTATGTCTATGTCTATGTTTATAAGTCCCTATACAAGGAACTGTGGGGAGTGCAAAACTGAATTCAATACAATCCTTGCTTCCAGAAATTATACTCTAATAGGAGAGATAAGATTGCCCAACAAGAGAAGCTTGATTAGGGAAGGCTTGTTTTTCAGGAAGGACCACATCTTTTGTTCCTTTGTAATTAGGCAGTGGGTTACTAGGGTTGTGACATCCTCTGGCTCTGAAGAAGAGTCCATTTACCCTGAGATGAGGCTTTGCTTTGGGGCTCACTCATTGGAAGAGTTTACTGGTGACAATATCAGTATATGTAACAGGGCTTATAGCTTTCTGACCAAAGCTATGCGTATATAGTCACCAGAGAGAGAAGCACCAATATCTGGATTTTCAATGCCAGGGGATTCCTTAATGGCCATGTAGGGTCTCTTCTATCCAAACCACAAGAACGCTCTTCTGATGAATGAGCCCCGAAGCAAAAAAGACTCACCTCAGAGTGTATATATGTGTGTATGTGTGTACATATAGGCATATTCATGCATTTGTAAATGTGTGCACATGCATATATACATATATGTATATATACATGTGTATATGTGCGTGCATATATGTATATACACACATATGTATTCATACATATATATGTATATAGAGCTTTGACTTAGCGGTCAGCAAATATTGACTCACAATATACGAGGGACAATTTTAGGTACTGAGGGGAATGTCAAGAACAATAAAAAACTGCCAAAACGGTTGCATGTCCTACCCTTGAGAGTGAGGATGTTAGAAAGAATAACTTGGAAGCATTACTTCATTTTCTCAACAAGCATAGTGAACTAAAATTTATCAAGTACATATTACTACTATGACCCCTGCTGCTGCTGCTGCTGCTGCTGCTGCTGCTGCTGCTACTACTACTACTACTACTACTACTACTACTACTACTACTACTATACAAGTACAACTCCTCCTCCTCTTCCTCTTACTACAACTACTATTGCTACTACTACTACTACTACTACAATTTATATAGCATGTACTATATGTCAGGCACTGTGTTAAGTGCTTTACAAATGTTTCTTGTTAGGTCTTCACAACTCTGAGAGGTAAGTGCTTTCATTATCACCATTTTACAGAAGGAAACTAGGGTCCCATAGCTAGGAAGTGCATGAGGTCAAATTTGAACTCAGGTCTTCTACCATTCTATACAGTGTATCACCCAGCTGCCCCCCTGCCCACACCCAATGTGGAAGACTACATATACATTTACATACAAAGACAAAAAAACCTAAACGAAACCCAATGTTATCCTCTAAGAGCCTATCGTTTTCTGAGGTATACAACATGTAAACAGATAAATAAATATACAATAGTTTGATGCTGGAGAAAACGCTGAGAACTAGGGGATAATAAAAGACCTCTGGTAGAAAATAGTTGAGCCGTGAAGGAAGGTTAAGAATCTAAGAAATGAGATGAGAAAGGAGTGGTTTTCAGGCAAACATCCTAATGGAGATGCAGGGCTAGTAGATGGAATGTTAAGTTCAGAACATGGCGAGTAGTCCAGTTTGACAAGAACACAGGAGTAAGGGGAATAATAGATGTAATTCTAGAAAATTAGGCTGGAGATAGATGGTGAATGGCTTTAAGTGCCAAGCTGAAGAATTTTTTATTTTATTCTAAAGGCAAAAGGGAGCCCCTGAACCTTCTTGGGGAGTGGAGTGACATGGTCAGACCTGTGCTTTAGGGTGATTATTCTGGCAGGTGTATGAAAGACAGATTGGAGAAGGGTGGAGGTGAGCAGGCAGGTTGGAGAGAATAATTAGGAGGATACTATGAATAGTTCAGGTTAGCTAGTCCAGCTTCCTGATTTGCACCATGTTCTATGGGCTACACGTACTCTATTCTGATTTATATAGCAAAAGTTGCTGGCAGGTTCACAGTAACAGTACAGAAGCATACTCTTTCCCCCAAAACATCCTCCCTCCTTCAATTTAATTTAATCACCCAGTTTAAAGACTTTTACCAAGCCTCAAATGCCTGAAAATGAACAAGGAAGACTCCTTTTTTTAATCACAATGTGTGAAATCAGAGATGTTAACTGTGAATGTAACCCAGCTCAGCACACATTGTACCTCTTCTCTCCCTTAGTCAGTTCTCCAGGTTTTACAGTATAGTTGTACTGCAGGCTTCTAAGTGTAGTCTGTCAGTCAATACTTTGCTAAGCACAGGGTGCAATCAGTGTAGATACCGTCCACTACTCCAAAATGAAACCTATTATTGGTCTTTAGGAAAAGAGTAAATTCAATGTGAAAATGTTTGCACCGTACGTGATTGTACGCCACCATGGGGAGTGGGGAAGGGAGGGGAGAAAAATCTGAAATTCAAGTGATTCTGTAGCTGAATCTTGTAAACTAAAAGTAAACAAACAAGTCAATAAATAAAAAAACAAAAAAAAGAGTAAATTACCACTCACTGCTTCCCTAAGGATACCCTTCCATCAGCAGCTTATTTGTCCCAGCTGGTGTGGGTTTTGTCACTGATGCCGTCATTTGTTAATAAATGGGATAAAAGTTCCATTTTTTGTTTTAATCTTTTCTTTATTTTTCTTCCAATCTTACCATCAGTGTTCAGCTGGTGAAAGTAATGGGGGATTAGCACCTCTAGGATTCAATAAAGTGCAATGTTTCTAATATAAAAACCCCCAAGCATCTCATAACTGTGTATAGAGCAGGAGATGAGAAATGACAAATGAGCACTACAGACAAGAAGAGTACGGAATTTCAGAAGGAGAGATGTCTTGTTGGGATAGTCAAGGAAGGCTTCATGGAGGAGGTAGATTTTGAGCAGGGCTCTGAAGACACAAGGAGGGCAATGATATAAGAGGGAAAAGGTTTGATTAAAGAGAAGTAGAAACTTGAAGGTATACTTGGAAGGGACAGAAAGTAAACAGACGTTAGGGTGGTTTTTTTGGTCTTCACTGCCCCTAGTACAGTACTGATGTGGGTCTCTGCATCTTCTATAGAACGAGGGGGCTTAGATGAAGGTTTCTTTTTACTGGCTCCAAATTCTTTTCTAATGCTATGACTCCCCAGGCACCACCACGGGCTGTGGTCACAGGCTTTCGTGACCCTCACAATACCTTTACCGCAATACCTCACAATACCTTTAATTCACCTGCTGGTTTGCCTGGGGATTCATTGCTCTGGGGTTGCCTGTTCCCTTACATTGGGAATTAGACTCCCTAGCGCTTCAATTCTGCCCCCACCTCAGATTCCTAAGGAATCCTTCCATTCTTGGCTCTGATCTAAAAGGTCCTTTGAATCACATATGGAAGAGGCAGTTTTGTTCCCTCCTACAGAAAAGTGAATAATAGTCAACATAGGATGATCACAATGAGAGGTCAATAGTCAAGCCTTTTTAGGACATTTGTAAGAAAACTGTTATACATTTTTCTTTCACTGAGTTCATTACTAAGTGGACTCTTTTCTAGTGATTTCTCTTTTTGTGAATCTTTCCTTTTATCATTGCCGTTAATCTGGCAGCTGACCAGGAAGAAGCCAACTGCCTTTTGAGATCTTGCAAAGATGTATACAAAAGAAAAGAAGGCGTAAATGAGAGGTGGACTCATGTCAGTCATAGGCTTGCTTAGAGGCCATGAACTACAGGGTCCTGTTGGATTGGGGGAATGCCCTTCTGGCTGGAGATCAGAAAGCTGTTCTTACATCTTGAGATTAATGGGAAGGAGAGGCTTGAGTCACAAGGATTGCTCCATTGTATATCCATGGGGTTCTGATTCGACAGCCAGTTATCATTGTGGCTAATGGGAAGCAAGGATATTTGAGCCTCCTTTGAAGTTGAGGAGACCTTATAAAGCCTTCCTTCTCAAAGGGGTACAATACTCTGATGCCATTAAAAACTAGTGGTATCCCTCAAAACTCAAGGCTTTACCTATAGTAAACGAATATATAGCCAGGCTATTGATTACCTTCTGGCCATGGGTACTTTCCCCCTTACATAGTGGAACAAAATTAGCACTAGTTAGAAGAAGAAGGTTTCAGAGTCTTAAAATATGCCCCTGACTACCTTCATGACTTTAAACAAGAAAACTGACCTTCCTCTTGCCTTCAGTTTTCTTATCTACAAAATGGTGATAGTGATATTTGTACTCCCAAACAAAATTGTAAAGTTCATAAAATGTAGCTTCACGTAGAAATCGTGTGCTAAATGGGGCTCTGAAATGATCTTAGGAAAGCATGAACTAGCAAGAAATACAAACAAAATGAAGCAAAATGAAGAGCAAAAACAATATTATTTTAAGAACAGTTTTGAGTGACTAAGCAATTTTGATTATTCTAAATATCTAAATTAATTACAAAGGATATATGAGGGAAGATGCTATCTCCATCCAGATAAAGAACTGATACATAGAAATAGATGTAGAATTATTTTACATATACATGTATATGTATACGTATATGTGTATACACACATATATATGTGTCTACTGGGAGCCATCTCTAGAGTGGTGGGGGAGAGGGAATAAAAAAAGGAGAAAGAAAAAATACTGGGAGCCATCTCTAGAGTGGTAGGAGAGAGGAAATAGAAAAAGGAGAAAGAAAAAAATTTACATGGTAAGATTATTATATACTTACAAGGAATAGCAAGTTGTACATAATAGATTTGCAGTTTTGTGTGCAATTTTTTTATTATGGTAGCTATAGAAATGCTTGTTTATTCCATAAATTAAAAATAAAATAAAACTGAAGGAAAAATAGTCATGAGGTATTACTCAGAGGGTGGTTAGTGTGAACTTCAAATGAGAAAACACTTTAAATGTGAGTAATTATTAGGATTACCTCTTCTCCCTCTACCCACTAAAATGCTTTGAGATGTGAGATTCCAAATGAGCACAGCTTCAATCCTCTCTTGCAGCTATTGAGATAATTAAAGAGCAACCAGCATTATTCTCCTTCTTTTGATTTTCTTTCCAGAATGTTGAGGAGACAACAATGGAACGAAGTATGTTCCTCCTGCTTTTGGTGGCTTAGAAAAGTAGGGGTACCAAAAGGCAAATAAGTCAAGGAAACAGGAGATATCACTGCAGTCCATAGGCTACATCCCAAACCCACCAATCCATCTGACAGAAGAAAAGTCCATTGTCTTCATTCAAAGAACCTTTCTGTTTGTTCTAGGTTAAGATAGGATAATAGAAATCATTGGATCTCAAAGGAACCAGGGCTTCCGAAGTCACCCAACAGCCTGCTGCTGCCTGACCAACAGTATCTCTGAAAAGGTCATTCAGCCTCTACTTGAATACCTTCAGTGATGAAAAATTCACTACCTCCTAAGGCAGGCAATTCTATTTTTAGATAACTCTAAATGTCAGGAGGTTCTTCCTTATAATGAGATGAGATTGGTTTCCCTGTATTTCCGCCTATTGCTTCTGACTTGTTCTCTAGGGCTAAGCAGGCCAAGGAAAATCCCTCTTCTACAAAACAGCCCTTCTGATCTTTGGAAGAGCCAGTATCCCACACTTCCCCCTCCCCCT
Organism: Pseudocheirus occidentalis; assembly: GCA_028646575.1. Lineage (NCBI taxonomy): Eukaryota > Metazoa > Chordata > Mammalia > Diprotodontia > Pseudocheiridae > Pseudocheirus > Pseudocheirus occidentalis. The sequence continues at coordinate 16,245,187 of CM053595.1, forward strand.
CTGACTTTTCACTCTATAGCCAACTTGACTGACTTTTTTTTTTTTAACCTTTCAGGAGTGCCATAGTGTAGTGAAATTAGAAGATCCGGGTGTGAATTCTGCCTCCAATACTTAACTAGCTTTGTAGCCACAGACAAATGACTTTACTTTTCTGACCTTCCATTTTCTCATTTTTAAAACAGGGACAATGATGCTCACACTGCTTACTATAATCTGGTTGTAGTTTGTTACTTTTAAATTGATATTGAAATGAGACTTGCCATCATTGTTCCTTTTTCCTCCTGTATCTGAAGGGACTCATGAAGCTGCCTGTCTAGGCTGCTGGAAAGGAGCTTCTTAGCTGGCTGAGTCATAAAGCCTCCCCCTTTCCTTTCCTTTCCTTTCCTTTTTCTTTTTGACTTGTCTCCCTTGGGAAGTGAGCTTAACTTATTTCTGAAAAATTGCAAAAATCCAAATGTTTGGAGAAAGGTTCAGATAGATGTCATAGGTTCCTCCCCAAGTTTCCCAAAGTGATCAGATTCCAGAATTTTCTGGAGAGTTCAATAAATAATTCTGGTTTTTGTAAAATTTAAAGGTGGCAGACACTTTCCACTGAGAAGATTGCCTGATGCAGTTTGCTTCTGTCACCTTCTAACTATGCTAAGCATTTCTCTGGGAGTTTCACCACTTCTGAAATAGGCCTGGGTAAAAGGAATCATGTGGGACTTTAGTTGTTTTTGTTGGTTTGGGGGAGGTGGGGGGGAAGCTGAGATGTCGAAGGAAAAATTTCAAACCTGAAAACAATGATGAAAAATACACCCATCTTGAGTTTTCCCTCTAGAAATATTCTTTTCTTAAATGCACTTAAAAGGAAAGAGCTACAGGGCACAAAGCATCCAGCATTCATCCCAGCAAAGTCTTCTGCCTGTCATCACTACCTGTCTTGAGACACCTTTGGCCATTAGTCTAGGGTAGAAGCTTCTTTCTGTCATAGCTCTCATTTGGCTTAAAAATATGATCTGATGCTAAGGCTCCAGTTGACATGATGCTGCTTATAATATTTCACAGTTAGCTCCAGATTATCCGGTCCTTGCCAAGTCCCCCACTTGTCTTTAATTTCAACTCTGAAATATGTAGCAAGTAGAGGTGCACTGGGAGGGGGAAGAAAAATAGAAGCTTCCCCAAATGAAAAACACTTTCTTTTTTCTTTTTTTTTGGTATGTATGTGACTAGGAACATGGAAATGACAAGTTTTTAGGTTAATCAAAAAAAAATCTTGTGTTTAAAAAAAAACAACAAACAAATTACAAAGACCTGTAGCTAAGAGAGGAGCTAAAAAACACGGGTTTGGAAAGAAGAGAAATCTCAAGAGCAAGGAACTTCCTGGTCAAACAACAAAGAATAAAAATTGTAAGGAATCCATGAGTATTCTCTCTCTGAAAAAAAAAGTCCACAAATAGACTTTTAAGCTTAATTTGTCTCTTGTCTACCACTTTTTAAAGTCTAGACAATCAACAAAGTCACGTTTTGAGTTGAAGTGTTTACTGTTTTGTTATCAACAATTTAATAACTGGCTCCAGAACCAATGCTAGCATATCCCTGAAACTGTCATTCTGTATTAGAACTTATTAGGGCCGCTGGGTGGTGCAGTGAATAGGGTGGCAGGCCTGGAATCAGAAAGACTAATTGTCCTGAGTTCAAATTTGGCCTCAGACGCTTGCTTGTGTGACCCTGAGTGAGTGCTTAACCCTTTTTGCCTCAGCTTCCTCATCTGTAAAATGACCTGGAGAAGGAAATGGCAAACTGCTCCAATATCTCTGCCAAGAAAACCCCAAATGGGATCACAAAGAGTGGAAAATGATTGAAAGTTAGGATTTAAATGCTTTTTGAAGGCAGAGACTTAGTAACTTTTAGTCAAACTATCACTTACTTAATTGCAAATAGGAGATATTTAATAAATGCTTGTTAGTAGGCAGTTTGGTAGAAAAAGACACTGCTTTTGGAGTTATCAGATCAGATTTAAAGTTAGAAGGGATCTCAGAGGTTAAGTCCATTTCACAGATAAGGAAAGAGAGGCCCAGAGAGATGAAGGGACTTGCCCAAGGTCATATGCTGGGTATCTTTTTACTCTCTCCTCTATTCTGGGGAGCGAACCACATAGACTAAAACCAGAAATGGAATTGTTTCTTGGGAATCTGAAGAGGGAGTATAATTGGCACATGTGTCATGGATCCAAGGATTTCAAATTTATATAAAAATTTGCAAAGTTCATTATGTACACCTCCATTTTGAGCCCTCATTTCCTCCAACAATCCTATGAGTGATACTACAGGTATTATTATCCTCATTTTATTGATGAGAAAACCGAAGCTTAGAAAAATTAAATAATTTGTCCAGTTTGTGTCAGAGGCAGAGTTGAGAACCAATGACTAGAAAGATTGGGTTCCAATCTCAGCTTTGGCAGTTATTGGCTATGTGACCTTAATTAATCATTTCCTTCTCAGAATTCCAGTTTCCTAATCTGCAAAAATGTAGTCTTTTGACATTTGTTTGAACACTTCGAGAGACAGAACACTCATTTTCTATTGAAATGGCCTACTCTGTCATCAGACGACCGTGTTATAAGCTCTTTCATAAAAAGATCAAAGAGATTAAAAATCAATGGTCTAGGAAAAAATACATTAAAAATGAGGTATTTTGCAAAATAAAGCTTGAATAAATCATACCTGTCCATCTAACTTACAGGATTGTTTGTACAGGGATGAATCCTTTGTAACTACAAAGTAACACTTTGTGTGTCTTGGGGAGATGCTTTCTATTACAACAAAAATTTAACATTTCTGTGTTTTAGTCTGGATGATGTCACACAATTGATGTGACTACAGATTTAACATTTCCCTCAACTGTCGTGGCACACTGTATGTAGTATTCACCTTAATGAAGAGGGAAAGAATCATGATTATTTCCATTGGAAGTTGGGGGGTGGAAGAAGTCTAAATATAAATAAATTTTAAAATTGTTTTTTGTTTATTTTGTACTGCAAAAGACCTCACTTTTTTGCATACTTGGTCTTGACCGCAGATTTTTAATCTTTTGCTTCTTTTTAAAGAAGAGCCTTATAACAGGGTCGTCCAATGAGGGAGTGGGCTACCTCCATAGGGAATGAGTGATGTGTCCCTGGAAGTGTTCAAACAGATGTTAGAAGATTCTAAAGGAATCCTATAAAGGGAATTTCTTCCTAGGATGAGAGGTTAGACTTTATGACTTCTGATATACCTTCCATTTCAGAAACCTAGTTGAAGAACAAAAAAGAATTGTGATTTCCTTATGCCTCTCTCCCAGCCATTTTATAATAATTAATGGTTTCTCTTTTCCTTCTTTCTTTGTTTCTGCACCATATGTTTTTTAAAAAACGATGAGCTTCTTTACAACTTCTAACTTGATAAACCTGAAAGAAAAATGTTTGAGATCCTCTTTGGAATCAAATGTATATTTAATAACTTTTCTCCCTTTAAAATTGTAGAGCTTTTAACTTTTCAAGGTAGTTTTTTTTGTAGGTCCCTTTGGCCAACTCCACATTGCAGGAACTCTAGTCTCAAAAAAACAAATCTGTGAATAACTTGGAGAATTCATGTAAACTACGACTACTTCTAATAGCTAGTTTTTAAGGCTTACAGATAAACGGTTACTATTAATAACTATTTTTAAGGTTTGCAAAGTACTTTCTACATTTTATCCTTATAACAAATTTGTGAGGTAGATACTATGGTGATTTTAGCCCCCTCCTTCTACAAATGAAGAAAATGAGGCTCTGATAGTTTCAATGGGTTGTCCTTGCAGCTAATAAGAGTGAGAGGATAGATTTAAAACCAAGTTTTCCTGGCTCTAAGCTCAGTGCTTTCTTTATCTACTATGCAACATTACCTTCTAAAAGAGAAAGACTGTCTTAGAGCAGTGGTTCTCTACCTTCCTAATGCCACGACCCTTTAATACTCGTTTGTGGGCGTATCTGCATGTGGGTGGATCTACCTGGAGACAGATAGAGGAGCAGTGTCTCGGTTCCTAAAACCATCGGAAATATATGTTTTCAGACGGGCTTAAGCAACCCCTATGAAAGGGTCATTTGACCCCCAAAGGGGTCACAGCCCACAGGCTGAGAACCACTGTGTTAGAGAATACCTTCTTGGCCCTAGCAAGAAGCTCCCACCAATCCCCAGGCCTTGATGATTTGGATTCAAAGGATTCCAGAGCCAAAGGAGATGAAGTCCCAAGACTGGAGTTCCTAATATCCTTAAAAAAAGAAGGGGCATCCAAGTCTGGGATAGAGCTTGACTGGGAAGCCCAGAGAACTACCTTTAAAAATTAATGGCAAGAATAGGGTCTTGTGAGAGGTGAGATCACTACATTTACTACCACAGTAGAGGAGTTTTTAGCTAGGGAACCAAAACACAAGTGAAGGAGGAAACCCTGATGAGAAGTCTTGGAGTCCACTGCACTGAAGCAAGGCCTGGGGGAAGTGATTATAAATCAGCATCTGAGGGCTGTGAGAATACTGTTGACACGAATGCTGGTCTTACATCATGGATGTAGTCACCTCCCTCCCAACTGGCATATTGAAACGAGAGAGAGAGAGAGTAGCTCAGAATACATCATCACAACTTTTGATAATGTGGTACAGATGCTTCAGAATTAATTCCCTTTAGGTGTCTCTGCTCAAATTCTCAAGCTACTACTCTTCTTGACTAGAGGGATCCATGTGGAACTTAACAAAAAAAAAACCCACACAGAACATGCCCTTGTAGAGCCTTCCTCAGAAAAGAAGCATTTAAGCAAGGCATACCATAGTCAGTCAGTCAAGAAACAATTTTTTAAGGGCTTACCATGTGCTAGGCATTGGAAAAGCACTAAAATTACAAAGAAGAGCAAAAACAGCCCCTGCCCTTAAGAAGCTTCCATTCTAAAGAAGAAGGCAATGTGTAAATACTGGGGCATATGACAGAAATACAGAGCAAATGGAAGGCAGAGTGAGAAAGGAAAGAACCGACATCTGGACCAAACTGGGAAAAGCTTTCTAAAAGGTGGGATTTTAACTCTTTGGGAAGGAAGTTAATGAAACTAAAAGAAGGGGGATACCAGAGGATTGCAGGCATTGGGAACAGCCAGGGTAAAGCAAAGAGACGGTAAAATTGAATATTTTGTTCATAGAATTGAAGTCGGTCAGCAATGCTGTACCTTTGAGTACATGATGGGAAGTAAAGACTTAGAAGAGGAAAGTAGAAGTGGCCGGTTGGTGAAGGGCTTTTAACTGCTAAACAGAGGACTTTTATGTTTAAGCCTGGAATAAGGAGGGGGGGGAAGCTACTAAAGTTCATCAGATATTAAAGCTGAAAGGATCTAAAAGCAGAGAATGCTGGAAAACAGGCTGGTACAATCCTAACCCTCTCTTCCTATTTATATCAGCCTTGTTTTTCCCTATAAGATGCTAAGACCATCCTTAAGTCTTGGTTGACTTGGGGGACTACAGGCTCAGACTGTTGATATCACTTCCCTGTCACCTAAGTTCAAAATAACCACAAGGAACTCCCACTCTCTCATGCTTGACTGGTGGATCATGATGGGAAACTGAGGAAAGGGAATTTCAACTAGCTAAATGAATTCAAAGTGACCTCAATGCCTTTGCTTGCTGTAGTTAATTAAATCTCCTTTTGTTGGAGATTAATGTGTCTCATTTTGTTTCAACGTTAAACCTGAACTTTCAGAGGAACTGGCCTGCATTATCAGGTCCAGCCTAGAACAGTAGTAGAATATGGGTAGAAGAACATAGAATGTTAGAAAAGATTATTTTATTAAACATCCTCAATTTACCATTGAGGAATATCTAAAGAAATGAAGTCACTTGTAGTCATGCAGTACAATGAGGATTTAAAATTCAGCTTCCTGATGTGTATTCTGGAATAATTTGCCTCAATACAGCATTTCAGATGTTCAAAGGAACCTGTGGCTTCTTAAATACTCATTTCCCCCAATTCTTCAAGGATGCAGACGGTGGTCTTATCCTCAGTAACAACAGAACCACTCTTGCGTTAAAGGTCTTCATCTTTTGGTTCACATAGCTTTGGTTCAGCCCCGGGGGGACCTGACTCGTAAAGAAGGGGTCAAGCTCTTTTTGATATTCTCTTAACTCTTTATTCACTCATGCTGGAGCCCTGGGCTAAAGAACAAATCACTTCAAGTCCACGTGTGGGGTCTGTCCAAAGGGGATCAGAGAGGCATTCAGACAGCTGTTCATTTCCTTCACGTAAAATAAATGCTTGACTCACAGGTATATGTTGATAAGAACTTGAAACATGTAATGGTAACTCATAACTCATAATAGCATACTATTGGGATCTCCCAGGAGATTTATACTTAAAACACCAAAACACAAAACATTTTATAGGATCTCTAAACAACAAGTTCACTTTCACCTCAGTTCTGCACTGTCCCGCAAGGTTCATTTCTCCTGGCAGGTCAAGTCATGGTTTAGGTTCCTCCTATGGGTGATAATCTCCTCTAAGAAGCATCATAGTAGTTACAAATAACTTCTGTTACCAGTCATCATTGATGGTGAAATCCAGAAATTCCCAAACTCTAGAGGTTGTCAAAGGGATCTCAAAGTCCATCTTTTAGGATCTGTTTGGTCACCTCTGTTCAGGGAAAGAAAGACAAACAGCCAGGAGCCTGAGGTCTTGAATAAGGCCCTCTTTGGTACCATATGGACTTGCTGCACATATTAGATCTTCCACCTTTCCTTCCTTCCTCCCCAAGAAATCCAAGAGTTTCTTAGAATCCCCCACAAACTTGACAAATGGGGGAGACAGGGAGAGAGAGAGAGAGAGAGAGACAGAGAGAGAGAGACAGAGAGACAGAGAGACAGAGACAGAGACAGAGACAGAGAGAGAGACAGAGACAGAGACAGAGAGAAAGAGAGACAGAGAGACAGAGAGACAGAGAGAGAGAGTATGAGCCAGACAGACGGGGGGTAGAGTTACTCCTAAGATCTGCTGAGTGGGCTGCTTTTCCTGGTTCAGGGATCAATCCTCTATGAAGCAGCCCCACTACCCAACCACTATTGTCTGTTACCATTACAGGAACAATAAATTGACTTGTTCTGTCATTCTCAAAGACAAGTACTTCAGCACTAAGCTACTGGAAGTGGCTAGGGTCGTTCCACTCTACTTCTCTTACGGTCTGGGATGCCCAGCAGAATCTTTGCTTTAGGGTCATTCTAATCCAGTCCCACTAAATCTCATTTCTCAGATCACCCTACTGAGGCACAATAAATTTATAGAATTTCCTGGGAGGTTGCATAGAAATTAGTGAATGAGACACAATTCAAATGCTGAGTTTCTGGAATTATTAACGTATTCCTCAAGTAGGACATTCTAAAATCTAGGAGGTTTATAGAAAGACATAGATTCGTTATAAAGGAAGAAATGTGGTCTGGAAAAAAAGACAGCATTAGTGCCCCTTAGCAGAGTTACTGTGTTTGCTAATTTATTTGCATGGGGGATTTAAATTTTCTTACGGGGCTGAGAAAAATCACAGTATCTCAGACCCATACAACCCTTTACTGCTTGTTGGAAGGCAGCTTCCAAATGATGTAGGGTGGCAATCAGGAATTGACAGGAATTAAAGAGGGCTTTCTGACCTTAAGTCAAGTAGAAGCTTGACACAGAGTCAGTGATATGGAAGAAAGAAATGAATTTGAAAGAAGGTTAAATGCCTTTTGAGTCTGACTAGCTGGCTGACTGTTTTGCATTTTAAAATAGCTTGGCTTTCTGGAAATGAATTCTCTATCACATATTATTATCTTTATGGAGGTAAAATAGCTGAGATTTTTCATTCATAGCTTACTGACTATGTGAAGGCCAAGCTTAAACTTAAACATTGAAGGTTAAGCTAAATCAGAGACAGCATCTCCTGGCGCCTCCCCACTTTGCTCCCCTGCCCACCCCAACCTTCTATTATGAGGAAGAGATAGCATCTGCCCAGAAGAATCCAACTAAAACCTAGGTGAGAGAGAAATGAGAAGAAATAAAGACATGACCCATAGTGAGGGAGTGTAGGGAATATGAACCATGAACCATTTGCAACTAGCAGGACTATCTTCAGCAGAGAGGACCCAGCAGGGAGTAGAGTCATAAAGAATAATACAATATTATCTCCAGAAGATTTTAGGGTTGTGAAGCATTAGAGATATCAGCCACTAATCACAAATGTGCTCTGTCCACATGGTTCATGTTTCCTACATGTGTGTTTCTCTCTATGTATGTGTCTTGGTTGTGTTTGCTCCCTACTTATGTGCTGTTCTGTGTACATATTTTCACTCCCTATGTACCCTGGTTATATATGTTCCCTACATTTAAGCCACCCACATGCAATCCCCAGGTGTATTCTTTCCACTTATGATGAGTGTATTTTGGGGAGAATGTGCACCAGTTGGGATTGGGATGATATGTTTCATTGTTACATTTCTCATTATAATATTTCATTATAATTCGTTACTTTGAACTAATTTAACTAGTTCATTTAATTAAGATGAGGACTTGTGAGCTATCATTTGAATGGATGTGGAATCACAGAGTTGCTTGACCCTGAGATGGCTTTTCTGAAAGCCTTGTGTTGGAAGGGGGCAGGGAGAGGTGGGTGGGTAGCTTCTGGGTGTAGGATTCCCAGGTACTACAATGAAATCTTCACTGAACGCCTACCACATGCCCTATGAACCACTGTACAGATCATAAAGTTGTGTAAGACAGTATTAGTTATCAAGGAGTTTGCAGTCCAGTAAGAAAAGCAAGGCATTTATGGGAACGGTTACAATAGAAAGCAGCCAATGGTTTAAAAGAATGTGAGTGGTACTAAGAGGTGTAGAATTTTCGAGGGGTGAGATAAAAGATTCTGGTTGGGTTAATAAGCAATGCAACATGGAAGCACAGTCTTGTGTGGGGTTTGGTGCGGGGTTTGGTTTTGGTGTGAAAATAAATGATTTTTTAGATGAATTAGCTGCTGTTATCTTTTCAAAGTGGTGTACCAAAATCTTGACACACCTTGTTCCTCTGGAGCACAGGGTAGGCAAAAGCTGCCAAATCTTCGGTGGGAGGTGTGGGGATGGGCAGGACATATTACAGAATTAATGCTCCCCAGAATAATACACTTAATTTGAAACAACCTTGGTTTTTTCATCTAGAATGTCTGTGAACTTAATCAATTGATAACTCAGGTCATTTCTCTCTCTAAATCTTAAAATTCTGAAATTGTGGTTGTGCATATGGTTTGTCCTTCGTTCTAGAAGAGGGCCATGACATCAAGAAGATGATATGACTGGCAAATGAATTGGATTTGAGTTGGGGAGGGTCGTGCGAAGTCTCTAGTCTCACTTTCTCCTCCAGAGCCGTCTCAGATCTGGACAACTGGAGATGGTCCTAGATTCGGCGGCAGACCTTGGCCTTTTTAAGCTAAGGTCATTCTGAGGTCTCACTTTGAATGAGACAACACCAATTCAGTGAACAGGCCTGTTTAAGAAGTGAGTCAAGGGATGACCCCTTAATTAAAAATAAATATTTATCTATCTATATCTATACACACACACAAATATATACATATGTGTGTATGTGTGTGTGTGTTTCTGCATCTATCTATATATCTCAAACTGGAAGAGGAAGACTCTCAGGGTCACTGGGCAAAAGAGAAACAATTACCATTCACATTTGCCCTGAGTCAGGAGGGTCCAAAAAGTAACCATTAAATGGTACTCAGGCAGGGATCTATTATTGTCCAATCATTGAGAGTCAGAGTGAATTGGGTTTAAGGCCTGGTCTTTAAGAAAGACAGATTCTGAAATATTATGACAACAATGATCAGTTCCCATCATACTGTACTTCTCAAGACTTCTCCATCAAGGCCCAGCAACCCCTTCAACCCTGGAACTCACAGCTGAGAAGTATCTTTCACCTCGGAATCCCCTCCCTCTAATCCTATGGCTCTTCCCAAAGCCTCGTCTTGAGGAGGAAGCTCAGACAACGAGGTGGTGTGGTGCTGACCTGGATTCAAATCCAGCCCTAGACACTTATTTCCTATGTATGTGACTCTGTAAAAGTCACTTAGTGTCTACCTGCCTCAGTTTCCCCAACTGTAAAATGGGAACAATAATAGCACCTACCTTCCAGGGTTATTGGGGAGATCAAATGAAATAATATTTCTAAAGTGCTTGACACACACAAGGTACTTAATAAATGCTTATTCCTCTTCCTTCTTCATTTCCAACTAGGTTTCACTCCTATGTAATTTCCAGGTCCCCTTCCCCAACCCTGTTCCTTTTCAGCTCTCTTTTTTCATGTAGTCTTCCATATTAGAATGTAAACTCCTTGAGGGCAGGGACCGTCTTTTTCCTTCTATTTGTATATCCAGAATTTAACATAGTGCCTGGCCCATATTAAACACTTAATAAATGCTTGTTGATTGATACACGACCATCAGTTCTTAAGAAGGATGAAGAGAGAGGGCATGGAGAATGAGAACCACAACTTACCAAGTCTTGATCTGGAGACTGATGTTGGGTAGATACCACGCAGTCTATAGGAGCAGAAGCTAGGTGGTGCAGTGGATAGAGTACTGTCTCTGGAAGCAGGAGGATCTGAGTTCAAATCTAACTCCAGACACTTACTAGCTGTGTGACCCTGGGTCACTTAACCCTGTCTGACCTTGGTTCCTCCTCTCTGTTGTTGTTCATCCTCCATTCTCAAAGAGGAACAGTGACATCAGGAGGGTAACGTCTTGACTTTCAAGTGAATTGGATTTAAGTGAGGCAGAGTTGGACAAAGTTCCCATTTTCATTCTCTCTTCCAGAGTCCTTGGAGTTCAGTGGCAACACATAAGTCAGGACCACTGGCTATGGGGCCCCATCTGTAAAATGAGCTAGAGAAGGAAATGCCAAGAAAACCCCAAGCAGGGTCACAGACAGTCAGACACAACTGGGAAAAGACTGAACAACACAATCCTCAGCCAATATCTGCTCACACGTCTTGTTTTGTTCACAGAAGGGCGCTTCTGTGTCTTCTGTGGAAGACTTTTCCTTTAGTAGTCAAACCTTCTGGGAAGGAAAGTTCATATGACAAGGATAAAGAAAACCACCAAAAGACACATATTTTGCCATCTTATCAGCTGCTATTAATAAATGACTCTCTGGAATCTTCTTACAAATTCTCCTAAGCAATTGTCCCTCAATAGAATGTTGCAATAACTGAGTGAGATAAAAATTCTGTCACCTGTCTACTTGGTATTTCAAAAGAATTGAACTCAAGAAGCTGCCAGTTCCATGAGGTAATGCTGACAGGAGCTAATCATCTCAAATTCTCATCAAGAATATGATTTTCCTCTTAGCTCTGCATGGATGAGGCCTTTCACGTTTTGTTTTTTGGCCAACTCTCCTTAAAATATGATTCAAGCTCTTGTACTTAGTAAGTGCTATTGTTTTGATTCACTAAAGTGAGAGGTTATTTTTGCCAGGATTAATCTATAGAAAATTAAGACCCTGGAATATGACCAATATGACATCATTGAGGATCAGATCAGCCAACATTAGCATGTTTTCTGATGAATCTATAGATTAAACCACCAAATCACAGGAGCAAGGTGTGAATTAGAAAACATTTGAGCCCTGAGAATACAGAAACGTATGTATTTAATAATTCTGAGGCTTTCCTATGAAAACCCAATGAGTCTTTAAAACATGTATTTCCTCATCCAATGTTTGGTGAGCTAATAAGGTTTTGGAGATCTCAGATCTTAAAGCAAGGCTTTTTTGAAAACTGATACTAAGATTTGTCATTTCTTTTCTTATTTTAAAAAACTGAACCTGTGATTTCTTTGGTACTGAAAACTCCTAGAGAGGAGCCATCCTCCCACTGAAATCTTTTAGTCTACAAGGAAAAGATGGACAGTTCTCAACACAACACAGAACTTATTACAAAGGCTTCTTGAACTGGGAAATTTATTGCTATTTATTTTGAATCATCTCATGGTCTGCTATGCACATGATGTTTTTTATTTTCTTATTTTGTATTTAAATTTTAATGTTTAATTTTACAACATGTTTTTTCTTTGGTTGTCTATTTAAGTTTTAGTATTTAAGTCTGTAATAAAAGGATTTGTAAAAAAATAAATCTTTTAGTCTTACGTATTACGTTGGACCTGTAAAGGTTAATTGGCTTTCCTTGAAGCACACAGCTAGTGTGTCAGAAGGGAGACTCCCTGGCCAGCAGGATAGATCTCTATTCCACAAATCTTAGATTCAGCTCAACAGCGTAGCGCATCAAAACCTTTGGGCATGCAGACTCTGCCATCCAAGCGTTCACTATTCCATCTGGCTTTGTGCCTTGTAAAAATTTGAGAAGCACGCTATCTATGCCTTTATCTAAGTCATTAACAAAATTGATAAAACATTAAAAGATAAAGCACACATCTCTGAGACACTATGACAGAGCCTCCTGCAAGGTTGACATTGAATCATTAAGAGCCACCTTCTCTTTTGTCATTGTTCCATCCATTCTCACAGTACTTCTGTCCAATCCAATCGACATTGTTGAGCAACTACTGTATGTTAGGCACTGTATAAGTACTGAGTATACATATAAGAAAAAGTAACATGATCTCTGCCTTTAAAGACTTTACAATCTGATGGGAGAATACAATATACAGAAGGAATTGGAAAAGCAATGGAGAACACCCAAGGGAGATCTGTATGGCAGGTATGATGATGACAATGGTGGAGTGGAAACCTAGAGGGGGAGGGAGGGGAGCTCATGATGATAAAGAGATGATGGTGGTGGTGGTGCTGGTGGTGGTGGTGGTGCTGGTGCTGGTGGTGGTGGTGCTGGTGGTGGTGGTGGTGCTGCTGCTGCTGCTGCTGCTGCTGGTGCTGGCGCTGCTGGTGGTGCTGGTGGTAGTGGTGGAATTCTTTTGTCTGTTTTCCTGTAGCTCTTTTGCCAAGTATCTACTCAGTATTTTAGAGGCCTTCCCCAAGAGATTATTTTATATTTCATTGGTACAAGTCTAGCACTGTGGCTGTCAATCAGTTATCCTTAGCTCCTGATACATGGCTAGACTCCTTTCTAATCATGCACTTCTTTGATCATATCTCTTGTGCCCCTTCCTGCATACAGATCATTACTGGAAATAAGATGCAGGGGGCGGAGCCAAGATGGCGGCATAGAAGCAGCAAAGTTTGACAGCTCCCACACAGCCACCCTAAAAATCCATAGAATATGACTCTAAACAGATTTTAGAGCTCCAAGACTCTCCAAAATACAGAAAACGCATCTGTTGCTGCAGGCAGCTCAGCAGGTGGGGTTCATGTCAGCAGTCTGGGAGCCATGGCCAGCCCAACCTGAAACACCGGCCCGGCCAGCCCCAGGGCAGTCAGGCCAAGCCGAATCTATAGGAGAGCAGATCAGCAGCACTGGAGGCACAGTTCCCACATTTATCAGGCCATAGGAAAGAAGGCTAAGAGAAAGGTCAGTGGATTTTGCTAAATTTGGAGGAGAAGAGCGATCTGGCCAAACTGCTCCCAGGGCAAGGAAGTAGCAAGAGACCGCCTGTGGCAGCAGGAATGGCTGAAAGCAGAAGCGGCCTCCACTGGGCTGCTTCAGAGCCCCTGGCCTGCAGATAGCAGGGGGGCTGAGGCGATCTATCAGGGCCAACGGCTCTTGCGTTGAACGGCCTAGATCTGGATTGTGGTCTTGAGTGGTGGTCCTTGGGTGTGCTTTCAGTGAGCCAAAGCTGGGGGGGGAGCTGCAGCACCCCACTAATAGCTCTGGCAGCTGTGAAGGCCCCATCGATTTGGGACAGAGCTTCCTGCCCCCCCAACCCCCCAGGAAGCAGAGTTCCACAGAGCTAAAAAACCAAGCAATTGATAGACTGGCCAACACGAGGAAAAGGAAGCAGAGTAAGAAGAACAATAAAACTCTAGAATCCTTTTTTTGTGGACAAAAAGGATCAAAGCATAGAGTGGGAGGAAGACAACACAGTCAGAACTCCCACACCAAATGCTTCCAAGACACTGGAAGAATGCCTACAAGCTATGGATCGACTTAGAAAGGACTTTGAAAACCAAATAAGAGAAGTGGAGGAAAAAGTGGAAAGAGAAATGAGAATGATGTGAGAAAGTCATGAAAAGAGAGTCAACAACCTGACTGAAGAAAACAATACCTTAAAGAGCAAATTAACTCTGATGGCAAAGGAGGCACAGAAAGCCAATAAGGAGAAGAATGCCTTAAAAAGTCGAATTTGCCAGATGGAGAAAATGTCTCAAAAGCATTCTGAACAGAATAACTCCTTCTGAATTAGTGGAGCAAGTGGAAGCTAATGACTTTATGAGAAACCAAGATACTATTAAACAGCTACAAAAAAATGAAAAAATAGAAAGCAATGTGAAATATCTCCTTGAAAAAACCACTGGCCTGGAAAATAGAGCCAGGAGAGACAATCTGAAAATTATTGGTCTACCTGAAAACCACGATCAAAAAAAGAGCTTTGAAAGCACCTTTCAAGAAATTCTCAAGGAAAATTGCCCTGATATTTTAGAATCAGAAGGCAAATAGAACTTGAAAGAATTCACTCATCACCTCTTGAAAAAGATCCCCAGAAGAAAACTCCTAGAAATGTTATAGCCAGGTTCAGGAACCCTCAAGTCAAGGAGAAAATAATACAGAACACCAAGAGAAAACAATTTGAATACTGTGGAAACACAATTAGGATAACCCAGGATCTGGCAGCGTCTACACTGAGGGATCGAAGGGCCTGGAATATGATATTCCAGAGAGCAAGAGAGCTGGGATTA
>CM053595.1:16260543-16291744 GCA_028646575.1 Pseudocheirus occidentalis
GGGATGTGAGGGGGGATGATGGAGGAAAAGGTGGGGTTGGGGGGATGGACACTGGAAGCGCACACTTCAGTAAAGGGACAGGGACAGGGAAGAGAACAAAACAAGGGGAGGTGCGGGATAGGAAGGAGGGACATGCAAGCATCCTCTCATAATATGTCCACCATGGAGATGTCCTGCATAATTACTCATGTATAGCCTGTATTGAATTGCTGCTCCTTCCAGTGGGAGTGGGTGACAAGGGAGGAACAGCAAGAATCTAGAATTTAAAGCTGTACAATCAAATGTTAAAAACAAACAAATATATATATATATATATATATATATATATTATTATTAACTACATGCAACTGGGAATGAGACGTGCAGGGACTGGGATAGGGAGACCCTCCCTGTCCTACCGGAAAGTTAGAGAAGCGTTGGAGAAAGACGTAGAAGAGGGCAGATTGTGGGAGGGGCTTTGCGGTGGGATCACTGTTTTGGGCTTGGGGGTGGAGGAAAGAAGGGGACAACATCTGTAACTCAAAACCTTGTGGAAATGAATGATGTAATCAAGAAAATAAATTAAAATAAAAAAAAGGAGACTGGGAGGGGACATTAAAAAAAGTGTAGGATAAAAAAAAAGGAAATAAGATGCGGCTTATGATACCTACGCTATATCTCTCCATTATCTTTGGAACATTTCTGTTAAACTAGGCTTTTGTCCCTGGAATATCAGCTTGACATCATTTAAAGCAGTACAATGTAGCTACGGGTTTTCTAGAGTCAACTCATATAAACTTGTGACAGACAATTATGAATTAGAAAACAATATAAATCAGGGTTGATTTATTGTTTTGTTAATTGTTCAGATTTAAGAAAGTGATGAAGAAAATACTAACAATGCAGATTCAACAACAACAAAAAGTGTCTTTTCAGAAAGCCGATTGTTAAACATTTCCCAGCACACTCCCAAATACAATTGACTTTCTTTATACTATTCATTCTGAGCATAATATATAATCCATCTGCAACGCTTTCCCCAAATATATATATTTAAGTGCTAACTCAACTACTCAGAGATCAAATAGTCAATACTTAAAGAAATTGATTCAGGTTATTCACTGGAAGGTGAAGTACTGAAGCTGAAGCCTAAATACTTTGGCCACGTAATGAAAAGATAGCATTCATTGGAAAAGTCCTTTATGTTGGTAATGATTGAAGGCAAAAGGAAAAGGGGATGGAGGAATATGACATGGATAGAATAGACAGTGTCACAGAAACAATAGACGTGAATTTGGATAGACTTAGAGAGATGGTGGAGGATATAAGAGCCTGGTGTACTATGGTCTATGAGGTCACAAAGGGTCAACGTGCCCGAACCACCAAAGAATAGTAAAACTCAACTCCTAACTTCTGTAAGTTCTGCTAGACAGATTTCTTTTGACGTCGCAGAGGAGGAGGAGGCCCTACAATGTTCTTGAAACTTGATGCAATAATCAGCATGATATCCTCCGCCCATAGGGACATCAGAGGATCTGACCACTAGAAAGTAGAGAGAATCATTGGAAAACAACTTCCCTTTGTTCAACACATATTTCTTTGCTTTTTGCCTTCTTCTATGTTGATAATCAGAAGGTTGTTGAACAGTTTTTCCTGAGGATGCATTGAGCAAGGAATCACACATTGTCATAACATATGCACAATGGATTCCATATTGGAGGAGAGATTATAAAACAGTTCTGCTTAGTCAAAGTTTTTGACCAATCAATGAACAAAAAACACAGAAAGATCTTGCCTTTTGTACCTTTCGATTAATTGTTTAACTAAAAGATTATCCGCTATGAAAAATCAATTATAGAACTCTGTCTCTATTCCCTTCTCATAACAGATTCATGGATAATAGTGTAGAAATATATGTGGATCTTACTCATAAAAATGTTACAAAGATGAGGAGGCTGATATATGGATGGGTTGTTTTTGTCTTCTGGATCTCTTTCTTGGATAATAACATCATCGATTCTCACCCCCCCCCTTTGTCTTTTGTCGTCTTTCTTGCAATGAAATATTTTGTAAAGGAACACTTCAATATTTTACAAATTGTTTGCTTCCACCAAATTGTTTTTTCCAATAAAAATTCCGTCAGTGACCTGGCGCTGTCACTCTTGTAGTATAAAAGTTTCTTCAAGGCAAGGATTGTTTCATATTTTGTATTTGTATCCCAGGAATTTGCAGCTAGATGGCATAATGGATAAAGTGCCAGACCTGGAGTCAGGAAGATACATCTTTCTGAGTTCAAATCCAGCCTCTGACACTTACTAGCTGTGTGACCCTGGCCAAGTCACTTAACCCTATTTGCCTCAGTTCCTCATCTGTAAAATAATCTGGAGAGGGAAATGGAAAACCACTGCAGTCTCTTTGCCAGGAAAACCCCCAGATGGGCTCAAGAAGAGTCAGACATGACTGAAAAACAATTTGTATCCCATTATCTAGTACACTGTCTGGCACATAGTAGACAATAATAATAATAATAGTGATAGCTGCAATTTATATAGCACTTTAAGGTTTGCAAAGTGCTTTATAAATATCTCATTTTCCCCCTATAACAACCCTGGAAGCTATTATGCCCTTTTTACACATGGGGAAACTGAGGCTCACAGAAGTTAGGTGATTTGCCCAGGGTCACATTAAACATCTGAGGCAGGTCTTGAATTCAGGTCTTCCTGACTCCAAGGCCAGCATTCTAACTACTCTACCTGTGTGTGAAGGACTGAACTGAGGAGATACTAGAAGGAGGGAGAGTGATGAAAAAGGCTACTCTACGTGAGGGATCTGACCTGACCTAGGATGGGGGCAGTGTAAATGAAAAAAATGGGAACAATGCAGGAGATGTTGCCAAAGAAGAGGGAACAAAACTTGAAGACTAATTCGATTTGGAGGGTGAGTGAGGGAAAAGATGATCAAAAAGTTTTGTGCCTGAGTGATTGAGAAGATGGTTCTGCTGATGGTGGGGATTCATTCACTAATTGTTCTCAAGTTGTCAGTGACTGCGTGTCCCTTCCTTCTGGGATCCTCACCTTCATTCTCGTTTTCCATTTTCAGCCTAGGGTCTAATCTGACAGTTACATATCAAATCTGAACCAGAGTTATTTGCTTATGAAAGATTTTGATTCTTCTCTTGGGAGGTTTTCCTGGTAACTGAGGTTTGGTGTAACCTTTCCTCTTTGTGGAAGATGAAAATATCATGTGATTCTTTGGGTTTTTTTGTTTTGTCTTGTCTTGTTTTTGCATTCCCAAGACATTCACGTCATTCAAGTTCTGAAATCTTCTAGTGGTCCCTGGATTTTTCCCTAAACAAAGAATAACTGCTCCCCACCCCCACAAAACAAAAAAACCCAACCAAGCAACAACTTCTAAAGCAGTGATTCTCAACCTTCCGGATTCTGGGATCCTTTAACACTCGTATGTGGGAGTCTTCTGCATGTGGGTGGGCCGGCCAGGAGACAGTTAGAGAAGCATTTCCTAAGACCATGGGAAATATGTGTTTTCCTATGGTCATAGGCAACCCCCATGAAAGGGTCGTTTGACCCCCCAGAGGGGTCATGACCCACAATTTGAGAAGTGCTGCTCTAAAGGAACAGATGCAGCTAGTCATTCTAATCCTTAATTTTAGCATCAGTGCCATCTCCATGTCCTGATGTGTATGTCCCCACTGGACCCATATGGCTCCAGAGAAGAAAGTGAGGCTGGTGGCTTTGCTGGATGTTCCCTCACTTAAATCCAATTCACTTGCATGTCATGGCATCACCACCATGACGTTATGGTGCTCTTTGAGAATGAAGGACAAACAACAATTTTATCATCAAGTTAGCAGGTATGGTTTGTTCTGTTGCTTTTTCTATGAAGGTTAGAAGGGATACTTTAAGTATTCCCACACTATTTTTAAAAACAGTGACCAGCCACCCTAATGAAATTTTGTGACCATTGAATAACATGCATTTATTAAATTAATGTAGCAGGTATAATCAGAGTAAACCTGATTTTTGGACTGGAGAACATCTCTTGAAGTTGAACATGTGCACTGGTCCTTTGCTAAAGGCCCCTGCTTTATCCCTTAGTCCCCATGACTGGGTCAGAAGGGGAGAACCGTGTCAAAGGGGATTGAAAATCTGGGGGGATTGCCTCTTGTGAAGGAATCTCTTCCTCACAAGAGACCATTGGAGCTTTAGTCTGTAGCCTCTCTTTTTGGAGCGTATCTCTCGGGACTCAGGAGGCCTGCATCCTAGTAATATGCAGGAGGGAGGAGATTTCTATTCCTGACTCCCAGAAGCAATGGCAGCCACAACTCAAGTACATGACCATAAGAACATGTGATTACCTAGGTGAGTCTGAAACCAATCTCAAGTCCTTGACAGCATCTTCTCTTTGGTTTTTCTTTCCCTTAGCCCAGATCATCAAACACAGATCCTGAGAACTGGACTTTTCAAACCCTAGGGGCAAACTCATGGATTAAAGATGTCAAGAATTCCTGAGTCAGTACCAGGTGCCCAGTGAAGGTACTTCCTGCTACTACATAGATTTGATCACTGATAGGATCACCGAAAGCTCAAAGGAATATTTAAGAGCTATGCCTGGCTAGCCAGAAGATTGGAACTTTTTTGTTTCATTCTTTTAAAATTTTTTTTAATTTATGGAATAAAACTAGCATTTCTATAACACAGTAGAAGAAAAAAGATGATGATTGCACATGAAACTGCAATTCTATTATGTATAACTTGCTGTTCCTTTTAAATGTGTAATAACATTATCACACATTTTCTTTTTGTTTCTTTTTTTCCTTCCCTCCTCCCCCGTCCTAGAAATGGTTACTATTAGATATACACACACACACACACACACACACACACACGTAAAATCATTCTATACATCCTTCTATTTATCAGTTCTTTCTCTAGATGTATAGTGTCTTCCTTCATTTGTCCTTGGTAATTAATTTGTTGTATTTATAATAGTCAGAATGACTTAGTCACTCAAAGTTGTTCTTAAAACATTATTGCTGTTACTTTATGCCACATTTTCTCGGTTCTGTTCATTTTGCTCTTCGTTATTTCATGGTAGTCTATCTATGTTTTTCTGAGATCATTGAACTTGCCATTTCTTATAGCACAGTAGCATTCCATTACAGTCATGTACCACAACTTGTTTAGTCATTCCCCAATTTCCAGTTTTTATCCATACAGGGTCTTTTCCTTTTCCTCTAATTATCTTTGGCCATGGACCTATTAGTGTTATTATTGAGGTGTAAGGGCGCCTGGGATCCCCAAATACTGACACCCTCCTGTCCTGTCCAAATGAATTCCACCCAAGCCTTCTTTCAGCCAAAGGAAAGCAAAGTTTATGAAAGATTCATCATATTAGGTAGACTCTTAAGGAGTCTAAGCATTTGTGATGCTTGTATTGACAAGCGGGCCAGACTGAATCTCAGCTAGACTGAATCTGAGTGACTCCATGAAGGCAAGATAGAACTTATATACAGAAAGACTATGGGAGGGATCTAGGGTTGGTCAAGCAGTCTGGGGTGACTAGAGGAGGGGTTTAGGGATGGTATTGAGGAGGAGTCAAAGGAGGATCTTGATGTGACTGGGGTGACTAAAGGTCAGACTCCAGGAACCAGGAGAATGGGATTTTGATGGGATCAAGGGTGGGAAGCAGCTGGAGACAATCTGGAGGTAACTGACAATGGAGGGCTAGGTTAGGCTAAGGGTAACCGATTTTGGCATGAAAAACCAGATAAAGTGGCCAAATGAGAGGGCCTATGGACTAATGGGACTCAAATTCTTGTAGGATAAAGGGAAAAGGTCTCCCCTTGGGCACATACCCTGCCAGTATTGTTGGGTGAAAGTGTACAGGTAGTCTAATAATTCTTTGAACATAATTCTAGATTGCTTTCCAAAATGGCTGGATCAGTTTACAATTCCACCAACAATGAATTAGTGTTCCAATTTTTCCACATCCTGTCCAACATTTGTCACTTTCCCCTTCTGTCTAGTGGAATCTGATAGGTGCAAAATGATATTTCAACATTGTTTTAATTTGCATTTTTCTAATAAAAATGATTTAGAACTTTTTTTATAAGACTACAAATTGTTTTCATTTCTTCATCAGAAAAACTGCTCATTCATATCTTTTGATTATTTATTGATTACAGAGTGACTCATATTCTTATAGATTTTACAATTTTTAAAAAAATATTTGAGATATGAGAACTTTATTTGAGAAACTGTCTATAAAAATTTATCCCCAATTTTCTGTTTTTCTTTTGGGCTTGGCTGCATTTGTTTTATTTATACAAAAACAATTTAATCTAATTGAAGCTACAGTTCTAAGGTGACTTGAGGGAGCCATTCCACAAAGTTGTGTTTACCTCTGAAGATAGCATAATAGTTGTGACAGGTTCTCATTTAATGTTTTAAGAATTTGTTAGCATTTCATGGTGCAGCTAGGTGACACAATGGACAGAGAGCCAGGTCTGGAGTCAGAAATACTTGAATTTGATCTGGCCTCAGATACTTACTAGCTGTGTAACTCTGGGTAAATCATTTAACCCCATTTACCTCAATTTCCTCATTTATATAAAGAAGTAGAAAAGGCAATCCACTTAGCATGTTTGTCAAGAAAACCCAAATGGGATCACGAAGAACTGGACATGCAACAACAGCAACAGCAGCGAAAGCGGCAGCAGCAACCAAATCACATTTTTTGTGCTGTCAAAAATAAATAGCTGCCCAATATCTGATATCTACTTTGTACATTAAGTGCCTCTTATTAGATGGAGCCCTGCTAATTCCCTTTTAAGGAATACTCTAGGTATGAGTCATAAATAAGGTTTATTGGAGATATTTTTTTCTGTAACTTTCCTTTGGGACATAATGAGTCAAAGAGAGCAAGAAAGCCTGATCCTTGTTTGGGATTAGACTAAATTAGGGCTCTTTGTTAAACCAGAGAAACAGTCACTTCTGGGAAAGAGCCTCCTGTGCTATGGGTGGTTTATCTACTTTGTGGCAAAACCCTTTCCTAGGCCCTGGGAGATACACAGACAAACAGTGAATAGTCCCTGCTGATGAGGTGCAGGCTCTGGGGATGCCCCCCCCTTTTGAACTCTCCTTGAATCTTTGAGGTACATACTCTGGGAAACCTCTTCAAGTACGATTGAATCTTCAGGAGGCATTTGCAGAGGCCATAAGTATTTCATTGTGGCTGGGCCCAAACCTGTTACTAGCCTGGCCCTCCATTGTCCATCTGCTTCCCACCCTGGAGCCTATCAAGATATCAATTCACTCTTGCATTGACCTCATTAACTCCGCCTGAAGACCCTCCCCAAACTCATTACTGGAGTCTGACCTCATGGCTCCTCCTGAAGACCCTCCCCAGGCTCCTCCTCTGAACCACCCCTAGATTCCTCTGTATATAAGAACCCGTCTTCCCTCCATGGCCTAGTAGAGACTTGCTCTGTGTGAGAGCACGGTAGAATAGCTTAGCAGAGACTTGCTCTGTGAAAGCTCCATAGAATGACCTAGTATAGACTGGCTCCTTAAGAGTCTACTCCAGATCTTTCAATAAACTTTACTTTTTCTTTGGCTGAGAAGATTTGAGTGGGATTCTTTCAGCAGGACCCGACATGTTGGTATTTTGGGGTTTCAGGCAGCCCTAACCCTCTTTGGGTACCTCTTCACCTGCCCTCAAGGAGTTTATATTCTGAGGGCTGGTATTTGTTGTTCATTCTGTTCTCAAAAAGGACCAATGACATCAGGAGGGTGATGCCTTGACTTGTAAATGAATTGGAATTAAATGAGAAAGAGCTGCACAAAGTCAACAGCCCTGCTCTCCCCTCCAGAGTCACTGGACTCCAGTGGTTAGCCATAAGTCCAGATGACTGGAGATGACCCCAGATACAGTGGAAGACCTTAGTCTTTTTAAGCTAAAGTGTTTCCCAGGTCTCAGTTTGTCTGAAGCAACATTTCATTTAATAGTTAAAGGCTAGGTAAGAACTGAGGTAAAAGTCAGTCTACCTTGCTTCCACAAAAGATACCATTAGAGACTGGAGGACCCTCAGAGTTTCTGGCCAGAACAGAAATAATTGATATTTAAACTCATTCTGACCCATCAAAACCCAAACAATGAGCCAGACAATACATTACTCCAAGAGTAAAATACCCATAATTTCCTACCTGCTCCCACCAGACAGTCCCTCCTCCATGTACCCTGAGAACGATAAAATGATGTGGGGCAGAACAGATGCACAAACGAGTATAGTGCAAGATAAATTCATGAAGGAAAGAGCTCTCATAAAAGGAAATAAAGCTTTGAAAGGGACTAATCCTAATTCAGACTCTGTTAAAGAGTTTTGAGATTTAGACACAAAATTTCCAAACTCCTAAATTTCCAATTCACTCCCATATGCACATACAAAAATTAATTCATTCAAACACCTATACATACATACATACTTCTCCATATATATACACACATGCACACATGTATGGGTGTTTGTGTATTAAACCCCGAAGTATGAATGTTGTGGTACTTTCACCATCATCGGAGGTTGCTGGCAAACTCAAAAGTTTTCTATGTGCTATATATTATATGGTTCCACTTTAGAGCTAAAGTGAGGAGAAATGCGTGTCTTAACAAGTTCAGACAGGTCTTGACCTTGACTTTCCCTTAACTTTATTATAAAATGTCTCTCTCTTGTTTCCCTGGTCCCCACCCACATTTCCTTTCAGCAGTGAAAATGCGTGCATTTCTAGTTAGCTCAAGTTCAGGGATGCAAAGATTTATTCCATGTTTAGAATTTACTCCATTTAAGGCATTATTTAATAGTTCAGACTTAGAAGGCATTTAAAAGCTTCCAAAGTGCTTTCCTTACAATAAACCTCGGTTTGATTATTACGCTAATTTTGCAGATTAGGAATGAGGTTCATTTTGCCTGTGGTTGTTCAGAGCTAGATCTGGAACCCAGACCTGATGCTCAATCCCATGCTACCTTTAGATAATATTGATGTAGTTAGTTAGCTATTATATGTTATAAAATTGTAAGTTTTTATTTTTAAACAATTTTCCTTAACACTTAAAGTAAATTAAAGCGAATTATTTTAAAAAATTCCTGGTATACCTTCTTGGTTTTTTTTCCCCCTTTAGAGTGCCCACAAACTCATTTTTAGAATGTATACACAAAACTATTCTCTATCAAAATCTGAATAGAGGAATTCTTTTCTGTAATACTATTTATACTTTGTAGTTACTGTCCCAGTCAGAGACTTCTGTAAATTTGGGTACCAGGAATTCATTCTGTTGGGTCCAGATATTCCTTCAAAGGGACAGCATACTTTTAAATTTGGAGAATTGACGGCAGGTCTTACTCTTTAACTCTTAAAGATGCCCACAAGAAGGACCCATTTATTGCGTGATCATTTGGAATAGAAATCGCTAGAAAGTCAATTTGGCCTGAGTCCCTGTAAAGTAACTTTTACTTTCTTAGAAGTGGGTGCTCCAAGTCCCTACATTTAAAAAAAAATAAGTTAAATTTGTGTAAACTTGGAACCCTAGGATGGTATTTCTTTAAAAGAAACACTAACTCACTCTGACTTATACAGGCAGGACCAGTTAAAACTTTGATTAGCTAAACTTTAAATCCTTAATCTATGTTTAGGAAAAGGGAGGGATGGTGAGGGCTAGGGGGGGAAAGTTTACTACTGTCCAGTCAAATAGTTAATGACAAACACAGTGGATGTTGTGTGTCACTGATGCCAGGGGATTGGGGTGTAGTCAAACCTAAAGACATTGGATCTGGAAGCAAACTTCCTTTCGTCCCAACTCCAGGACAAGTGCTTCTCCTCTGCCTTCGGCCTGCCCCCTTTTAGCCATTACAATGATTTGCAAGTAAATCATAGCTGTCAGTGTGGTAGCAGCTTGATTAAAGTTCAGGGGTTTAATAGATCATTTTAAGAACCCCAAATTACTCCCACTCCCTTGCCGATCCACCTGGACCCTTGCCCTAGGTGTATGGCAGTTTTCAACCAGCACCAGAGCAGGAAAGTCTGGGCCAGAGGTTCCTGCTTATTCCCCAGGGTTCCCTCGCTGCAGACCTAGACCAACATTCTCAGCTGTGTTTAATCTGCTCTGAGACAAGCTGGCTATGAGAAAAGTCATAGGCAAACGCACATAAGCAAAGACATGGAAAAACTTGGACAGTTGGTCGGCTTTGTTCACTTGGTGAACTGGAGGCCTGCCAGGACTAGAGGAGATCCCCTGGCAATACAAGTCTGTTCCAATTAATCGTGTTTAACCATTCTAATCACACTTTAGCACATTAATCCTATTTTCAATCCAAAACACATCTGAAAGAGCAGCATGTGGGCTTTTTTATAGCAACCGCAAGTCAGATGGAACTGAGAGACATAGGGCCCTCGTTTACTCTGCACTTTAACTGAACTTAAACTTAATAAAATATCTGACTGAGTTGTGGTTGGATTTACTGCATAATGTTGATGCTTCCACATATAAATAGATCCCATAAGTAACTTAAAAACCTGTCAGAAAGAGCAGTGAAAATTTGATTATAAGGTAATCAGTACGTGGGCTTTTTAACAATGACATTGCTGGCTTGGTCGGGGATTCCACAAGGTCTTTGGGAGCCTCCTCAGGCTCAGAGGTGTCAGGGATGCTCCAGGAACCCTCCCTCCCACTCACTGCCTGCACCTCAGCCCCACCCCACCACCCAGGCCTGACAGTTCTGTGCAGAGCACATTTAAAAAAAAAAAAAAAGCTGAAATATTGAAAACATGACAAACCTCAGTCATTTCATCTCTGGGGTTCGTGGAGAATTTCTCAAGTTGTTCAACAAAATAGCTGAGGCCTGACTCAGTAACTAACCCTCTCAATCATAGTAGCTGAGGCCTGACGGGGACCTCGGAGAGGCCAGAAAGGCCTGAAACTAGGAAGGGCTTTAGAGGCTAGAATGCAACCGGGTGAGATAGAAAGGGAAGCAGGATGAGGAGCAGAGGGTGTAGGTTCAAATCCTGGTTCTGCCAGTTTGTGTAAACAAATCACTTCTTGGCTTCAAAGAGGACTAGAGCATTTCTAAACCATGTGACCATATGCGGTGTTAGAAAACGGTAAGTTAGAGCTGGAAGCCAACTCCCTCACTTTTGTGGTTGTTGTTAATTGTGTTTGACTCTTTATAACCCCATTTGGGGTTTTCTTGACATAGAGGGCCATTTCCTTCTCTAGCTCATTTTACAGATGAGGAAACAGGGTTAAGTTACTTGCCCAGGGGCACACAGCTAGTAAGCATCTGAGGCTGGATTTGAACTCAGGACCTCTTGATTCCAGGGCTGACTCTCTATCTAGTTCCCCAAGAGGTGGGAAATTATTAGTTGCACCAGGTCACCCAGCTAGCTAGTGCAGAACTGAACTATCTCCCTTCCCCTTTCCTCTCCTAACCCCCCCCCCCATTACTTTACTGGTGATTTAACTTCCCCGTCCTTTAAAAATATTTATTTCAAGGAATGGCTCACTGGGCAGGGAAGAAGGTAATAGGAAGGGATATATATGCAGAAATAAATATGATATAAAAACAAAATATAACAAAAAAAAAGACATTTTGCATAGTGGATGGAGAACTGGCCTCAAAGCCAGGGTTCAAGGTCTGTCTCTGATATATATTGTGTGACTTTGTACAAGTCATTTAACTTCTTAGAGGCAACTCTAAGATTTTAAGTTGCAGAGAAGGTACCAAATTGCGTTGGTAAAGAAGTTTCCTCCCTTGTGACCTCCCCATATTAATCAATAAGTGACAAAGGCAATCTGGAAGTCTCTATTTAAAAAAAATAACCTAAGAAAAATACATTTCTGTAGAGAAGATATCATTGAATATGACCATAAAAACCTGGCAAGTTTTGTGTCGTCTCTAACACTGTAAGTTAGACAATCACAGTCTCTGAATCTTCTATGTCTGGTTGAAAATATTCACAACATATTTGCACTACGTACAAAAATACATAACCTATTAAAGTAAGATGCCACTACAAAATGTATATTTTTAAAAAGTCCACCGCGGTTTAAAAGTAGGCAAGGACAATGTTTTAGTCAATCCTTAAATATTCAAGTTCAATCCTCTTATTGCCTGAAACTTTCTATTTCCATTGTACAGGTTGCAAAACAACATAATGGAAGGACACTGACACAGAGACAAACAAAATGCATGTCTTTAATTTCATTTTGGAATGGAAATTTACGATTCATGCTAAATGAAATACATGACAGCTCATACTTGGGTAGAGATGTAAAAAACCAAAAACAAAAACCAAAAAACCCAACAGTTATATAGCTAAAAACTTGGAAAGGTACCAGGATTAGAATTTTATGTTTGGTTTTCTAAGTAAACAGTTTTAGCTTTTTATGTAGCAAATAATAATCTGGAAAGATGCATTAGGGAATCTAAATGCAAAATTGAAATGAGTTTATCCAGGTAAGTAAGGTTTTATTAAACAATTTAATTCATTCCAGTTCTTTTGGAAGAAATTGTAGGTTATGGTTAATGTAGTGAGTAAGACAGAAATGACTTTCATGAAGCCACCTGCATTTAATATACAACTGTCAAAAAACTCTGCTCGCTAGCACTTTCCCAGAGAGAGACAAGCAGAAATTATTTTATTTTGGTAAATGCAACGGCAGAAAAGCTAAGGGCAAAAAATTCAACTGCTGAAGGCATTTGCAGGAGGGAAGATGGAGAAGTTTTCCAAGCTGCAAGGACTGCTTGCCATGTGACCCCATTCTGAATCTAGTGTGCCAGAACCAGAAAGTTATTTTCCAGTGTCACCTGAAAATGGGGCAGAGGGGGTGGGGGTGGGGGAGGAAAGAAAGAAAACCCTCATGGAATTAAACCATGTGTCCCTGAAGATAGTCTTTTAAAAATAAATCAACTTAGGAAATCAGTCTGTAACAGCCATTCATTCCCAAACCAGGAAATTCTCAGAACAAGTATAATAATTTTATGACTCCTGCAAATACATCCTCTGTTCCTATAGTGTACTTTATTTGGAAAGTTGGACAAGTTAGTGTTGAGTTTTTGTTTTCTGTTCTCTTTTGTGCTCGTAATTTAAGCACAAGTGAAATTAGTGGCTTTGACATTGGACATTTTTAATTTTTTATTTTAAAGGGTTTACCAGAAATCCAGTAAAGTAAAATACAACTATCCATATTCACAACTCTTTTCTTATATTTGAAAACTCTTTAACTCAGGCAAAAAATTCCATACATTTCCCCTTTACTGTGCAAAGAGTTGTTTATCTTTATTGTACCTCTTATGTTTACTGAGAGTTCATGATGTCTGTATTTTTAGTATCTTTGTTGCTTAATTAAAGTACTCTCTATATAGTTAACTAGCCTAAGTAAATCCCTATCCCCTTTCTTTTATTATTGTTTTCTCCCCCTCCTCTTCTTCCTTCTCCTCCTCTTCTTTTTCCTCTTCCTCCTCTTCCTCATGTAGAATTATTTCCCATATATTTATATGTATATGTACATGCTATACAAATATATTATTAGCATCTTCAATTTTTACATTATATTCATTTCTGAATACACCACTCCACCCCATTCCTACCCTCAACACGCACACTCTGGAACTGAATTTCTCCTTGTAACAAAGAAAAATGGTTAAGTAAAAACAGCTCATTGAGTCAATGTGTCTAGTGGCCTATGCAACATTCAGTCCCTAAAGTCTTTCACTTCTCTGCCAAAAGGAAGAAAGCATCATTTTTCCAGCATTAGCTCTGTGAGACAATGATAGGTTATTATAATTACTCAGAATTCAACTTGCTGAAATTCAACTGAAAAAGATTCAACTTATATTTTTGATGCCAAGAGGGAAAACGTTCCTTAATAGACACTATAGAATTTCCATCAGAAACACTAGCAGCAACAGCAGAGTTTAGTAGAAAGAACATAGAATTAGATTCCACATCAAACACATCAGAAATTGACAAAAAAAAATAAAGGAAAATGACAAATGTTGGGTAGCTTGTAGGAAAATCTTATATTGATAAAAAGTGAAATGAACTGGGTTATGAAACCCAGTCATCATGTCATGAAAACAATTATGCTATAACAACAATATTGTAAATGCGAATAACTTTGAAAAACTGATCGATGTGTTGGCCAGTGATGATTCCAAAGGATCCTTGTTCACCTACCAACAGAGGGGTGATGGAATCAAGCTGAAAAATAAAATATATCTTTTTACAGATCCAATGTAAGAATTTGTTTTGCTTTACTATATATTTTTATTACAAGAATTTTATTATTCCAGTGGTGAGGGAAGTGGCAGAGGTTGAAAATAGATTTTTTAATTAAATTTTTTTAATCTTAAAAAAAAACACAATAAGAAAAAAAAAGAAAGAACATAGGACTGTGAATGGGGAGACCATAACTGCATTTCTAAATCTGCTTCAGGCCATTGGTCACTGAATAGCTTGCATTTTAAACAATTCTTTAAGATTTACAAAGCATTTTTCTCACAAGAATCTTGGGATGTAGATAGTGTATTACATGAATCCCCATTTTACAGATGGAGAGACCAAGATTTCCCAAAGTAAAAAGACTTTCCATGACTAGTGACATATATAAGTGTTAGAGGCGCTTTTCTTGACTCTAACTGCAAAGTTCTCTCTACTATACCATCTTATCTCAACCTTAATGATTTTTCTCTGGTTTATAGATGGGAGGTTTGAGAATTATGGAGCAATGTTAAAATATGTATCACCTTTAAGGGAAAAGAGTGAATGAAGAAAGTCTCTTCTGGAAGGAATTCATGCAGCAGATGGGCATTGGGTTAGATGACTTCTCTTATACCATCCAATTCTGAGCTTCTAGGATTCTTGGAAATGTTCGACATGATGGTGGGAGAGAAGAGCAAGAGTATGTATGTTATAATTAGATCTTCATAGTGGAAGAATTGGAGACAGTGCTCATCTGTAAAATGGGGATACACTGGAGAAGGAAATGGAAAAGTCTAGTATCTTTGACAAGAAAACAGTCTTGGATACAACTGAACAGCAACAACAACAACAGCAACAACAATTAATATATTATAGCAACTACATATTCGATTCTTTCACCAGTGCACTCAATAGTCATGGTAAAGAATGGGCACACATTTATAAGAACTTGGAAAGGAAACACAGGAAGGGGAAAAAAACAGCTCATTGATTAGGGTAACTTACAGCTGTAGATTGTGGGTTTCGGTGTTGCTGGTTTATTAATTAAAACCTGCACCTCATGAAACTATTTCTCTACTCACTACTTGGCTGTTGATTTTCACCACTCTGGTAAGATAAAGTGGAAAATCCTCTTCTATTCTCTACTCAAAATAACCTTTATAATGCTCTGTCAATTAACCATCACTCTTAAAAAGGTGTTTAGAAAGTGTTGCTTGTTAATGTGAATAGCAGCTCTTTTTAAGCCAAAGAACTGCAGAACTCATTAAACTGGCTATTTCTGGGATTGTAGAGACTAGACCAGCCAGCTATCCACCTCCTTGGATGTCCAGTTAGAATGAAGTTCACAGGAACCCAATTTAGGTTCACTCTTCAAGCCTTCTCACAAGGATACTGCAGCTGCTAAATCCTCTGCTTTTCCTTGCTAAATCAGAAGTGGCAGCAGAGAGCAACAAGCCCTTAGGAGAAGCATTCTCCAGCTCTAGGTAGTTCTGAGGATCAATAGTTATCTCCAGATAGCTTGGCCAATGAAATCAGTTCTCTGATCAATCAGTAATCTTTAGGATATGTCATAGAAGTGTTCATGCTTTGGGCAAGGAATTGGACTAGGTGACCTAATTACATATGGCTATGAATTGATTCCCTAGGAAGGAAAAGAAAGAAAAGTAGAGAAGAAAAAAAAGTGGGGGAGGGATAAAGAAGTTCTACTGGTAGTTTTATTCATCCTGACTCCTCAGAAATATCAGGACAAGACAAGGCAAGTATGTCAAAAGAAAATATTGCCTACAAAGTCATTAAGAAGTTTAGACAATAATTTCATGCCAGTAAAAAGTTCCTCTTCTTCAGCGAAATTTTCCCTTATAGAGTCTACAGTGATCTCCCCTGGATTTTTTGTTTAACTTTCTTAGAAAGGTAAGATTTAAAGTCAAAGGAGACTTTATTTAATTTGAGTCCCTCAGATTTTTTTTATTTTGAAGGATTAAATTTAGCCATTTTCAAAAAATGCATTTCAATATACAAAAATAAACAACAGTTGAATGAGTAATAGCCAACATTTATATATGCTTAGCGTGGACTTGTGCCAAGTGCTTTTTAATCATTATCACATTGTTTCCTCACAAACCTGGGAAGTGGTTGCCATTATTATCCCTACTTTACAAATGAGGAAACGGAGGCAGATGGAGGTTAAGTGACTGCCCAGGGGACCCAGGTGACAAAACTAATAAGTGTCTGGGTTCAGATTTGAATTCAGATATTCCTGACTCCAAACCTGTAGCTCTATCTACTGTGCCAACTCTTACATACAGTTTGTTAAATACACACACACACACACACACTATATACACATACATACACTATGCAGACATATATATGTTCACATGTATGTGTATACACACATATTTATAAATCTATTTAGCAAGTCAACAGTAAAATTACCATTTGTTTGTATATCCTTGTGAACTTCTTGTTTTTCTTTTTGTTTTGTTCATATATATATTTAAAATGTCTTATCAATGATATTGTTCTTTCTTTCTGGGGCAGATGTCTTTTATTATCCACTAACTCCACATTCCCCAAATAGAAACCCTCCTGCACAGCAAATAAGTATAATAAGGACAATATATGTTTACCAACAAATTGGCCACATCTGGAAATGTCTATCTTATTCTGCATCTCTAGTCCATCATCTTTCTGCCAAGAGGCTAGATAGCAAGTCAAGGCAGCAAACACTCATTAAGTGCCTATTACATGTCAGGCACTATGGTAAGCACTGGGAATGAAAAGAAAGGCACCCCCTCCCAAAACCAAAGCAAATAAACAATATACCCAGTTTCTGTTTTCAGTGTGTTCAGACTAATGGGAAAACAACATGCAAACATCTATATAAAAACAAGATATATACAATTTAAATTGGAGATAATCTCAGACTGAAGGCATTAAAATTTGGAGGACTTGAAAAGGTTTCTTGAAGAATATGGGGCTATAACTGAGACTTGAAGGAAGCCAGGGAATCCAGGAGGCAGAGAAGGAGAGGGAGAAAGCTCCAGGCATAGTGGATAGCCAAAGAATAGACCCAGAGTCAGATGGATGATGATCTTCTTTGAAGAACAGCAAGGAGACCAGTGTCACTGGGTCAGAGAATACATGGTGGGGGTGTTGGGAGAGGCCGTAACATATAAGAAGACAGGAACCAGAAGCAGGCTTATCATCAGTCTGCTGAAATTATGATAAGTCATTTCCTTGATCAGAGTTATGAAGTCTTTCAAAGTTGTTTTCTTTTACATTATATGATAATAGTGTCTATTGCTCTGGTTCTGCTCATTTCACTTTGCATAAGTTCATGTCTTCTCAGGTTTCTCTAAGTCCATAATAATTGTCATTTCTTATGTATAACAATATTCCATTATATTTACATGCCACAATTTGCTCAGTCATTTCCCAACTGATGGTCATTCACATTTTTTTCCTCAACTTAATACCAAATTTGGTATACTATGCCAAAAAGTCCTGCTATAATTTTCTACGTATCAGTCCTTTCCCCTCTATTTTCGATCTTTCAGGGTATAGGTCTAATAGTGGTATTGCTGTGTTAAGGTGGGTACATAGTTTAGTAACATTTTGAATATAGTTCCAAAGTGTTTTCCAGAATGGATGGACGAATTCTTCACTTCATCAAAATCTCATTAGTCTGCCTATCCCTCCATGGCCTCTCCAACAATTTTTTTATTATACCATCTTTAGCAATCCTATGCATGTGAATTAGAATATCAGAAATTTTAATTGTCTTTATATTATTATTATTAATGACATGGAACATTTTTAATATGGTTATTGATAGTTCACATGCCTTCATTTGAAAACCATCCGTTTCTATACTTTGACAATTCATCTGTTGGGAATAGCTCTGGTTCCTATATGCATTTATCAATTCCTTATAAACTTTGAATGTTAGATTTTTACCATAGATATTCGCTACTGTATTTTCTGTAGCCAGAGGTAAGAAGGCAAAAGACTACTCCTTCCTCTCATGCCTATGGAATGTAAGCATTACCAGCCTGGGTTAGCCATACCTTTTCTCCTGCTACCATGTTGTACCTACTCCCTAGTCACTACACATTCATGGGGAGGAGTGTAGGAGTGAATGAAGTAACATGACCCAATAGCCCATCATGTTCCAGTTAGCAAAAAATAAATAAATAAAAAATGACACTCTGACTTGCTTTTAGCTTAGGGCAAAGAACAAAATTCCTGTATCCATGTTAGTTCTCTATTTAGGGAGTTTATTTTTAAAATTGTTAAGTTTTTAGAAAAACCCACAAATTCCTTTCTTGATTTTGCTTAGCCTCCAAGAAAAGGCCAGGACCAGGGATTGTGAACCAGGGCTTAAAATCTGGTCCCTTCTATAAATCTACATATCAATTATGAAACACTCTTCTTGTTACTATCTCACCCCCCACTTCCTCTGAAAATAAGGAACATATATAGCTCAAAATCAATAAGGACTGATAATTAATACCAAATGCTCCCACTCTAATATTAATTTAAAAGGCAATTAAATAATTTTAAAGAATAAAATTGAGAGGAGAAGAGGAAAAAGTAGCATCCCTATTGGCATTGTGAATTCTCAAGCAGATGAAAGATTACCAGTGATTGGACACTCCCCTTTCTCTGGTCACAGCTATCCTTTCAGCCCTGGTGGATGATGGTGCCAGCCATCCAGGAGTGCCTGGATTTTCTCATCATCCATCTTTTCCTTAAATCTGTACTTTCTTCTTAGAACTTCCCTTTTATCCATCGTGAATACAAACACCAAAGCTGCCTCTTCTGCAGTCAGCCACCTCCACCACTGCTAGCACTAGTGTTGCCAAAGTCATCAATTAAAAATGCCTAACTGAATTACTTTCAGTTTTCAGTTCAAACTCCTGAACTGAGCCTCTTGAGTTTTCATTCCAACACCCTTTACAACAGACTCTTTTCAGCTGCTCACAATTCTCAGATTCATTCCACTCAGAGCCCTCCCTTCTCACCAATGTCTTGATGCTCATCCTTGCAAAGACAATACAAGAGATTCCATTTTAAACCAAGAAACTCCACCTCTCATTCCATTTCTCTACATCAGAGACTGCTTCTCTTATATTTCTAACTATATTGTTTTGCTTGTGCAAAAGTGCTTTCGTTTTTATAATAAAAATTTTCTATTTTTCTTCTCTGATCACTTCTATCTCTCAGTTAAGGATCCTATCAATATCCATGGATGTTTGAGCTATCTTCTCCTCTTCTTATTTAGTTGGTTTATGACATGACCTTTAATATTTAGGTTACGTACCTATTTGGGACTTGTAGTGTATGTTGGTTTAGATCTAATTTTTCCAAATGACTTTCCTGTGTTCTGAGGAGTTTTGTAGAATTGAAAGCCGCTCCCTCCACAGTTGGTGTCCTTGGGTTTAAAAAACATTATGACACTATGTTTAATTGCTTTTAGGACTTGTTTCCTAGTCTGTTCCATTGATCAATTTTTAAAAATCTTTTAACCAGTGCCAGATAGTTTTGGTAATTATTATTTAATTGGATATTTTTGGATCTGGTACTGCTAGACTTACTTCATTCCCACTGTTCCTTATTATTTTCTTTGCAATCTTGATTTTTTATGACAAGATGAGTTATTATTATTTTGTCAAATTATGTGAAGTAATCCCTTGGCAGTTTGATTCGTATGTTTACTGAATCTGTAAATTCACTTAGGTAGTATTGTAATTAAAAAAAAAAACATCGGCATGGCCTAACAATGAACAATTAGTATTTCTTTAGTTACTTTTTTCCTTTTATATCTTGAGCATTTTATCTTTGTGTCCACATGTCCTGAAACTGCCTTATTATAGAGATGGGGAGACCAAAAGAAGGGAATTGACTTGTAAAACATCACACAGATATTTCAAACCTAAGTCCCCAACACTAAATTCAATTTACTTCCTACTACATCATATTGCCTTATTAACTTTAATTGAACTTATTTTCTATAACTCATAATTCAAGACAATTATAGTCATATCAAAACTACAATAGCTTGTGGTAGGTTGAAAACAGGCATTAATATTTGAGGTCGAGCAAAGATCCTTCCTTCTCACTATGAAACAGAAGCTACCATCCCTTCCTCTTATACTTCATGGTCCTCTATCAACCTGGGCTTCAATAGAGGTTAAGGCAGTGGTGAAGTGCTTATGGTTGTCTAGCTGTTTCATGAGTATTATTGTCTTCTGAGGAGATTTGCAAGTTTCTTAGCAGCAAGGAGTACATCAAATAATCTAGGCACATATTATATTCTCAATAAAACTTGTTAGTTAAGTGTCCATAGTGGGATAGAGTAATGGACCTAAACTTAGAAACCTGAACACAGATGCTGCTCTTTACTAGTTGGGTGATCATGGGCAAGTTACTGTACCTTGCAACACCTGTTTTTTTCACCTATAAATTGTGTCATCTACTTTACAGGGCTGTTGTGAAGAAATTTTATTATATGGTATTGCTTCTCAGGCATAAATCTCGCTTTGATGTTGCCCCTTCTCTTGCATCTTCTTGCAAGGTCAGTGCAGCAATGACCACATCATAGATGCCCACGGCTTTCGAACCCAGGGCTGTTGATACCTCCCAAGTACCATAAATCGTTCTTTTTTCTGAGTTGCCTTTTGTCATCATCAATCAATCAAGCATTAACTGAGTACCTAATATGTGCCAGCCATTGTCCTAGATCATGGAAATACAAACATGAAAGGTGAAGCCATTCCTTTTCCCAGGGAACTGCATCCTAATTGTGGAGATAATAACATATGTGATTCTATAAAGAATAAATGCAAATAAGTGTGAAGTGCTGAAATAACTAGCACTGACATAGCACTTTAAGATTTGCAAAGCGCTCTACAGTTATTATTTCATTTGATCCTTACAACAATCCTGGGAGATAGATGCTTTTATTATCCTTATTTTACAGTTGAGGAAACAGAAACTTGCCCAAGGTCACACAGCCAGTGAGTGTCTGAGCTAGATTTGAATTCAAATCTTGCTGATCCCAGGTCTAGCACCTATCCACTATAGTTCGGGAAGGAAGGCATAAGCAGTGGGAGGACAGGGATTTGGAGGGAATAGAAAGACTATTCTCTTCTGTCTTCTTGAAATTTGTCAGTGTCTTTAACCAATCCTAGGAACCCCCAAAGGGAAACTGTCTCTCAAGGCCTTATCAGCTTCTGCTCACCTTTTCCTACCTTAAACCAACATCAGCTTTCCAAACTTCTTGGTTTTGCTAGGATTCGTTGCTGCCTGTTTTTGTCTCAGGATTTCAAGCACACGTGGAGCATATTCCACATTCGGTATAATCAGCTGAAAATCTGGCAATGCCTAAGAAGGCATTTTATCTTTTTTACAGATGAAGTCACATATTCAGAATTGAGTGAATCTTTTCTTTATTAGGAAACAATCATAGAACCTGAAGGAACCTTAGGACACCAAGTGCTAGAATATAGAACATAGAATATGAGAGGTAGAAGGGACTTCAGAATCATAGGTTTAGACATGGAAGGGATCTTAGAGGCCATTCAGTCCTTCCTTATAATTTTACAGATGAGAGACTGAGGTCCATGGATATAAAGTGACTTGCCCTGGGCCACACAGGTAGTAAGCAACAGAAGAAATATTTGAACCTAAGTCCTCTGACTCCAAATATAGCTCATTTTTCATTGCATTCCATTAGTTCTTTCTGTAACTAAGAATGTTAAAGTGGGAAGGGACACAGAATGCTAGTACATAACATGTCAGAGCTAGAGTAGAATTGACCTTATAAATATCGTTCCCAACTTGTGGGCTATATGATTCTGGAAAATCATGGGGTTATTGAGAAACAAATATCTTCTGAAAGCTAAATAAATGCCATACACATATTTTATAAGTCTATATACAAAACATTTGTAATGACATGTGTCATATTTATAAATGTAACATATTTATATTTATGCATATAGAATCTATACATCATGCACACATCATCTCAGATATATATGTATAATTATTTTTCAAATGCATCCTATGATTAACAAAATGTAAATACGTTAAAAAGGTAATAAATCTATACTAGTCTTTTGCTACTATGTATTTGCTCAATCGATTAATACTCTTGGTACAAATGCTATTTTGTGAGGGTCTACACAATTTTTGGAGTTTAAAAGGGCTCTGTGTACTGGAAGAGGTTGGAGGATCACTAATCTAGAGGGACATGAGGACAAGATGAAGGGAAAGTTATGCAAATAACATATCAAGGAAGAAAGTGAAGTAGGAACAAAGCCAGGGGCTGCTAGGCGGTACTGTAGTTTGAGCTCCGGACCTGAATCTGGAAGACCTGGGTTCAAATTCAGCACCAAGCACTTACTAGCTATGTAATCCTGGGCAAGTAGCTTAAACCTATTTGCTTCAGTTTTCTTACCTATAAAATGAGCAGAAATTAAAGCTATCTATAGTCATATGAAAAAATATTCTAAATCACTGTTGATTAGAGAAATGCAAATCAAAACAACTCTTAGGTACTATGTCACTCCTATCAGATTGGCTAGTGACAAAACAGGAAAATTATAAATGCTAGAGATGTGGGAAAGTAGGAACACATTCATTGTTGGTGGAGCTGTGAGCTGATCCAACTGTTCTGGAGAGCAATTTGAAACTATGCCCCTTTGGGCATAGTATGAAGTAGTATGAAAATGTGCATACCCTTGGACACAGCAAAACCACTTCCAGGTCTGTATTCCAAAGAGATCATAAAAATTGGAAAAGAAACCATATGTACAAAAATATTTATAACTATTCTTTTTGTTGTGTCCAAGAACTGGAAATTAAGGAGCTGCCCATCAACTGGGGAACGGCTGAACAACTTGTGGTATATACATGTAATGGAAAACTATTGTGCTATAAGAAATGATGAGCAAAAACAGACTGCAGAAGAACCTGGAAAGACTTACATGAACTGACACTGACACGAGTGAACAGAGCCAGGAGAATATTGTACACAATCACAGCCACAGTGTGCAATGATTGACTTTGATAGACTTACATCTTCTCAGCAATTCAAGGACTTAAAACAACTCCAAAAGACTCATAATGAAAAATGTCAACCATATAAAGAGAAAGGAATATGGAGTCTGAATTCAGATGGAAGCATACTATTTCCTCTTTTTGTTTTGTTTTGTTTTGTTTTTTTCTTTCTCATGATTCCTCACATTCATGCTAATTTTTCTATACAACAGGACTAATGTGACAATATGTTTAATAAGAATGTCTGTGTAGAGCCTGTAATGGATTGTATGCCATCTTGGGGAGGAAGGAGAAGAGGGAGGTGGAGAAAATGTAAAACTTATGGAAATAAATGTTGAAGACTAAAAATCAATTAATTAATTTATAAAAGAAAAAAAGAAAGGTAAAAAAAAGAAAACCCCAAATGAGTTCATGAAGAGTTGGACACAACTGAAATGACTGAGGAGACGGTTTAAGAATGCAAGAAAGAGAAATTTCCAGGAGACATTCAAGAAAAAGTCATTTAAAAATGAGTAAAGCGACAATAAAGGAAAAGTTGCAATAGTGTGGAAGAACAAAGTCAGCATGGTTCAGCCAAAAGACTACTGGATTCAGAGTCAGAGGACCTGGGTTTAAGTTCTGCCTCTTGTA
This sequence comes from Pseudocheirus occidentalis, assembly GCA_028646575.1. Taxonomy (NCBI): domain Eukaryota; kingdom Metazoa; phylum Chordata; class Mammalia; order Diprotodontia; family Pseudocheiridae; genus Pseudocheirus; species Pseudocheirus occidentalis. The sequence continues at coordinate 16,284,495 of CM053595.1, forward strand.
TCACTGAGCAAAAGGCTTAATTAAGCTCCTTAGGTGTCGGTTTTCCCATCTGTCCCATAAGGTAGCTGGACAAGCTGACCTTTGAGATGCCTTCCAACTCAATACCCTATGAACTTAAGGAAATCCTACAATAAAAGACTAAACTTTTCTCATCTTACTTCAGAGAAAAGGGAATAGGATGAGAAATTGGTCAGAGTTGGGGGTTGAGGTTAGAATTTGGAAATTCCCCTAAGATGCTATTGACAGAAGAGGAAATTGGGCTTAGAATATAAACTCTTTTAGAGCAGGGGCTATTTTATTTTTGTCTTTATATCTGCAGTACCTGGCAAAGGGTAGGTGTTTAATAAATGTTTATTTGCTGGTTATTACAGAGTCTACTAGATGGGACTTCAGAAGTCATCTACTACCCAACAATTGATCAGACATCCTTTTTTTTAGACCTCTTGTGAGAGGAAACATACTTTTATCATAAAATATATCAAACTCTTGTGTGTATTTGCCTTATGCGTCCTATTAGACATATAAACCCCTTAAGACCAGAGTCAATGTTTTACTTTATCCTTGGTTAATGAGATATTCTGACCCCTGTGAGTTTGGTAGATGCTGAAGACATTATAGGGAAAGTGCTTTGGACCCTCGCTGGAACTTTGGGGCTTGTGGTTCAATTTTCTCTTAGCCTAGAAGGAGAGGAAAATATCAGAGAATTTGGACAGGAAGGGGTTGGTGTTATTCTAGCCAAGAGAGCCTTTGAATGGAGCTGAGGAACGGCAGAATGGGGCTGTAGCACAGATGTACCATGGTGACTAAGGCAGTTTGTGTCCCAAGACAAGAAACACAATGTGATGGACTAGCCACAGGACATAATTAGGGTTTTAGAAAAGGTTTGCTGAATTGGATGTCAGCATGAAGGGAGGTCTCCTGTGGAGGAAGGACTGTTTAATATTATTATCATGACTTCAATGAAGTTTCTAATGCCAGACATCCATTTGAAGGAGACACAAAACAAAGAGGCATGAATTACTAATATAACAAATGAGATAATGGTGCTCTAAAAAGTCTCCTAGGGCAATAAAATTAGACCATCAAATAAAATGAACTTTAATATTATTAAACATAAAGTTTTATACTTTCACTCAAAAAATCAGCTTTACAAGTATGAAATTAGCGTGGCATGACCAGTTATTTCATTTGAACAAGATCTAGATGTTTTAGGAGACTGGAAAACTCAGTGTTGAAGCACCTTTGACATGGCACCCCAAAATCCTAATGGGAACTTAGGCTGCATTAGTAGAAACATATTGACTAAAATATTATCTAAAAAGAGGTGATAATCCTGTTAAATTCTGCCCTGCTTTTCTCACATCTGTGTCCAGATCTGGGCATCACATTTTTGGAACATTGATAGAATAGACATATTTAATTAAAAATTACCTATATGAGTATGAACAGGACTATGAAGAAACTTAAGATCATGTATGTGTGTGTATACATACACACAAACATAAAATAAATTTCCACATTAGCTATATATGTAAGTGTACATACACACATACACATACACATACATATGTGAATGTAGCTAGCTAACTATTTGTTCTGCTGGACTATGGATATTTGTCATGGGTTTTGTTTTTCTCTTCTTTCTCATTTAGTGGGGGAAGAAGAGTTGGAAGGGTGAGAATTCAGAACTGAAAAGAAAAGAAAACTGAAATGTATTTTTAAAATTTAAAAATAAAAAATACATTCAACCCTTTCATGGATCCCGTCTTCCTTTGAGACTTATAAGTGCTATGTAACTCATAGAATCATAAAAGGGAAAACTCTGGGTTGAAATTCATCAAACAAGGGCCAATAAAGCCTGGAATATTACAGATCTGATTGAGAGAGTTTTAAAATGAAAAGGATGGGAGAGTGAACACTCTTGAACATATTGACCTTGCTAGTTAAACAGATAATGCCTACAACATAGAAGGAAGCCATAGAGATGACAGGTAGTTCTTATAAAATCTAAGAAAGGAATTAGAAATAATAGCCATAGCCCCAGATGACTATAAATGATGATGGTTAAGCAAGAACTAACCCCTTGATGGAGAGCATCTAGTAATTACTTAACTTGGTTTAATGACAATTTCATCTGTCAAAAGGAGGAGGAAAAGTAATTCAGAATCGTATTGTGGATGTGATTCCTTCAACAAATGTTTTCTTGGTTCCTTTTGTTTCTACATCATTCCCATATTCTGATATCTTGTCTTCTCTAAGTAAGTCTTTGTATAAGAGTCCTAGCATAGACATAGAATGTTTGCATAGTGGAGTTGCTGTGATAAGATGTTGCTATCACATATTTTATTGCGCATTAATGTGGTTTTAATGTCAATTGTACCATGGGGTGATTATCTATGGTATTTGAATAGGCATCCTTGTCATTTTGAATGCTGATGTTCATCTTGATGTTTATGATATACATTTGCAGATATCAGCATGCCCCAAGTGGTTGTGCAAGGAACTGCAAGCTTGCAGCCATGAAGAGGAATGTGGAATGGAACCCTATCTCCCCACCCCTCATCCCAGATACAACCTAAAGAGGTGTGTTAGGCACAAAAACACTATAAGGGACGTGGGTTGTCCTGGAAGCTGCAGGTACTTCCATATTCTGATAACTTGAGAAGTGTGTCTCAAAGACAGCAAGGAAGCCACACACAGAGAAAAAGAAATTAGAGCACTGATTTGGACTACTTGGATGACTCAGCAGTGTGCAGAGGGGTGGCAAACTACCATCATTCTCCTGTGACACATAAAGAGAGGACAGTGGAACCAAGGAGACATGTGGTGAATTCAAGACAGTTATTGGATGTGGTAAGAGTGGGAAATTCAGGACTGGCCAGATGCATCTGGGTACAGAAAAGGTGGAAAGAGCACGATGTGGAAAATTAGGAATCTGGTAGCCAGAGCTTCAGTTTTTCTTAATTCCAAAGACCATAACTCAGTGAAACCATTATCTTATCTCCATTTGCTGTCTGTCCACCTTCTTCCATTTTTCCCTATCACTAGAGGGAAGGAGGATTGAGGAGTAAAGCAAGCAAGCAAGCAAAAAAAATGCTGAATAACTTTGGCTTCAATATTTTGTGGCACGAAGTTAGAAGTTTGATCTTTCAATGGCTATTCATGTTTCTTTGTTTTTGGAAACTGCTACTAGACTGAATGGGCATTTACTATAATGTTTATCCTACTCCTTGATTTGGGGGTTTGAGATTGAAAGAGAGGAAGGTAATTGGAAAGGGGGAAAAATTGCCTCACATCATCCTGAGGTAAGGGTGGAATCAATGAGAAAGTTTGCCTTAAAATTTCATAATATTTAACACCTACCTCAGACTTTTTGAGAAAGAGAGACATAGGAGAGAAAGAGAGAGAGAGAGAGACAGAGAGACAGAGAGACAGAGAGTCAGAGACAGAGAGAGAGACATAGGGGGGAGAGAGAGAGATTTAGCAAGGAAATAAGCCCATGCAAGGTGTTGGAGGGATGGAATGAGTGCACATGCATTCACATACATTTACTCTGGGCTGCCTTGGCTGTCTGACTACCCACGTCTGGTAATAGAAGATTCTTGGCACAACTCAGTCACCCCACCCCAAACTGACTACATAATATATAAAGGAATTTATTTATGACATTATTTCTTATTTCATGTTTTTCATTTTATTTTTATTGATGACCATTGTTTATAATATTTTTAAAATAATTTTTATTAATATTTTCTGTTTCTTATATCACCACATTATCCCATGTATCCCTCCCTCTCCCCTTTTCAGAGAACCATCCCATATGCCAACTTTTTTTTCAGAGAAAAATATAATCATCAAAATGGTTTGATATACTGAAAAAGTCTGAAAAACAGGTACAATGTATAACACCTATGGACTTCTTACCTCCACAAAGGGATAGTTTGGGGCAGTCTTCTCATATCTCTTCATTTGAGACCCACTTGATCTTAATAATTTTGTCACATTTACTTTTGATTTTTGGTGTGTTGTCATTCTTTCCACTTACATTGCTGTAGTTGCTGTGTATATTGTATTCCTGGCTCTGCTTGCTTCATTCTGCATCATTTTGTTTAGATCTTTCCATATTTCTCTATATTCATCATGCACACAACTTCTTACAACACAATAATATTCTTTTATATTCATGTTTCACAGTTTGGTTAGCCATTTCCAAGTGATGGAAAACTATTTTGCTTTCCATTCTTAGCAATCACAAAAATGCTACTATAAATATTTTGGAGTATATGTGGATTTTTTTTTCTCTTATTAATGGCTTCCTTGAGGAATAAACTCAATAACGGAGTCTCTGGTTTAAAGGATATAGACATTTTAGTCACTTTATTATTAAGTAAATTAATAATTAATATTTATTAATATATAATTAATAAGACTAAATTAATATTGATAATGTTAATTATTATTAATAATTCCAAATTGCTTTCCAAAATGATTACACAATTTCACAGCTCGACCAACAATATATTCATGTATCTATATTTCTACAACCCCCTTTAACATTGACTGTTGCCATTTTTTTGAGTCACTTCTGTCAACTTCCAGGGTGTAAGGTAAAACCTCAGGACTATTCTGTTAGTTATTGGGACCATTTTTTAAATGTGGTTGTGAACACTTTGCAGTTTTTCTTTTGATAATTGCTCATTTATTTTGATCATTTATTTATTGGGGAATGGTTATCAGTTGTATGTATATACACACACAAAATAAAGACCAAATATGAAACTGAAAAGCTTCTGCAAGACAATATTAATTTATCTAGGATAAGAAGGGAAGTGGTTGAATAAAAAATATAGTTTATATATTTTGGGTACTAAACTTATCAGGGAAATTTAATACAATTTTTTTTCATTGCAGTTGCCAAAGAGGAAATCCCCATGGTAGAGCTCTTTTTCCATCACGTAGCCCTGATTATGCAGCCCATTACTTTTACATATGCTCTCTTGTTGACTTTCCCCCTACATTTACCTGGAAATCTCCTTCCTATTTCCATGCTTTCCCCCTTTTATAGTGCTAGTTACCCCCAGGGATTGTAACTTCCACCTTCCCAGGATAAGTACACTTTTTAAGCACCAACACCCCCAGGATTCATACAGTGAAAGGTCCTCATTTCCCTTTACCATCTCTCTTCACCTGTAGGAACATGCATCAGTGAAATGCCTTCCCACCTCTATTATAAGGTATCCTTCAATTCTCCCCCTTTTCTATCTTTCTCCCTCCTTATTCACTCCCCTATAGACTCTTCTATTTCTGAGACCATGGAGGTCATCTTCCCCTAACTGCCAGCCCTTTATTTGACCTTGGTTCATCACTCACTTCTCTTTATCTCTCTGCTCCCTTTCCCTCCTTTTATGTACCCTTCCATGTTATAATATAGCCACAGAAAAGAAACATTCACCGACAGACAAGGTGTCACCAGATATGGTTCATAATACCCTTTGTCTTTCTCTTCTCTATCATGTCTACCAGGTTTCTAGTTTCACCTCTCTCTCCTTGAGAGCTTCTTCCTGGTCTCTAGGTTGTCACTCTGTTGCTGTTACTGTCCTTGTTTGGAGTGCTCAAGAGGCAAATATCTCTTCAGTTCTAGTTTTCTTTCTAAAAATGTTTCAAACTCTTCCATAGTTAAGCTTAGAGGTACAACATAGGTCACCCTGGGTGGCATCCTGAGCCCCACTGCTATTTGAAAGAGCTTATTCTACTCCTTCCTTATTTCGTGGTGGATGTGTAACAGTCTTGCATTATTTGAATTCCCGTTCCTTAATATTTGAAGATCTTTCTACTGATGATTTGCAGAACTTGTTTTTTCATTGAATTGTTAAATTTAACTACCATGTGACTTGGGATAAATAGCCTCTCTTCAGTAGTTTCATATTAATATGGCAATTTAAAAATCTCAACTATGATTTATAGTGTAAATTTTAAGGCATTTTAGATCCTAAATTAAGTTAGGCCCTATTTATTAAATAGGCCTTAATTACATTATTAAATTAGGCACTCCTTCTTAAATAGGCCCTATTTATTTAAGGCTTAAAGATTAATAGTGTGTCTACATTCATGACAGCAGAAAAATTCCAAGAACTGCAGTCTCATAGAATCTTGAATTGAAAGGGATTTCAAGAGTTCACCTAGGCCTTCCTCAAAATAAATCCCTTCTATAGCATCACTGTCCACTGGTCATCACATATCCACTTAAAGCCTGACATTTATAAGAAACTCACAGACCTCTGAGGCAGTTCATTACATTTTAAAAGATAATTAATACTTTTTATTTTGACAGAATTCTTGCAACTTTTTTCCTTTTTTAAAATGCCTTTCGTCTTTAAATCACAATTCTTTTGGACATCTGGTGAAGATGGTGGCATCTCAGATAAACTCCAGCTAATATCTAAAAAGTCCGGATAGACCAATGTTAGAAACCGAAGACAAACAGAATGAAGCTTCTCCATCCAGTTCAAAACTCCTCCCCCCCAAACAATTGGAAGTTGGCCAAGATTGCCATAGGTTCATACAAGGGAATTCTACATGCTCTAGTAAAGAAGGAAGAAGGCAAAGTCTGGGAAATGAGCCATTGTAGGGAAACAAGATAAAACTCTTTCCAACAAATCTGAAGTCAGCTGGTCAGTTGGTTCTTTGTGCAGAATGTTAGCAAGGTAGTATGAGTCCCAGTATTTGGAAGCCTTGAGTCAGATCCTCCTCAGACCTAACAGAATAGAAGCAGGGAACAGACTTAGCCTTCATAGATCTCTGCGTCAGCAAGACAGGAACCGAGCCACGAGCCTCTAAGAGGAATAATAGTATGGTTGTTGTCCTTCATTTTCAAAAAGGACCAAAATGAAATCACAGTGTTGGGATCAAGGGACAGTGTATCCAACTATGGCTGATAAGACCCATACTAGCTAAGAAGGCTCTACCACAGGTCAGCCACAACTAATGCATATGAACATTTGGAGTGGAGAAATCTCTAAATTTTCACATCTCACATTTCTTTTGAGCTACTGCAAATCTGCTTCATTCATATGCTTCTTCAATGTGGGCACACCATTCTGGACAGTCCTTTGCCAATGTCTTCCATGTCTCATAATCAATTGTAAAGTTCTTCAGAGAGACTTTGAGAGTGTTCTTATATCCCTTCTTCTGACCTTCATGTGAGCACTTGCCTTGTGTGAGTTCTCCCTAAAATAGTCTTTTAGGCAAAT
>CM053595.1:16292244-16326426 GCA_028646575.1 Pseudocheirus occidentalis
TAGGGCATCCTGTGGTACTATTCTTGTAACCTGTAGTGGAACTGGCAGCTTGGGTCTCCAGAGGGTGGTTTCTATATCCCATGAGGTCTTTAGGGTTAATGAAGACAGAATTGGGATGTGTATTCCTAAAGCTAAAGCTTATGAGCCCCAGTATGTTGCCTCTAATTAATATCGGTCAATATCAGTTAGTCATCCCAAATTAATTAGAGTTCATGAAAAAGTGGACTTAAGCTTATAGTCTTAAGTGACAGAATAGGATGACTCACAGATTCTCCAAGTCCTTGAATCTCCAAATACAATTTTTATTTTAAAATATGAGACCTGAAGAGTGTGACTAAGTCCCCCAGTCAATTTTGTACCCTTCTTGTTGTACCTCTGGAGGTTCCCAAGACCTATTCACACCTAGTGAGTAATCAAGATATATTCCTCACCTGATAAATTTATCAGAGCTAAGTGAGTAGAATACTTACAAGTTTAATTTTATAAGGTTCCCTGTCATCACTTTGAAATAGCTGATTCTCTTATTTATCTTATCCTAAAGGTAGATGGTGATCCATTAGCCCACATTCTTTGAAGGCAGTCAGTAAATAAATTCCAAAGCTACCAGACTGTGAGAAACATACTTGTGGGGATCACAGGACTTCTCAGACAAGGTCAAGGAGTAAGCCCAGATGAGTTGTCATTGCCCACTACTTCCTTGGCTACATGCACTCAGGAAGATCCATGTGATAGACCCATTCTCAGAGAACTGTAAGAAACATGCTCACTCTAAAAAGGACAACATTTGTTGTGAAGCCAGGAAAGGTTTTATTAATTTTTACATTCATTCCCCCCTGAATGAATGGGTAGTTCTTAATGGACATTTGGTTTAGACAAATGCCAACACTTTTATGAATTTGAATTTGCTGCCTGCCTCCCATTGGCTACTGCCACATTCCTTGTTTTCTTTATAAAATGACACATTATAAATTCTTTTAGTGGAACACCCTGAGTTGATAGGAGGCTGAACCAAGGACATTTTAAGGTTCTTTCACCATTTACATAAGAAAAACAATGAAATTCTTTTGTCTAATGTACAAGGAAGAAGTTGTTGGCCTTTAGATATATTAATAAGCAGGTGCCCACATCCTTACTGAGTGAAATGCAATCAGTATTTCTAATCTGTTTGTTTCCCTACTTTCCCCAGCAAATACAAGACTTCTGGCATATTACATTTTTTTCCTTGTGTGAACAGAGCAGAGAACAAAAGAAAACTCATGAGAAAGCAAAGATGGACAATTCTTTTTTTTTGAGGGGGGAAGGCAGGGCACTTAGACTGTATTTGAACTCAGGTCCTCCTGACTCCAGGGCCAGTGTGCCACCTAGCTGCCCCCAAACGGACAATTATTAACACAACATGTATTAATCATATAGGCTTTCTTGAAATAAAAAGTTATTGTCACATAGTTTGAATCCTCTTTATTGTTCTGCTATGTGCAACATGCTTTTTTCCCCCTTATTTTGCATCTGAGTTCCAATATTTAAGTATATGATGTTCTTGTTTCTTTTCTCTATTCTGTATTTGCATTCTGGTCCTTGACTCTAAAATAAAAGATAAAGAAGGAGCCAGAGACTAGCAAATCTTTGTTACATAGATTGTTTGTAGTAAAGGAATTTGACCAATCCAAAAAAAAAACATCACAGAGAGCAGTTTATCAAGCTCATGTTCCATTTATTTTTAACAGCAGCTCATCTTCACCTGGTGACTTGATATCCTTTGTAGATGCCTAAGTACTTTCTTATTATTATCTTGGCTATTAACGTCATGTCAATGTTGATTTTTAAATTCTGCAAATTTTATGAATTTGTGATTTTAAAAATTGGAGTATTCTTATGGTTTGGATATACCCTTTTTAAATATGGCAATTTTACTGATTGAAAGAGGGCAAAGGGAAAGACAAAAGTGAGACTTGCATACGAAAAACAATAAGAAGGCAGCTCTCAGAGACAATGAACTTATACAAAGTCAATACTAGTTTCACTGCTGCTTGTTTATATATGACCAACGAGAGAACTTTGGAGTAAAAAAATCAGTGAACTCAGAAACTCAGAACAATTTTCTGCTTATTGGACAAATGTACATTGCCTGGTATTTCTTGGCATGAATGGGTGAGGATTTCTTGAGCTAGGAAAGGTTGTTCTAACAATTTTTTTCTTAGAGCTATAGGAAAAAGAAGCAATACTTTGCACTGCAACTTCTAGGACCAGCGGTACTGCCTGGAAAAGTTGGCTGCTTAAAGAGAGTCAATATCACTGCCCTGCTATAAGTTATCTGGGAGGTAGAAACCCTTCACCACCCAGTCGAATATGCTGAACTGGAGAAGCTTCTCCAAATCTTAGGCAAATAAGTATTTGCCTTTTCTGAAAGAGCACAGCACTACCAAAGCAGGAAATATGTCTGGTCTGGCATAGGAGCAGTTTAACCCATGAAAGGAATGGATTGGCCTTGTAGTAGTAAGCGACCTGGCTCAGCAACAGAGTACTTAGGTTTGTAAGGTCCTTGAGGGCAGTGACTGTTCTCAGTGCTTATCTTAATGCCTGGCACACAGTAGGCACTTAAGTATTGATTTATTGAGCAGTACGAATGAACATTGAAGCTGCCAGCCATGAAGAAGATATGCCTAACCTAATAGAAGAGCATCAACAGAGGAAACTGCCAACGGAATAATCCAGGGCAGCTGAGGATCAGTTTAGCTGAGCAACAGAGACACCCATCTAACAAAGAGACTGTGCCCGTCAGTGAGAACAGCAAGAGCAGTTCCCCAAGAAAGAGAACGAACATTAGATCCGCACTCTAGAGTTGTGAGTTGCCCTGGCCATATGGATTCACTACATGTATGTGTCACTACCTTATACTTTGAGTTTGTCCCCATTCTCCCCCTGGACACTGTATATATTAGCAAGTGAGTGTATCTCAGATCTATGAACAAAATGTTTTATAATTATTGTTCTTGTTTTACCTTTTGAATAGATGCTTTTATTAAGAATTAATCAAATCAGTCGACTGATTTGGCAATAGGAAGCACATCAGTGGGGACTCGGAAGCAATAGGAGTACAACCCTTTTCTCCATGTTGTTTCCCTTAGGATCCTGAGAGAGGTCTTGCAGTGAGCATCTGTCTGAAACCCCAGCCTGTTAGCATGAATGTAGGCGGATAGAAGTAAGCCTACAGAGATCCTTGAGATGAAGAATGGTCACCCGTACAACCCCTCCAACAATACTGTTAGCAGCCCATTACTACCTAATCATCCTTAAACTGAAGATCATTCTCCTTCATAGATAAAACAGAGCAAAAGAGGATTTATATAGCTCCCTCTTCTCTCTGCTGTTGGATACCCCCTTTCCATTCACACCAAGTAAAGGTCTACACATGGAAATGTAGTTCTCTCCTGATTTAATCCTGCATAGAAGGACCCAGTTAATCAACTAATTAAAAACTACAAGTTTCAGTTGTGCAACACACATACCCTTTGTTGTATCCAAGGATACCAAAAGTTTGCCCTCTTGAGCTCTTAGTATATTGTGTTCAAACCATATCAGTCAATATTTCATAGAATCATAAAATGAGCTAAATATGACATTGTAAATAACATAAACCAATATCTTCATTTAACAGAGGAAACAGACCCAGAGAGAATAACTGACTTCATGAAGGTGACCCATGCCCTGGCAAAGCTGGGATTCTCCTGAATCCCCACACATTCCACGAAACTATAGTTCCTCTGGCTCTTTATCCATATGTGTGTATGAATGTGGTATATGCAGCTATCTCTTTGTTACCTAAGCTGTCTATAATTCCATTCTTTTCCTCTGATGAGAAATAGGAATGTTTGACATGTATAAAGAAAGAAAAAAGGCAGAGGGGTATCCAGGATGACTCCTTGTGTATATAGGCCTTGAGTACTTTTTTTTAATGCCACACTGCAGGCCTGAGGCTGTGGCCAACATACTGTGGATAAAACTATGTATACATACTCTTTCCAAATGCAGTTACACTTCCCCCATACGCATACACGCTTCTCCCAAGGGATCCTAAAGGCAGCCCATGCCCCTACCTAAATTGGACTGCATTTTAAACAAAGTATCAAACTTCTTCCCTGATGGCTAACTTGGAGAAAGAAGGGTTAGTCAGAAATCTCTTTTCCTAAAAAAAAAAAAAAAATCTCTTCATTTTCCCTTCTACACATTATCCCATCTTCATTATTTTTATTTCTTCCTAAAATTCTCTATCGTGCTCATGTTCCATGTTGTTTAAAAGTTACATGACTATTTTTATAGATAACACACCAGATCCAGGTAAGTTTCCAGTGATAAGAAAAAGCCAGAGAAAGCCAGAGTTCAAGTCTTGCTGTTGACTCTCTCCAGTTACATAACTCTAGAAAATACTTTAGTGCCTTTGAAAAAGGAAAATAACTATCTATTTTACTGGGTTGTTTGGAAGAAATCACTTTTTAAGTTGCAAAACACTCTGAAAATGCAAGCTGCCATGAGGATAATGAGATAATGTCTTTAAAGAGATTTAAAAACCTTAAGTCATTCATGAGATCAGTATTTTGTTGTGGATAGAAAGCTGGCCTAGGAGTAAGGGAGGAACCTTGATTTAAGTCTGGACTCTGACACATGAATTCTGTGTGACCCATAAGACACTTATAAGGTCTCTTAGTGTTCCAGACAGCTTTATAAAATTACAAATTGCAAATTTCTGAACAGTGAACGATCAGCAATGGTACAGAGAGTTAAGAGGCAGCTCTTTCTTGCTACATTACAGTTACACAATCTTGGTTTGAATCCCCGCCTGACCCTTGCTACCATTGAGCACATCATTTTACCTGTCTGTGCCTCTGTTTCCCCATTTGTAAAAACAAGTGAGTTGGAGCAAACGGCCTCCGAATTTCCTCAAGGTTCTAAAGTTATGTTTTTGTGCTTACAACCTGGGAATTTTTTATAGCTATGAAACCATAGGGCCAGATTCCTCCACTATCCTTTTCCCCTAGTCATTCTCTATATAAATATCAGTTATTATTATTATCATTAATTATTATCATTTGTAACAGTTACAACCTTGGAAGGCCACTGATCACAGTGTTTCTGGGTTCCTTTCTGAGACTTGCCTCCAGGTCCAGCATCACACCCCAATGTTCTCAGTGATGAGAAACTTTTAGTCTTTAAAGTTTGACTTTATTGGAAAGTACTGAAAAACATTCAGAGCCAAATCTAGTGAATGAGGTAGAAGAATTGACAAGTGAAGCTACGGAAGCACAGTTTTTAATTAAAAATGAGGAGTGATATATTATGATATAAGAAATGATGAGAAAGATGGTTTCAGAAAAACCTGGGAAGAGCTGTGTGAAATGATGCAGAGTGAAGTGAACAGAACCAGGAGATCGTTGTACATAGCAACAGCAATAATGTAATTATGACCAACTGTGAAGATTTAACTACACTGATCAATAGTGATTCAGCACCATCTGGAAGTACTCCTGATAAGAATCACTATCTGCCTCCAGAGAGAGAACTGATGAACTCTAAATGCAAATTGAAGCATCGTTTCTTCACTTTATTTTTCTTGCTTTTTTGAGTGACATGATATGTTTTTCGTGATTTCACACACATAATGAGTATCACTGTTTGCCTTCTCAGTGGATGAGGCTCGAGGGAGAAAAAGAATTTGGAACTCAAAATTCAAATTAAAAAAAATTTAAAAATCAAAATTTAAAAAGCATTAAAAATCAATGTTTTAAAATAAAAAATGTTAAAAAAAATGTTGTCCCTCCATCAGTTCTTTGAGAGGCAACACACTTATTCCATCAATATTACCACCTCTTCCAGTGTGTCTGAAATGCGCTCTTTGAGGTTTGTCAGTTTGAGGCCAAAAAGAAATAATGCATTTACATTGCATTGTCATTGCAAATTTTTTTTGATATCTTTTGTTTTGCATAATTTATATTTCCAAATATATCCATTCCCTTCCCCCTACCAGGCAAGGCATTACTTGTTACAAAGAATTTTTCAAAAAAGGCAGAAAGTGGTTTAACAGATCCAACCAAACTCAGCAATTCACAAGAATTTATCCAGAACTCGTTCTGTGCATGGGTGAACATTGTGCTCAGCCTCAGGGATAAATGATAAAAACTCAGTCCTTGCAGTCAGGGAAGTTGCAGGCTAACAGGGGGATAATTACATTGTACTTACAAAGTAGGAGGTGATTCTTGTCTTTTTCTTGCCCTGTTTCCCTAGTCTTTTTTCACTTTCTTTTCCCTCCTTTGTTTGAATCTCCTGAGTTTTCCTACTGTAAATTGTTCTTTTTATCTTTCCCCCACAGCATTCCTATCTTCACTCACTTAGGGCTCCTTGAGTACATACGATGTATTTGGCCATGTGAAAATCTAGATGAATTAGTCAGAAGACATAACCCTGGCTCTCTGAGAGCTCACAACTCATTCTTTTTATTTTTTTCCCTCCCTTCACAATTGGTCCCCTATCGGAGTCCATAGCTAAAACTTTTTAAAGGAACTCTGCAGAAGAACCAGACGAATCAGTCAATGTTGAAAACAGCAGCCTTTTTTTTGGAGGGGGCACATTTAGAGGAAAATCAAGAGGCTTTAGCTGAGACAAAGTAATGATGATGAGTAGGTGGGGAGAGTAGGGATGGATTAATAGTTTAAAAGTTGGAAATACAGAGGTAGGAAAGAGATACAACTAGGAGGTCCCCAGGCAGCTGTAGTTCTTCAGGCCATGGTCTCATGAGGGAGTCGTTGTGATGTAGCAATGGAGAGAATGATGAACCTGGAATCAAGAAGACCTGACTGAGTTCAATTGTGGCCTTGGTTACACACTAGCCATGTGACTCTAACAAAGTCATGTCACCTCCATATTCCTCAGTTTCCTCAGCTGTAAAATGGGGATAATAATAGTACCCACTTCCATGGATTATCAGATGGATCAAATGAGATAATATTTGTAAAGTGCTTAAAACATAGCAGGTGTTATGTAAGTGCTTAGTCCCTCCCTCCCTCTCATGACGTTGCTCTCAGGGATTAGTAGAGGCATACCTTGGAAATATTGTGGGTTCAATTTTAGATTACCACAATAAAGAGAATATCACAATAAAGTGAGTCACACACATTTTTTAGTTTCCCAGTGTATATAAAAGTTATGTTTACACTATTATATAATAATAATAATAACAACAATAATATTATATATTAGTCTATTATGTGTACAACAGTATTATCTTAAAAATACAATATACATACCTTAATTAAAATATTTTATTGCTAAAAAATGCTAACCATCATCGGAGCCTCCAACTAATCATAATCATTTTGCTAGTGAAGGGCCTTGCCTTGATGCTGGTGGTTTCTGACCGATCAAGGTGGTGATTGTCGAAGGCTGGGGTGGCTGTGGCAATTTCTTAAAACAAAACCACAATGAAATTTGTCCCATCGATTGACTCTTCCTTTCACTTGAAAACTTAGATGCCATTGTAGGGTTATTAATTGACCTAATTTCTATATTGTTGAATTGGGAACTGGGAGAGGATTCTCCATTTATATGGGTATAGTTTGTGGTACACCAAGACCAATTACAATAGTAACATCAAATATCACTGATCACAGATCACCATAAGAGATATAATAATAATGGAAAAGCTTGAAATATTGCGAGAATTACCAAAATGTGACACAGAGATGCAATGTGAACACATGTTGTTGGAAAAACGCATCGATAAACTTAACGCAGCTATGCTACAAAACTTCTATTTGTAAAAAATTCAGTATGTGCAAAGCACAATCAAATGAGGTATGCCTATATGTCTTTACAATAAGCTCTCATCAATATCTTGAGTTTTTCTTCAAGTTGCACCTTTATTCAATGCATGAAGGAAGCTCAGGGAAACTGAAGAGACCTTGGATATATTATCTAAAGGAGTAGAGTCTTGCTCAGACTATCCTGTCTGATTCATTTCTCACATCTGATATCATAGATAGAGGTGGATGGGCGCCAATGAGGTAGGAAGATGAGAAACTGCTAGCTTGAAAAGTTGCAGGGCCAACAAATTCCAGAAAAGGGGAAGGATGGGAGAAAGTGTATGCCAGGAAGAAAGAAGGTGGGTGTCTGGGGCTGAGAGCCTGTGGGCAAGAACAAGATCAGGCCTGAGAAACCAAAGACTTTTTTTGTACTAGAACAACCTAATTATTTCTTTTTAAATCTTTTTAACTGGTATTCTTCTCTTCAGGCTTTTTTCTCTAGTTTACTGGTTCACACAATCTTCTTACCTTGGATCATTTCACTCTACTACTCAAAAACTTTCTATGGCTTCCTATTGATTTTGTAGGCTTTGGAGCTGGTAGGGACCTTATAGATTATCTCATCATAGCTTTTGAGAATTTCAAATTGGGAAAGAACCTCAAAGGGTGTTTAGTCCAACTTGTGTCTAATCAGGAACCTTCTCTACAGCCTCTTCATTTTACTGATGAGGAAATTGGGATTTTAACTTTAGTGACTTGCCCAAGGTCATGTAGGGTCTTCTAACCTTAGATCTAGAGCCATTCCCATTTACACCATACTGACTGTTACATGAGGTCAAAGACTCCTTATCTTCAAATTCAAGATTCTCCAAAGTCTAGCCCCAACCAACATATCCAAATGCGTGTGGCTGTCTCCATGTCTTCACTCATGCTATTTCCATGATTGGAATGGAATCTGCCCCAATCTTTTCCTATTGAAGTCTTCCCCTTCTTTCAATGTTCAATTTAGATTCTACCTTCACATTCTCTCCATCTGTCACTGCAATCTCTACTTCCTCTAATTTCTCATAAAGCAATATATAGACCTTTCCTTAGCACTTATGACATTTTTTCTCTATCATGATTACTTGGGTACTTGTCTCTCCCTTCCATTGAATTATAAACTATTTGAGAGCAGGTATGTGTTATAGACCTTAGCACAAGGCCTTACACATTCTTATAACAGGTAAGACATCTGCAATTTCACTGGTGAGGGCACAGTTGTTTGATAAGTGTTCATTGCATTGAATTGAACAAGGCTTGTATTTCTTTTTCCTCTGTAGACAATCCAGAAAGTTTATGTCTTGAATGAGAGGAAACTGGAAAGCTTAAAATGAGTATTCTTATTGTTCTTTTAAGAATTTTTGTTTTCTTCAGTACATTTTTTGATTAGCACCTAGTTTGGGGGTATTTTGCTTTTTAAAAAGAGTCTGACTATCCTTTCTTCTGTTTGTTCTGTGTTGCCAATTTGTAGCCATTATGGGAATGCAGGATCTGGGTGACTTTTTTGACTTTGCAGATTATATAGAAAGGCATTTGTAAATCACAGCTGTTGACCATATGATGAGTCTTTGTTTGGAGAAACCATATTTAGTTTCACTGTATAATGTGCACTCAACCAAACCCTGCCCACATGTTGTTATGGATTCTTATAAAACTGAGGGGGTTGTTTTCAAGTATAGGTGAGGACAAGGGAAAAGGGGGAAAAAAATCAGAGACTAAAATGAAGCCTCTTTAGGAAAGCCCAGTCTTCCTTTTGATACAAGCCTCAGGGAGATTTTAATAAGTCCTTTAGATTTTATTAAATCTAAGGGATTTAATAAAATGGGAAGATGATATAAGAATTAAATAAGACTGAACTGGCAGTTTGAACTCTTGAAAATTTCATGCACATTGACTTTCTCTTTGCCTAGTTCCCTCTAAACCACTATAACCAACTTGGAGTTTTAAATGAAACTTGAAAAAGTTTAGTTTGGCTCTATTCTTCTTCCTGGAGGGGGATGAAGACTTCCCAGGGCTCTGTGCAAATACTGAATCCCAGACCTCCAGCAAGTTTTCAGATGCCACAACTTCTTAGACCATGAAAACAGAAGACCTGTCACACTAATGTCACAAGTCTTTCAGCTACATTCCTTAGTTCTGAATCTACCATCATCATATCCCATCTCCCCCCCCCATAAGTTTGTGAAGCCCACCCTAAGGAGAAGGAATTGATATCAAAGAAGAAAAATTCTGAAGAAGTCAAATTACAGGGGTGAGATTGTGAAGACTCTTAGGGAATGTTGCCCAGCAGCCTGAATTTAAAGGAGCTTGTGAACATTAGCATGTCAGTGGAAAAACCTCATTGAGGAGAAACTGAGAAAGTTCCTGCCCATGAATTGGGGAATGGCTGAACAAATTATGATATATTAATGTGGAACAGATATCACTCATTGATCACTTACAGGACTTATTCTAGACTTATTTCAATTCTCCATCATGCCCCCAGCAAACTCATCTTGGGAAATGTCATCATTGTACAAAATCCCATTATCCTGTTACTGCGTTACATTATCCTGTGTTACTCACACATCATGTTACCCCTTACCCCTCTGAGGTCAAAGCCATAAAGCCATCCATTTAAGGAGAGGAACAGGAGTGACATCTTAGATAATTCCTCATTTTCTCCCCTCCCCTGCCAGTCACCTGCAGTTGTGCTCATTTTTGGTTTCTTTAACTTCTGTACCATGCCTCTCCTCCAACCTGGGTATCTTCACATCCCTCCCCACTCCACTTTCCAGCTTTCTTTTCTATATTTCTTCCTCCATTAGACTGTAATCTCCAACAGGGTAGGGTTTGTCTATCTTTTACATGTTCATATCCCCAGAACTTTGCACAGAGCTTGACACATAATATTGTTTAATAAATGTTTATTCAACATTGTTGATTATTATTGACAGTGGGTTATTGTTCTCTTCACTCTTAGTCATTGTTCTCTTCCTGATAGGATCCTGGGGAATCTGTTTGAAGAGAATGATGCAGGCCATTATTCTTGCCATGGAGATCTTCAGAGATTTAACCAAAATACTGTTTCCTTTAATAATACATTTTTATTTTTATTTTAAAATGATGGGAGTGGACTAGATGCCTTCCTAACTCTAAATCTATGAACCAATGAACACTTGTTCTCAAAAAAGTCTCCAAACTGAGAATCTCTTTCCAAATTCCACATCTTCTAGACGAAAGTTCTTTGCAGAGCAGTGGTTCTCAACCTTCCTAATGCCACAACCCTTTAGTACTCGTATGTGGGCATATTTGCATGTGGGTGGACCTGCCTGGAAATGGATAGAGGAGCAGTGTCTTGGTTCCTAAGACCATTGGAAGTATGTGTTTTCCGATGGTCTTAGATGACCCCTGTGGAAGGGTGGTAAAGTGGTCACGAGTTGAGAACCGTTTTTATAGAGGAATTTGTTTTTAGAGACAAAAGTAACCTCTCAGACCTTCCCCTGAAATTATCTTACAAACTTTCTGAGATCTATTATTAATAATGATAAAACTCATTATTCTTACAATCATGGGGGTTCCATACTCAAATGCTATCTACAACTCCTTACTCTCCTCACACCATATGTATCCAATCATTTGTTAAGTCTTGCTTCCAACTTTCCAACTTCTCTCCCACCTGTCACTTTCCTCTCTTCATATGGCCACTATCTGCATTAATTCAATTCAATAAACATTTATTAATTGCATACTATGCACCAGACACAGTAGATGCAAAAAGAGGCAAAAGACAGTCCTTGCCTTCAAGGAGCTTACAATCTAATGTTAAAGATTCTCATCACCACATGCCTCAACTATTTCAATAGCCACCAAATTGGTCGTCCTGCCTCAAATCTTTCCCTTCATCTCTCTAATTCACCCTCCAGACAGCTGCCACGTGGTTTTCCTTACGTACGTATCTGATCTGCTCAATAAACTCCAGTGACGCCACATTGTATTTGTGATCACACACAGATTTCTCTTTTTGTCATTTAAGTCCTTCAGAGCCTAACTCCAATCTACATTTAAGCATTATTAGTCATTATTTTTCTTCAAAAAGTCTATAGTTCAGCTGAACTGACCTCCTTACTGCTCCTCACAAATGGCACTCTATCTCTCATTTCCATACTTTTTCATTGATTGCTGCCCATAGCTGAAAGGCACTTCTTCATCAACTCTGTCTCTTGGAATTTCCAGTTTTCTTCAAAACCTGGCTAAACCATGATCTCTTGTGCAAAGCCTTTCCTGATCTCTGTCCCTTTACCCCATCCCCATTCCCACCCCCACCAAGCTGCTGGTGGCTTTTTGCACAAATTATCTTGAGCTTAATGTGTGTGTGTGTGTGTGTGTGTGTGTGTGTGTGTAGCTCCTGTGGCACCTTCTTCTCACATGTCTCTTTTCCCCAGAAAAGCTACTCAAGTTTGAAGAAGTCTGTGAGTCCACATCCACTCAAAATAATAGCTCACAAATCCCTACTGGTTTTCCCATTTTTTTCCTAGTAAGCCAGAGGATATAATTAATTTGAAGCAAAAGTCTTTAATAAAACAGCATAATAAGAAGTTGTATCATAGAACATTCCTCCCAGAAGTCTAGGACACATTCCTCCCCTCCCAATTCCTCCAGCTGCTAGTGCCCCTTTACTCTAACTGTTCAGTTCAATAAACATTCATTAAGCACCTTCTGTGTACCAGGAACTGTGCTAAGTGCTGGGGATATAAAAGAAACCAAAAGTAGTCCCTTACCCTCAAGGAGCTTGCAATCTGATGAGGGAGACAGCAAATAAACAAATATATACAAAGCAAGCTATATATAGGATAAACAGGAAATAGTTAAAAGAGGGGAAAGCATGGAATGGAGGGGTTAGGGAAGGTTTCCTGTAGGAAAGTGGAATTTCTGTTGGGACTTAAAGGAAGTCAGGGAGGTCTGGTAGACAGAGCAGAGGAGGGAGAACGTTCCAGGTGTAGGGGACAGCCTCTTTATATATATTCTGTATATTCTCACACATAAGTACTTGCTGTGTCTTATATTAGAAAGCAAGCAGGGCATAGGTGGTACAGTGAATAGAGTACTGGCCCTGGAGTCAGGAGGATCTGAGCTCAAATTTGACCTCAGACACTTAACACTTGCCAGCCGTGAGACCTTGGGCAAGTCACTTAACCCCAACTGCCCTGCCTTTCCCCCCGGGCAAAAAAGCAAAAAGAAAAAACCCCAAACAAAAACTTAAACTAATGGTTTCATTCTTCATATTTGTGTTTCCCACACCTAGCATACTGCCTTGCTTAATACTCCTTAATAAATGTTTGTTGAATTAAGTTCTTATTCTGTGCTCTTCAAGTCCTACCATTTGACCACCAGTGACCCCTAAAAAGTTTATTAGAAAATATTTTTTGGGGGGGAGGGCAGTTGGGGTTAAGTGACTTGCCCAAGGTCACAGGGCTGGTTTTTTTGTGTTAAATGTCTGAGGCCGGATTTGAACTCAAGTACTCCTGACTCCAGGGCCAGTGCTCTATTCACTGGGCCACCTAGCCACCCCTTTATTAGAAAATATTTTAAGATGACCTCCTCTCCTCAAGCAGGTGGATTCTCGTTAGGGAGACTGTTAAACTAGGAAATCCTTAATTAAGAGATACAAATATTTTAATCCTTTTTTTACATATAAGATTGTTGCTCGAAAAGGTGAAATCTAAGTTCGTATAGCTAGTAAGTCTTAGAGCTGGAATCCGAACCTAGTCTTCTGCCTCTAATTCCAGGGCTATTTCTTCTATGCCGTGGAATCTCTCCATTGACAAAGACTGTGACTTCCCTGTCCTTCGAGATGTTCAAGATGAACATGTGTTAGCAATGCAGTAAATGTAATCAGCAGATGTCAGTGTGGGGCAAAGTTAAACTAGGCCTTTGGCTTTTCTTTTACTTCCCTTTCTGATGTGGAAAGAAGAGGAGCAGATTTTTCTCAGAAGCTCCTTTCATATCAGACTGGGTGACCCAGAGGTCTGACCTTACAGTCTGTCCCTGCTTCTATCCTATCCCTGATCAGAGAGGGGAGATTTTCCTGAGGCACCTGAAGTCTAAGACACCTGGGTCATTATGCAAGAACCACTCATTCTTTAGCTTATCAGTGATGTGTTTATAGTCTGTCTCTTTCTCTCTCTGGAGCTTATAACAGTTGTTAATAAGAATCATAGTTATAAGATTCTCACACACAAATAGTACAAGGAGGCCTCCGTTAGGGAAAAGCAACCTAACGTTTTGGATACAGATTTAAATTTCTGATCTGGCTAAGCATTATATATTTCTAGCTAGCTTCTGACATCTTCATTTGTCCTTTTCTGGCACAGAGTAAATGTACAGAAATGTAACACAAAACAGTTATGATTAATAAGAAGCATTTTAAAAAATGAAACAAAAGCAGGAAATAGAAATTAAATAGCAAGAAAAGTCATATAAACACCTTTGCATTTCTCCAAGGATAGTTTTGGAGGGAGTTATATTTCTTATAATCATGTTTTTCTCATTAGGAAAGATGAGTTTTTCCTTCTTTCTCTAGGTAATTTTCATTTTTAGAAAAAAATTTTGTGTCCTTATTAATTTGTTTACTTTCAGTTTACAAGATTCAGTTCCACAATACCTTGAGTTTCTAATTTTCTCTCCTTCCCTCTTCTGCCCTCCCCTCCCCCCCCCCATGGTAGCAGGCAGTCAAGTACAGGATCTGTAAATACTTTCACGTTAGACATTAGTCATGCTGTACCGATGGAAGGAAACAAAACCAAACAAGAAAAAGAAAGAGAGCAAGTAGTTTGCTTCAATCTGCATTCAAACTCTGTTCTTTCTAGTTCTTTATCTGAATGTAGACATCTCTCTCCATCATGAGTCTTTTGGAGTCGTCTTATAACCCTGCATTGCTGAGAAGAGTCCAGTCTATCAAAGATGGTCATCACACATACATTGTATCTGTGATTGTGTACAAATTTCTCCTGGTTCTCACTCAGCATCAGTTTGTATAAGCCTCTCCAGACAAATATGAAGTCTGTCTACTTCTCGCTTCTTATAGCACAACAGTATTCTGTTACGTTCATATACCACAACTTGTTTAGCCATTCCTCAATTGATGGGCATCACCTTGATTTCCTATTCTTTGCCACCACAAAATGAGCTGCTATAAATATTTTTGTACATACAGGTCTTCCTCCCACTTCTACTATCTCTCTGTGATACAACCTTAGAAGTGGTATTGCTGAGTGAAAGGGTATGCAATTATTTATAGTCCTTTGGGCATAGTTACAAATTGTTTTCCAGAATGGTTCAATCAGTTCACAACTCCACCAACAATCCATTAGTGTTCCAATTTTTCCACATCCTCTCCATCATTTGTCACTTTCCTGTTTTGTCATCTTAGCCAATCTGACTGGTGATATGTGGTTCTAGTTTATTTTCTGATTTGTATTTCTTTTTTTTTTAAGGAAAAGGAAGATGAACTATGTTATAGAATTCTGAAACAAGATCCAAATGCTTCACAGTCAATAGGCATATAGGAATAACAAACTGACTATGAGATCACCTGCTCATTGAAATCAATAAATTCATAGATGTCATGGGTGATGACTGGTTATGTAATTCTAAGATAATAGAGACTCTTTTAAATTTATTTAGGACAAATAATACTATTCATATTTATATAGCATTTTAAAGTTCATAAAGCATTTTTCATACAATTACGCTATGAAGTAGACAATCAATAAATATTTTAAATTATCTATTATGTGACAGGTTCTTAGTGCTAGACATTGCTGATATAAAGAGGAAAATAAATCAGGCCCTGCCGTCAAGGAATTTGCATGCTATAATGAAAGACAAGTTATAGAGACAGGTTTGGAGATGCCCATCAATGAAGTCCCCCAATCCACTCCATGAAATTAGAGGATGCAAAATGTAGGTATCAGAGCCCAGGAGATGTAAAAATTCACTCATTTTAGATGATGAAGTGGCCCGCTTATAATATGAAAGGTACATGTCCCTTTTGAATTTTAATTGGCCAATGTAAAGGAAGTATAAGGAAGTATTTACACTTCCTTGCTCTTTAGGAGGTATGAAGAAGTTCCTCAAGCAATCTATTGGAATTGTAGTCAGGACATAAGGTTAATAGCTTTAAAAAGCAAGAGCAAGCTCCAAAGACATTCATCTCTGGTAACTGAGAGCGTAGATGGCTCTAGAAAGGCAATCGCTCCCATTAAATTGTGAGCTTCTTGAAAACCAGAGCTGGTTTATTTTATTTTATCTTAATTTTCTTTGCATCCTTGGTACATAGCACAAAGTAGGTATTTAACAAATATTTGCTAATTTGACTTCCCCCTGCACCTCTTCCACTGAGCAGCATAGTTAGGAAGAGACTTCTCTCTCTTCCCTCTAAAAACAAAAAAATCAAAGACCCAAACAAAACAACAACAACCCAAAGAACACTTTGTGGCAGAGCAACTTGTCTGTGAAGAGCAAACCCAGAGAGTCCAGCTACAGAATTGACGTGACATATGGAGAAGAGTAGAATGTAGGAGGCTCCTCTTGACCCAGGGGCATAGGTCAGTACGAAAGCATACAGTGGCACTGCAGGCCAGGATGTCAAATAAGTCAGAGACTGAAATGATAAAGACCACAGGTGAGCATCTGGAGTGATATATGCAGCAAGGATGTTCCTTTCCAAGGAAGCAGCATGAAGAGTGAGAATGGATTTAAGGTTAGCTTGGAGGAATACTTACTGGGACTTTTCACAGAAGTCTCCTTATCCTGGAAGTTCATGCTACCCTATGCTTTTCACACTGAAAATGACTCAGGCACAAGTCAAAATCTTACCTGTGATGTAGTTGGTCCTTTTCAAAACTGAACAACAACAACACTGGAAACAATACTCTGCCTCTGTGGTTTCTGCCTCTAATCTTCTGGTTCTTGGCAGATCTTCCATTTTAAGGAAAATGCTTCGATCAGCCAGGTTTTTATTCCTCTCCAGTTTCTGAACTGTCTCTACCATGTCATCCCCTTTACCTTTTTACTTTTATATACAGTTATCCTCTACTAGAATGTAAGCTTCTTGAGGACAGGGGCTGTCTTCCTTCAGTTTGTATTTCTATTCCTAGTGGTGATCATAGTACTTGGCACATAGGAAGTGCTTTATGAATGATTGTTGACTTGGCCTCATGTTATGACATGTCTTTGCTTTGAGTTCATAGATCAGTATGGGCTTGTGAACTGTGGTTCTAGGAATAAAGGCCCAAGGAATACCCAGATCCCAGTACCCTGGGAGACCTAACTTGTGAATGTGAATATTTCAGAAATATCTGACTCTTTGTGAGCCCACTTGGGGTTTAAATATACTAGAGTGATATGAAGCCGATAATGAGCAGCTCTCCCGAGGGCTGCTGCTGTGAATAACTTGAAGGGTCTAATCACATAGTATAGTGAACTTTTTATTTATTCAGCAATAAACTAAAGCCCAACATTCACAACAATATAACATAACAACTTATTACTAAGGCAGCCGCATCGTCTTAAACAAAACTTATCATGCAGCAAGTCACAATCTCCTCAATCAAGATAGATTACCCAAGTCAAGTCTTCTTTCATCTTGACTCCAGACTGCCTTCCAATCATCCTTAAGGGGTAATCATTTTTAAGTCAATCATCCTTAAGGGGTTGTGGAAAATACAGAGGTCATCCGCTTCTAGGACACAGTAAGTTACAATATGCTCAGTCAACACTGAGTATCCAAATAAAGTCTCCTTTCATCTTAACTCAAGACTGACTTCCAAACCCCATAGTTCGTCTTCCACGTTCCCAGTTCTTGCCTGGTCTCACGTGTAGGCAGCTCTCCACTCCTGTTTCATATGGACTGCTCCACTCCAAGCCCTTCACAGTTTCTGTTTCTAGGAAGACAAAGCTTAACAGAGCTATGATATTTATACACGTTGCCGGCACTATCATCTTAATTTACTTTCTGTCTGACAGGGTAACAAACCAACAGATAAATCTTCTGTCTGATAAATCACAGATCAATAGTAAGTCCCAGTACTTCTATAACCAGCAGTAAAGCCCTCTTTCAGGGCTTCTGTCCAAGAACAATAGACAGGGTTCTTCTATATGACAAAGTAACATCAATGCAGAGCAATAGACAGAACAACAGAGTGCCAACATCACAAACATTCTTTCTCTCAGTTCTGCTTAGTCCCAGTTCATACTTTTATTTGCTCTTTTATCATGCTTTTATCTGCTCTGCTCCTTCCTGTTCTACCCTTCCTGTTCCACCCTTCCTGTTCTGCTCTTTCAGCAAGCTTCTCCCACTGTGGGCTCCATGTGATGACATTAGACCTATTAAGGGTATGGGCAACACAATGTATACTGTTTCCAACAAAGATTTGACACAATCAAAGGTGAGACTCAAAGGCACTTGAATAGCTGAAACAGGCAGAATGTACCATTTGCTCGCCATTACAACTGGTTTGCCATTTCCTTCTCCAGCTCATTTCACAGATGAGAAACTGAGGCAAACAGGCTTAAATGACTTGCTCAGTGTCACACAGCTAGTAAGTGCCTTATTTGAACTCAGGAAGATAAGTCTTCCTGACTCCAGGCTTGGTGCTTTATCCACTGCAGGAGGAACATGACATAAGCATATGCTAGGGAGATCAGAAGAGACTTCATGTAGGAAGTCGTACCAAATCTTGTGCTTTTGAGGAAACTAGAGATTAGAAGAAGGGGAGGGGGCAGAGGAGAGGAGGGGCTAGATTCCAGCAGGGGAAGCAGCTCATAAAAAGGGACATAGATGGTAGATGGAACATCACAGTGAGGAACAGCAAGAAAGCCAGTAGAGCAAAACCCAGATGACACGTGTAGGAGTTACCTTTAATAAGAATGGAAAGGTAGATGGGCTAGTGTGTGAAGTGCACGTGGTAATAGTGAGATAAGCCTTTTGTAAGCCTAAATCCATTTTGAAATAGAAATTGTTACTAAAAAAAAAAAGTCAAGCAGAGTTACTATAATGACAAATCTTGGTCCTGGAGAACAGATAATGAAATATTCCTTCCTCTTTTTTGACATGGAGGTTGGGGGAACTACAAGATCACTGATATTAGTTGCTTCCTTAACTATTTCTCTATGTTACAAGGGCAGATTCATTGCAGATGGAGCAGGGGGGGTAATATTGGGACTCATATAAGATCAAAAGCCATTTAGTAAAGTTTATTAAAAAAAATCCAAGTGGTTGCTATCCCATCGTTGTGGTTCATCCATTTATCTAACACACACCTGTTGAATATCTACTGTGTGCAAAGTTCATGATGCTGTAGGGGATTCAAAGATGAATAAAATGTGGTGCCTGTCCTTAATAAACTTATAATCTAGCAGGTAGTATAGTCAATAGAGTACAAAAATAGAATATAATAATTGTATAAGAAGCATAGCAAGGTGTTCTGAGAAGCAGGGAGAGATCATTTCAAACTGGGAAGATGAGGAAAGGCTTGATAGAGATGACATTTAAACTGAACTGTGAAGGATGGCTGGAATTTCAATTATCTGGGAAAAGATAGCATTCTAGACGTAGAGATAGAAGCAGGAAAGCATAGGCAGTATCCAGGGCATTGATGAGTAGTATGGTTCATCATCCTACGATACATGAAAAGAAATAAAGAAGACTAAAGCTGGAAAGGAATAGTGGGGGCAGGACTGTCAAAATAAAAAAAAGTATTTATTAAGCAATTGCTATATGTAGTCAATGTGCCAAGTTCTGGGGATACAAATAGTAGCAAAAAGACAGTTGCTAACCTTAAGGAGCTTACTTACTAAAGGAGAAAGGCAATATACAAAAAGGAGCTGAAGGGGTGTGGGGAGTACAGAGGGGAAAGGTCTGCTAAGGTGTAATGAGAATCTGAAGATCTTTCCTGCCCCTAGGCCCTTTGATAGGCTTAAGCGGCTCTGAGAATGTTCCCTGATTTGAAAGTATACTCTGCCCCCTAATAGGCTGAATGTGGTCACATGGAGCCTGTGACGAGAGGCTTGTTTTTTTGGGAATGGCCACACCTTGTTACTTTGTAATTGGACAGTGGGTCAAGAGGGATGACCCAGGCACTTATGTAAGGCTTTGCTTTTGGGGCTCACTTTGAGAAGAGTTGTATGATTTGACCAGATGAGACTCTGGGAAGCCGTTGAACTCTGCACCCCGCCCCCCACCGGCTTTGTAAAACCCAGATATTGATGCTTCCTCTCTGGTAACTTGAATAGGTAATGGATGTGATGGCCAGGTGGTTGGAAGTCCATCTGCTGATCTGTTTCTTGGTCTGCTTGTAACATGTGTTTGTAACTTGTGCTTGTAACTTGGATTTGTATTCTCTGGAGTTCAGGGTGCTGACTTTTCCCCCTGAACTAGGTCAATGATATGCTTGTTTGATTAAAGAAAGATTGTTAACCCATTTTGAGTTGCTTTCCTTTAGTAAAGCAGATTTAACAACCTGTGCTAGCAGCCGCCCTAGGTATGCTAGGGTGCTTGCTGATACAGAAGGGTTGTGGAGGCAGAGTCTGGAGAATGAAGGATCACTGGTCTGTGCCCTTCCACAAAATGGAAGTTCCAGGAGGGAGAAGGAGGCCACAGGAGCTGACAGAGAAGGCAACTGGTGTGGTGGCCAAGTCCAGAGAGTAAACCATGACAAGTCCAGGCCCTTCCCCACACAGGGACCATGTGATTAGAAAAAAAAGTTGCAAAAAAATAGCATAAGTAAAGGCCATATCTGATTGACTCATTTGGAATCATTTAAAGAGTAAGAAGAGCAGCATTATGAAAAGTCTGAATTATAGCATTAGTCTTAGAAAGCTTTGTTACTTTTCAGCCATATTGTGCAATGACCAACTTTGTTAGACTTAGCAATGAAATGATTTAAGACAGTTCCAAAAGATTCATGATGGAAGGTGCTACCTGCATCCAGAAAAAGAACTGTGGAGACAGTCTGAAAGCAGATTGAAGAACGCTATTTTCTCTTTCTTTTGTTGTTTTTTGTTTTTTCTTTCTCATGGTTTTGCCCTTTTGTTCTGATTCTTCTTTTACAACATGACTAATGTGGAAATATATTTAATATGATCATACATGTATAGTCTATATCAGATTACATGCCTTCTTGGGGAGGAGGGAGGAGAGGGAGGGGGGAAATATGGAACTCAAAATGTTATAAAAGCAAATATTGAAAACCATGAATAAATTTTAAAAAAAAGAAAATAAAGATTCGTTACTTTTTGCTAGATCATCAACTAAAACATTGGCAAATTGGGCTTGGTTTTAATTAAATTCTACAGAAAAACAAGGTTTCACTAAAAGGCTGCTGGATTTGAAATCAGAGTACCTGATTCTGCGACTTACTGCCTGTGTGAATTTGGGCAAATCACTCCATTGCTCCGTATTCCCTCATCTGTGAAATGGAGTTAGACTTTTTAGAAGTCTAAAATGTTAGATCTAAATCTATGATCCTCTAAAAAAGCACTCATTGAGTGTCTACTATACGCCAGGAACTATGTTTGGCCCTGTGACCTGAAAAATATCGGACTTTGTTGGTGGGATGGCGGGAAAGTGTACCCAAATAAATAAATACAGAATAATTTCATGGGGCTAGAAGAGCACAAAGAACTTGGGAGGTTGGGATAGGGGATTGTATCAGGAAAGCCTCTGTAGAAAGTTTTGCATGAGTTGACTTTTGTAGAGACTTTATTGATTAGAGGTGCATGATTTGCAGCGAATGAGATGGACGATCAATTTTCTGTTGATGTTTTCACAGTGCTCAAGAACCCATGAAAACAATTTATATATTGAACCTCCCTCTAAAAACATTCATTCATTCATTCAATAAATGATTATTAGGCGCTTACTACATGCTAGGTGTTGTGGTAAACACTAGAGATACAAAAAGAGGCATCAGACAAGCCCTTCCCTCAAGGAGAAATATCGTATGTTCTCTTTTCAAGGAGTAATTCACTAAACAGATAGGAATCCCCTGTCTAGCCTTAAGCCTATTTGGTTTGTCACTAATTCAGAAGCAATGAAGTTTTTAATCCACGTAAAACTGACAAAAGCTCATCTTGAATCTCAGTTACGTGTAAGTTGTTCAAACCTAAATGACCTTAGATAATTAAGTACTAATAGTGTCACAGTAGTTTAGGCAAAGAGCCCTAGTGTGGGAGTCAAGAGGACTGATTTCTAGCTCTGGTTCTGTCGCCATTTCTGTGATTGTGGCTCTCATTTTACTATATTGGGCTTCATTTTCTTCATCTGTGAAACGAAGGGGAATTTGACTAAAGGTTTTCTATGGTCCCTTCTAACTATGACTTTCCTCAATTCTAACATTTTATGGTCAGACATTCTATGATTCCAAGACACCCAATATTCCATTTCCTGCATTCACAAATCCTGTATTTTCAGACCTTTCATATCCCAGGTTTCTTCATCTGTAAAAATACACCAATAATACCCGTCCTACCTAAATCTTGGGACACTTTAAATAATCAGCCGAGATAAATGGATGCCGATATGCCTTGTAATAATATGCTACAACACATTAAAATTAAAATCAACAGCATTTATTAAGGACTTACTATGTACCTGGTACTAAGTGTTAAGAGCAAGGGACAGAAAAGCCAAAAACAATATTTGCCCTCACGGAGCTTCTACTCTATTGAGGGAGACACCAGCAGAAGAATATAAATGCAAGGTAATTTGTAAGAGAGGCACCAACACTGGAGGTCAGGAAGAATTAGACAAAAAAAGTTGTTGAACAGTGGCCCTGGAGTCAGGAGAATCTGAATTCTCCTTAATACTTACTAGCCCTGTGACCTTGGACAAGTCACTTAACCCCAAATGCCCTGCCTTCCCCTCTCCAAAAAGCAAAAAAAAAAAAAAAAAGTTGTTATTCCAAGCAAACTGGGAATTCTAAGAGATAGAAATGAGGAGGAAGTAAAGGAATCAATGAAAAAAGCATTTATTAAAAACTTGCTACATACTAAGCCCTGGGGATATGAATACAACAGTAAGATTATCCTTTCTCTCAAGGAACTCCTGTTCTAATAAGGGGAGACAACAAACATATAAAGGAGATTCAGCTGCAAGTCAGAGGGAAAGGCTCCACAGTCTTTAGGGTACAGCACAAAAGGAGCTGGTAATGAATCTTCTGTACTGTCATCTGCACTGATAAAACAGTATCCAGTTCTGATGTTGAAATGTCTGAAAGACCAAAGGATTCTGGTGATGAGAACTCTCTTTCCTGGAGCCTTCAGTAGCTGTGAGTGTTGAGGA
Organism: Pseudocheirus occidentalis; assembly: GCA_028646575.1. Taxonomy (NCBI): domain Eukaryota; kingdom Metazoa; phylum Chordata; class Mammalia; order Diprotodontia; family Pseudocheiridae; genus Pseudocheirus; species Pseudocheirus occidentalis. The sequence continues at coordinate 16,315,402 of CM053595.1, forward strand.
GGCAGGGGAAAGAGCACCTGCAGAAGCAGTTATCAGCTCTCGTTTCCTCAAGGGCTGCTTGCCTGGATGCATTCCAGGTTTGGGGGAGAGAGACAGCAGAGATGGGGTGTTTTGGAGGAGGAGTAGCAAGATGGCCAGTTTGACTGGACTGCAGCTTTAGTGCAGGAGAAAAAGTGAGCACAAATACACCCGAGGTATGTGTGCACACACGTTCTTACATATGTGTGTCCTGCATGAACCTTTTTCCTAAATTAGCACAATATAGTTTGCTCATTGGCATCCCTGCCTCAAAACTCTCCCTACTCCAATCTGTCATACACATGGTCACTGAAAGAATTTTCCTAAAGTGCAGAACTGTAGTGTTAATATATATTTATTTCAGGATATCTGTTAAAAGCTATATAGATATGTGTATGTACATGTATGTATGCATGTGTGTGTGAAATGAGTTCATATTCCCAGAGCTTAGCATACAATAAGTGTTTACTAAATGCTATTTGAAAACTTTGGGAATATAAATAGAAAAGGAAGACGTGGGGGCAGAGGGGGGGGCGTCAAGGCGATTGAGGAGAGGTTTATACTTTATTACCTCTGGGATTCCCAACCTAGCATAATGATTTGCGCTATGGCAAGTGCTTAGGAATTGTTTGTCAAATGAATGAATGAACAAGTAACTATGCATGAAGAAAGCAGCATTCCATTATAAAGGAAAAGAACTAGAAAAGTATTGTGGAATGGATAGGAAACAAATGTAGCAGGCGCTTCCCAAGAGCCCAAACCAGCAGCTCTGTTAATGGGAGTGTTTGTGCCAACAGCCCAGAGTCTCACTGTTACCCTTAGAAGGCCCAACTCGAAGGGAAATACGGGGAAAGGACATCAGATACAGAACCCTAAAGGAGAAGTCTGAGGTTTGACTCAAGGCCCAATTGTCAAGGAATGACAGAGGTGGGTATCGCATTTAAAAATCAAAGGGCAGGCAGGCAGATCAGGGCTCAATTACATCTGGGCTGATTGTGGTTTAGTAATCTTGAATTGGTCCAGTGACTAAGCTCTGGTCATGGCTGACTTGACCATAGCTTGGAGTATTTGATAGGGTTTGCATATCTCTCCCTTTCTCTTGAATCATGACAAAAGGAAAGTATTTATTACGAGGCAGACTGGGCCCCCAGGCTAGAACCAGTCATCTTTGATTTGCCTGTTAACTAAAGTTGTTGAATTAAATGCAGTTTTGTTTTTATCTATCTGCATGGAAGGTTTCCAGATAAAACAACAGTTTTACTGACCTGGGCACTTTGTATCATGTTAATTAGGTTTGAAAACGCATATATTGTTTTCATAAGGCTATTGCATTTTCTGTAATTAAATTAAGGAAAAAATAAGGATGCATGGCAATCATATTTATTATTAATACCAGACTCGAAGGGTTTGCAATAAATTACACTGAAGGTAAGAGGCTTGAAGACAGACTAAACTTGAAAACAATGCAGCCAATTCCACACTTTGAGTTAAGGAGACAGCTGCAGAGAAGTGCCAGCCGTTCCTGGAGATGTTTCAGGAGGAAAATAGAAAGTGCAAAGAGGGATCACTGAAACAAGCAGCTTGTCTTCGTTTAGGCAGCAGTTTTAAATAATATTTGAACAGATTCATTCGTTACTTCTATATGAGAGAGTAAGAAACTAGTAAGATACATCTGTTCTGTATTTTCTTCTCAGTGAACATCTTATTTTCTATCAAAAGAATGTAAGCTCCTTGAGGGCAAGGAATAGTTGATTTTTGTCTCTGCATTCCCTGTGCTTAGTATGGTGCCTAATAAATGCAGATCATACACTTTAAAGCTGGAAGCGGTTGTAGGGGTCATCCAGCCCCAAACTCTCATTTAAAGACAAGGACAACTTGTCTTTAGGTTTTTAAGTTTTTACGACAGCTCTCATTTAAAGACAAGGAAACGTCCTTGTTTCTGTGTGGAGGCAGGACATACAGCCCCGCCGATAACCCAGATTCACAGGCTCCGTGTCATCTTCAATTTTCTCCTGCTCTGCATATCTTATCAATGTGCAAATCCCGACATTTCTACTTCTACAATATCTTGGCTTGTCACTTTTCTACTCACAATAGCACCATTTTAGGTCCTGAATCCCTAAATTCGTACAATAGGTTGCTCATTGGCATTCCTGCCTCAGAACCCTCCCTACTCCAATCTGTCATTCACATGGCCCCTGAAACAATTTTACTAAAGTGCAGGACTAATAATCTCTTACTCAGTAAACTCCCTCACTGTTAGCCACCAGTAATCAACTAGCCTCTCAGGGCTATTTAATTAATTAACATGGAGGCAGCTAGGTGGTTCAGTGAATAGAGTACCAGCCCTCAAGTCAGGAGGACCTGAGTTCAAATCTGACCTCACATACTTGACACACTGACTAGCTGAGTGACCTTGGGCAAGTCACTTAACTCCAGTTGCCTTGCCTTCCCCCCTCTAAAAACAAAACAAAAAGATAATTAATTAACATCAATCAGGGCAGTTAGGTGACACAGTGAATAGAGGCTGGCTCTGGAATCAGGAGGACCTGAATTCCAAAACAGCTTCAGACACTAACTGGACCCTGGACAAGTCACTTACTCCTGTTTGCCTCAGTTTCCTCACCTGTAAAATGAATTGGAGAAGAAAATGGCAAACTACCACAATATCTCTGCCAATAAAACCCCAAATGGTATCATGAAGAGTCAGACATGACTGAAAACAATGACAAAGATGTTTTTCCCAAAGGGATATTTGCTTTGAAGGTACAGCAATATCCCATTTCCAGCTGCTCCCCCCACCCCTACTTAATCAACTCAATAGCTCCCTGTTACCTCCAAGATCAAACATAAACTCCTTTGTTAGCATGTAAAACCCTTCACAGGCTGACTTGGACCTACCTTCCTGCACATTATTCCCCTCCATGCACACTGTGGTTCAGACAAACTGGCTCTCTTGCTTTCCCTCTTAGGCATCACTCCATCTTCTTTTCTTCTTCTTTTTCTTTATTATTTTATTTTTTGCTTTTTGGAGGGTAATTGGGGTTAAGTGACTGGCCCAAAGTCACATGACTAGTAAGTGTGTCAAGTGTCTGAGGCCGCATTTGAACTAAGGTCCTCCTGACTCCAGGGCCGGTGCTCTACTCATTGAGCAACCTCGCCACCCCATCACTCCATCTTCTAATCTTTATGCTGACTATTTGTCATGGTTGGAAGGCAATCCTTTTTCGCCTCCATCTCTCAGAAACTTTAGTTTCCTTCGAGGTTCAAAGGTTCAAGGGCCATTTTGTGAGTGAAGAACTTTCTTGATGCCCTGAGCTGCTCATATCTTCTCCTTAAAGTCAAGTGTATCTATTCAATGTCTATAATTTTTTAGAATCTGTATTTCTATGTTCAGCAGTTTATGGGTAGAGTGCAAGCCAGGAGACTCTGAGTTCAAATCTAGCCTCAGACACTTGATAGCTATGTGACCCTGGACAAGTCACATAACTCTATCTCAGCTTCCTCATCTGTAAAATGAACTAGAGAAGGAAATGGTAAAATACTCTAGTATCTTTGCCAGGAAAACCCCAAATGGGGATTACAAAGAACCAGACACAATTGAAATCACTAAACAAGAACAAATATTTATACGCACAGGCTTTCTTTCCCAGCTATGTATTTAAGCTTTTTGCGAGCAGAGCTCATTTTTGCTTCTATATTTGCATCCTCAGCACCTAGCGCAGGGGCACATTGCAGTTGCCAAATACATATTTGTTGACTGAAAATTGAAACAGAAGCTCTATAACTTGACAAAATTCACACAGTCAGTAAGAGGCAGTTCTTCTATATGGAAACCAGTGCCATTCCCACTGCACTACTCTCCTTTGCTCCCATTCCTCTCTAGGCTGCACCCTGGATTTCCTCTCCCATACCAATACCTTGCCTCTCTATCTTGAAGCCCCACTCCAACCCTAACATTTACATATTGAAAGTACCTCTCCCCACTGCAATATTTCTCTCTGATTAGATGGCTCCTCCCAAAAACTCCATTTAAAAAGGGTGCCCAAACTGGTTATGTCTCATTTCTTTCAAGACTGCATTGTAAACGAATTCTTCCATGCCCCCCAAATGGGTACTTTTCTTTCCCTACACACACATCTTTTCAGCTTCCTTTTATGTGTTACCTTCCTCCATTAGAAAGTAAGCTCTTTGAGGGCAGGTTCTGACTTTCTGCTTGTATTTGTATACCCAAGACCTGGCAGAGTGCCTCACATATAGTATGAAATTAATAAGTGGTTGTTGACTGACTGATTTTTCCCAATTCTTACTGAATTGAATGGAAAAAGCAAGACTGGGGTGGCTAGGTGGCGCAGTGAATAGAGCACCACCCCTGGAGTCAGGAGTACCTGAGTTCAAATCTGACCTCAGACACTTAACACAAAAAACTAGCCATGTGACCTTGGGCAAGTCACTTAACCCCAACTGCCCTCTAAAAAGCAAAAAAAAAAAAAAGAAAGAAAAAGCAAGACAGAATAGGAATGGGTAGATGGGAGGTTGGGAAGGTATTTTTAAATACCTCTTTGACAATAGACATATGACAGAAAAGCCAACTCTGTAATGCATGTAGGTGTTTATTTTGTGATAGTTCAAGTCCTGTGTGTTATAATGCAGAATAGTGATGGAATAGAAAGAAACAGAAAACCTCGATTTAAATCTGACCTCCACCACTTACTATTTCTGTGACCATTATAAATTATTTCATCTCTTTAGGCCTTGGTTTATTCATCTGCAAAATGAGGCCTATCTAAAGTATACCCGAGATCTAAATCTTGTGATCCTTCAGAAAGAGAAGTTTAGTTAGCTTCACTCTTCAAGAGAAACAGAGTTAAAACACAGGAAGTCAAAACTCTTAAAATCAAATGCTGCAAAACTCAGAATTTGTAGAAGTCTTCTAAGCAATTCTGTTTGTCAAGCTACTTTCTAATTCTACAATAGTCCAATATTTTACTTTAACTGTTTTTCTGTGCTCGTAAAATATTTGAAAATTTTGTTGTCTCCCACTTTGATAGCATGGTAACAAATTCCTATTGCTTTCTAAGCTATACTGTGATTTTATTCTTCTATTCTGAAAAACGTTGACTTGTTTGAGTCTATATAATATATGTAAAGGGAGTCTTAATGGGTTTGTTTTCATAATTTCACACTTTTTGTATTTGCTCTTGTATAATTATTTTTAACTGAAAGTATAACAGAAATCGTGGTGGAATATTTAGAACCAAAATTATACTTAATAAAAATCTACTGTGGCACAATGAATAGAGCACCAGCCCTGGAGTCAGAAGGACCTGAGTTCAAATCCAACCTCAGACACTTAACACTTACTAGCTGTGTGATCTTGGGAAAGTCACTTAACCCCAATTGCCCCTCCAAAAAAACCCCCAAAATATCTACTGTACACTTGAACTATTTATATTTTAAAAAGAAATTAACTATACCTCCCAGGTTTCAAAGGACACCCCTGAGAAAGTGGGGTATCTCTTCTCAAATTCCATAGGGTTGAGCATCCATTTCAGGTATGTCTTACCCACTGTTAGCCAGTAACTAAATTCCTAATTCAATTAACCCCAAAGAGATTTTTCAAAGAGATATTTATTCTGAAGCTATACCAAGAAGAGAAATACAGTCCTCTCCTCCTCCCCCGAACACCTGGGACATATACTCTTTCTTGTGCTACCTTCTTCTCTGGAGAGAGTTGACTCAGACTTAGCACATCTTCTACATGCCACCAATTTTATATTCATATCCAAATGTTGTTTTGATGCCGGATGAACCCTCATCTTCATTGCTATTGGGTTGGATTCCAAAGGTCACTCCTTTCTCCCTTACGTCTCAAAACTGAACTGGCTAACTCAAAACTCAGCCGGAATTTTGCTCTCAGACCTTTGAAGTGGTTCAGTCTCTTGACTCCTTGAAACTTATAATTTCTGAACTCTGTTTCTTGCATCTGAAATGAAAGAACAAAAGTTGAGGTAAAGAAGTGATTCATAGGATACAATTTGGCCTCAGATGGAGAGGACCTGAGGCTTCTCCGCTTTATAACATTGACTCTCTCTTTCCTCACTGGATACCATTAGTATGAAAAAGTCACCTGAAGAGAAGGAGTAAGCCTCTGGCTTACTAGTGCCTTCTAAAAGCATCCCCCAGTTTTGGCTACATAGCTATAGCCAATCAGAAACACTCTTACTTTATCCTGTGTTTAAAAGACTGGATCCCATTACAGAATGTCTGCACTTACTCCAAATCACTCCAAGACATTTCCATTAATAAATGAATGAATGAGCATCATTCTCCCTATGGAGAAAAATTAAGTTTGCACTAAGATACAAAGTTTTCATGGACTAGCTATTCAGTTCAATTCTGAATGAATTAGTTTGAGAGGACTCTAGTGTAGTCCTTTCAGCCAAGTCATATCCTCTAGGTCAGGGAAAGAAAATTCATAGATAACTGGAACTCCAAGGACCTTAGAGAACATTGAGTCTGATTTTAGGAAAAGGGGGAGGGAATCTTTATCCTCTCCCTCCACCCCATGAGAATAATAAAGACTACATGAACAAAGCAGTAAGTAAATATACTTACCCTGGTGTGTCAGAGACTTAACCTTGGGTCCCTGACTGTCTCTTCTGTTTTGTATTTCTTTCCTTGAATTTAAGTGGCTGAACATCAATCTTGAGATCAACATTTCTAACCTTGGAAGCTACCTTGTGAATTCAAGAGGTCAGCAAGTACTTTGATTGGGAGTAGCTTTCTGCACTTGCATCCTTTCCAGAGGAGAGCTTGATTATTTCTAGGAAGAAGAGCCATTCTTTCATGGCTGAACAGAAGATACAGGCCAAGGGGGAGTGGTTTGGCTTGTCCACAACAGAAGTAAAGTGGGGAAAAAATGCTATCACAGTAGTCCCAGAAAGTGTTTCATGTTTTAAAGTTTTAAGCATCAACCTCTTGGGAGTGCTAGGTTACTCTGGGACATTTCAAGTATTTCTCAACATCTGCTTATGGGTCTTTCGAATTTCAAGCATTTCCTGTGGTGGAATAAACAAATGGTTTCCCTATCCCTTTTCTGTTTTGTACACTTATTATTTGTCTTTCATTCTTGAAGAGAACCAATGACATCAGGAGGGTGATGTCTGGACTTGCAAGTGAACTGGTTTTAAATGAGGCAGAACTGTGCAAAGTCATCAGTCTCACTCTTTACTCCAGAGTCATTGAAGTCCAGTGGCAAGATTGATTAGAGAAGGCCCAGGATGCAGCCGTGACCTTGACCTTTTTAAGCTGAAGTCTTTCCCTGGTCTCCCTTTGTCTGAGGCAACACCCATTCAATGATTTAAGGCTAGATGAGAAATGAGGCAAAAGATGGCCTAGTCTGTCTTCTCAGAAAAATCTAGAAGAGACCCTGCTGAACTAAACTAAACTTTTGGGGAAATCTTAGTCATTAGTCAAACCAAGGATCTGAGAGGTGTAATGAGCCAGTGTGAAAAGAGGCTAATTCCTTCTCTTAACCCTCAGGTTCCTCTAGATAGACCTAATACCCCTGAAAGGGAAGAGGAAATTCTTGCCCGGATCACAGGGCTTTTCCATACATAAAATGAGAGGTTTGAGTTAGCCAATTTCAAAGGCTTTTCTAGATCTAACATTACAATCCTATAAGCTACCAGTAACATAAATGTCCATTGGAAATAAGGTAAAAATACATATGCAGATATTGAATTCAAACCACATAGAAAATAAAATCAAATGCAGTACCAAATGTCACCTTCCACAATAAATAGGGGCAGGATCCAATGAACTGGACTCTGGGCAGTTGAGGCTGTGCTCATTTCTGTGGCACAACCATTCAATAACTGTCCAACTTGATTGACTAAATTAGACAAGTATTCAATGAGCAGGGTAACAAGGCAGCTCAGTGGATAAAGTACTGGACCTGGAGTCAGGAAGACGTGAGTTCAAATCTGTTCTCAGACATTTACTAGCTGTGTGATCTTGGGCAAGTCACTTACTTCTGTTTGCCTAGGAGGCAGCTAGGTAGCTCAGTGGACCTGGAGTCAGGAAGATCTGAGTTCAAATCCAGTCTCAGATACTTATTAGCCATGGGACCTTGGGTAAGCCACTTAACCTCTATCTGCCTTAATCCACTGGAGAAGGAAATGGCAAACCATTCCTGTATCTTTGCCAAGAAAACCCAAAAGGGGTCATGAAAAGTCAAACATGATTGAAAAAGACTAAACAACAACTCAATGAGCATTTACTCCATGTACCTGACATCTGGATGTTCAGGATTAAGTGTGAATGGAAAGCAAAACATAAGACGCGACTATGGCCATGGAGGAATTAATCCAGAGGATAAAACTACCATGGAAAGACAAGAAACAACATGAGACGGTCTAAATATGTTCAGTGATGTGGCATAAAGTGTAAGTGCTGTGTAAGGAATGAGTATTATGTGAATAGGTGGAAAAGAGAGGAAGAATAGTCTAAAAGAGGGAAAGTACTTGATAAAAGCTAGAAAGAGCTAGGCTGGCATGTAGTATTATGTTCCATGTCACCTGAATTGGAGTGAGGGAGAACTGGATTTTTCTTTCCGTACAGTAGCATTCTTAGGTTCCTTCCAGCTCCAACATTCTATAAGCTAATTATTCCCAATCTGGGCATAGAGTTTGGAAAGGAACCTATGATCACTTAAATTAAACAGTACCCTGGATGAAGAAGCTGTTTGTCAGTTCCTTATCTGCAATTCATAGTCTCAGAGTCATCTAGGGGCTCCAAAAGGTTCAGTGGCTTGCACAGGAGTATGTATCAGAGTCAGGATTTCAAACAGTTTTCCTGATTCTGTGGCAAACTCTCTATCCACTACATTAGGTTGTATTCTATGACTTTAACTGCCTAAAAACTAATAACAGAACATTTACATGGAACAGAAAGACCAAATTAAATAAATTCTGCAGGATACTTAAAGCAGAGAATCCTTTCATAATGTTGGTTCCACTGATTTCTTCCAAATGCATTTGCCCCACCAACCTGGAAGCTCTAAGTAAGTTTTGGCCTTATTCATTAGTGTTCACATTCAGATACTGTTCACTATGTGGCAGGCACTGTGCCTGAGTGTTTTATGATTGCTATATTTTTTTATCCTCCCAACAATATCTGGAAGTAGCTACTATTATTATTCCCATTTTATAGATGAGCAGACAGGCAAACCGAGATCAAGTGACTTGCCCAGGGTCACACAAACAGTAAGTTTCTGAGGTGGGATTTGAGAACCAAATATGTGATCCAGCTGAGCACAAATCAACAGTAATCCCAATGATCAACACTGGACTTTGAACAAGTCCTTCTAAGGTGAAGTCTCAATTCTGATCTCTCCTGGTGATATGAAAGGTAGTCCAAGTACTACTACACAGAGAACTAACCTTGGAGCCAGGGATCCCTCCTTCTGACTCGTAATGACTGTATGCCACTGGGAACATTTTTAGCTGCTTCAGAGTGTTTGACAGGGTGTTTTCTCACTCAGAAGGATCATTGTTCCCTATATTAATAAAATTGCAGAAGGTCCAGTATCCATCTCGATTCATATTATCTATGTGATCCTGGACAAGTCGCTAAACCTCTAAGACTCAGTTTCTTCAGATGTGGATAACAATGTTAGTATTATCTACCTTGTGAGCTTGATGTAACGGGGGACACTTAATACATTCTTAAGCTCCATAGGAATGTGAGCTACAACTGTTAGCTTCCTTTAAATATTACTTGCATGACAGTCAAGGGAATTTGCTAGTGTAAATTACTGAAACTTTCTGACGTTAAAAATATAAATGGTTACTTTTTGGTTTTCTCACTAAAATAAAACTCAGTGAATAATTCTGGTGAATCGGGCACCACTATAATATGAAAAAGGTTGTCTAGGTTTCCAAAGAGAATATTTTGGACAAGTCTTACATAAACCCACCCACCCATCAATCAGTCAGAATTAATCTCATGGTAAACATATACTATGAAAGGAAAGGCAGCACCAAGATCCTCTTAACTTTAATTAAAAACCTATGATAGATTTTCAAACATTAAATAAGACATCATCTGGTGTATTTCATATCTGGAACCATATTGTTCATATTTCTATTTCTGGTTTGCTGCAGGCCCTTTATGATGATGCTGTTGTATGTATGTGGAGCAAAGCATTTGTGTAAGTCTTTGCAATTCTCTTCCAAAGTTTTTCTGTGTGGTTACTTTAAGGAGCAGGCTTTTATTTTAATAGACCTCCTAAAAAACCTTCAGAAAAGAAATCATTAGCTTTCTCAAGTCCATGGATATTTTGAAAATAAATTTACAGCTAGGCATTCCTTACCTGGAAAATGAAAACAACGGCTTAGACCATCTCTAAGGCCCCTTCCAGTTATGGTTAGGTGAGTTTAAGGTCGCTTCAAGCTCTGCCCACTTATGAGGTAATGATTATACAAATTCAATCCTGATTACAGAGCACCTGTAAACATAGTTAGTATTGTGTTGTTGTTCAGTTGTTTCATTTGTGTTTGATTCTCTGTGACCCCATTTGGGGTGTTCTTGACAAAGATACTGGAGTTTATTTGCCATTTCCTTCTCTAGCTCATCTTACAGATGAGGAAACTTAGGCAAATCGGGTTAAGTGACTTGCCCAGAATCACAGAGTTACAGTCTGAGGCCAGATTTGAACTCAGGAAGATGAGTCTTCCTGACTCCAGGCCTGGTGTTCTATCCACCATGCCACCTACCTGCCCTCAGAGGGAAGGTATTGGCATTAAAGGGACTGTGAGAGGCTTCTTACAGAAAGTGGGATTTGATCTGAAATCCTAAGGAGGCAAGGGAAGCTAGTATGTAGTGTTGAGGGACAGAATTTTGGGCATAAGGCACAGTCAGTAAAAATATGGAATCAGAAGATGAAGTGTATTGTTTGAGAAATGGTAAGGTAGGCCATGTCACCGGATTGCAAAGAATGCG
>CM053595.1:16326926-16353312 GCA_028646575.1 Pseudocheirus occidentalis
TTTCTTTCCTTTCCTTTTTTTTGGGGGGGGGGCAGGAGATTGTAGCTGTGTGTAGATTCTTGAAGTTAGTAATAGCTCATTCCTTTAAGCAACTGGCAACCAGCACATTTGCCCCAAGAAACAGGCTCTGGTTTCACCTTCTGGTTTAAACTCTGCAAAGAAGAGTGCATAGCAATTTGACTTGCTCTGGCCCTGGCACCAGGGCACCTGCTTTGAATCTCAGCTCAGCACAAAATGTCTGAAATTCGACTTCCAAGTCCTTTGATTAGGTGTTGAGAGCTATAGTTTCAGCCACTTACATGCCATTTTATTCACTTATCTCAAGCTCAAAAATAGGAGCATTTGCTTGAAATAAGCTTCACTCACCTCACTTCATAAGTTTTAACAGTTGCATTCATGTCCTATTTTGCAAACCTATTGTGCTCTTTCTTAGCTATATTATTTTTTAAACATATATTTTGATGGACATATTTTGGTTTTGTATCACTTAAATTTTCTCTGCATCTCTCTCCCTTCCCAGAAAATGATTCCTTATAACAAAGGTTGCATTTTTTTTAAAAAAGAAAAGATAAAATTAGTAAAACTGGTCATTTTTTCCAAAAAAATCTGACATTATATACATATATTTCTGTTAGTTGTCTCTGTATATTGGATACCAGACCCTTAGCTACCTACCTACATTTTAATATTTATTTTTTGGATGGGAACTGCTGGACAATCTGTGGTCTTAAAATTTTTTTTTCAATTTTTCAATTTATTTTTAGTTTTCAACATTCATTTCCACAAGATTTTGAAGTACAAATGCTGTCCCCTTCTTTCCCCTATTCCCCACCCCAAGATAGTGAGCCTACTGAATACCCGGAAGGGGTATTCTGTTCTCTCTTATATCCTTCCCCGTACCTCTCTAACTTTCTGGTAGGGCAAGATGAATTTCTGTACCCCAGTGCCTGTATATCTTATTTTCCAGTCCCATGTAGAAAACAATTTTTTAACATCTGTTTTTAAAACTTTGATTTCCAGATTCTTTCCCTTCTTCTCTCCTCACCCATTCTCACTACAACACAAGCAATTCAGTACAGGTTGTAGATGAGTAGTTAAACAAAATGTTTCCGTGGTAGTTATATTGTGAAAGACTAACTATATTTCCCTCCATCTTATACCACTTCTCACTTACTCTATTTTCTCCTTTGACCCTGTCCCTTGTCAAAAGTGTGTGCTTCTAACTACACTCTCTTCCAATCTGCCCTCCCTTCTATCATCTTCCCTCTTGTCCCCTTCCTTCCTACATTCCCGTAGGTTAAGATACCTCATTGAGCTTATATGTTATTCCCTCCTTAAGCCAAATTCAATGAGAATAAGGTTGACCCATTCCCTTTCACCTTCCTGCTCTTCCCCTCCATTGTAACAGTTTTCTCTTGCCTCTTTAATCCTAATTCCTTTGACCTCTGTAATATTATATTCCAAGACCTTTGATCCATTAATGTAGAAGCTGCTAGATTTTGTGTCATCCTGATTGTGTTTTCATAGTACTGAAATTGTTTCTTCCTGAAATCTTGTAATATTTTCTCCTGGATCTGGGAAATCTGGAATTTGTATATAATATTCCTAGGAGTTATCTTTTTCAAGGGGTGATCAGTGAATTATTTCAATTTCTATTTTGCCCTTTGCTTCTAGAATATCAGGGCAATTTTCCTTGAGAATTTCTTGATAGGTGATGTCTAGGCTCTTTTTTTGATTATGACTTTCAGGTAGCCCAATAATTTTTAAGTTATCTCTCCTGGATCTATTTTCCAAGTCAGTGGTTTTTTTCAATAAGATATTTCACATTGCCTTTTATTTCTTCATTTTTTTGGATCTGTTTAATAGTATCTTGATTTCTCATAAAGTCATTAGCTTCCATTTGCTCCAACCTAATTTTGAAAGAATTATTTTCTTCAGTAAGTTTTAAAAATTTCTTTTCTGTCTGGGCAATTCAACTTTTTAAGGTATTCTTCTCCTCATTGGCTTTTTGGGTCTCTTCTGCCATTTGAGTTAGTCTATTTTTTAAGGTGTTATTTTCTTCAGTCAGACTTTTGACTCACTTTTCATGATTTTCCTGCTCATTCTCATTTTTCTTCCCAATTTTTCCTCCACTTCTGTTTTTTGATTTTCAAAATCCTTCTTGAGCTCCTCCATGTCCTATGATCAATTCATATTTTTTTTGGAAGCTTTTGATGCAGTGGCTTTGACTTTGTTGTCTTCTTCTGGTTCCATGTTTTGATTGTTTTTGTCTCCCCCCAAAAAGATTCTATGTCTGATTGTGCTTCCTCTGTTTGTTCATCTTACCAGATAATTACTTGACTTTTGACCTCTTTGCCATGGTGGAACTCTGCTTCCAGAGTGGAGAGAGTTGTGTCCCAAATTGCTGGGGTTTTCACAGCTGTGTCAGAGCTGTTGTCAGAGCTATGAGGAGGGTCCCCTCTCTACAGCCAGAACAAGCTCTGGCACACTAGTGTTCCTCACCCCAGGACCACCACTCAAGACTGTGACACAGATCCAAGCACCTCAAAGCAGGAATGATTACCCTCTGAATGGTCTTTTGGTTCTCCTATCATCTGAAGGCCAGGAGCTCCAGAGGCAGCCACATGGAAGCCGCTGTAGCTGCCAGGCCTGCACCACCTCTCATCCTGGAGGCAGAGGCTGGACTTCATTCTTCTGTCACACAGTTCCAACAGAGTTCCCCACTGACCTTTTACTTTCTCTTTGGTCTTTATGGGTTGAGAAGTCTGGAAACCACACTGGAAACCACAGTGATTCACTCTCCTGAAGTCTGCTCTGGCCCATCTGGACTGCTAATCAAGGCTACCCCAGGTCCAGCCCCCATGGCTCTGGTAGCACTGGGCTCGGCTCCCCGCTCAGTGCAATAGACCTTTCCTGCCAGCTGCCGGGCTGCCTTCAGGGGGAAATTTGTTTCTCTCTGTCACTTTGTGGGTTCTGAAGCTCTAAAATTTTCTTAGAGTCATATTTTACACGTATTGGAGGTGGTTGGTGCAGGAACTCACACAATTTCCTGCTTCTACTCTGCCATCTTGGCTCTAACCCTGCCCCCCCCATGTGTAAATTTTTTAAAGAATCCAATCAATTGAAACAGAGTGATAGTTTGGATAAGAAAAAAAACCCACAACTATTGTTTACAAGAAGAAGAAAAAAGCACCTAAAATGCAAAGACCTATATAGAGTAAAAATTAGAAGTTGGAATAAAATTTCCTATTGCAACAAGGCTTCCTCCCATTCCCACATATTATTATTATGTAGGTGTATTATGTGTGGCTCACAGGGAAGCCAGAATACACACATCTCTGGCATCTCCTCTTCCCATCCTTCTCCAACAGATACTCTACTTGTTGACAAGAGGGGAAGAAGGAGATTATGGCCAGGGGCCAGTGGTTCCAATCTCCTCAGAGAAAGAGCAGGATGGTGGGGAGGGATAGTTACTTGACTAGAATTATGTCTGTCTGTTCCCTTAAATATTATTTGTCTATGAAATGTAGTTTTAAGGTTAAAGCTAATCTCTTGATTGTTATTTCTTAATTGGGAAAAGAGGGCAGCCACACAGCAGCAGTTGCAGGCACTGCTCCTCTGTTACCTCTGCCACCTGGGATGCAGGGGCTGGACTGCTCTCTTCTCTCACCTAGTTCCAACAGACTTTCCTACTGACCTTTTACTTTCTCTTTGGTGTTTATGGGTTGAGAAATCTGAAAACCACCCCAGCTGCTGGTGATTCTCTTTCCTGAAGTCTGCTCTGGCCAATCTAGACCATGCATCTGGGCCAGCATGGCTCATGTATGACTGTGCTCAGCTCCAAGCTTGGTGTGAGGGACTCTCCCTTTTGGCCTTCCAGGCTGCCTTCAGCAAGATATTTCTCTCTGTCACTTTGTGGGTTTTGTAGCTCTAAAATTTGTTTTGAGTCATTTTTCTTTTTACAGGTGTTGGAGATAGTCGATGCAGGAGCTGGAGTGAGTTCCTGCTTTTACTGTGCCATCTTGGCTCCCCCCTTCCCCTACAATCTGTAGCCTTACAGTTGCCTGTGGCATGGGAAGGCTAAGTGTCTTATCTAAGATCACACAGCAAATATTTCTCAGAGGCTGGACATGAACTCACTCTTCCCAAACCTGAGTCAGGTGCTCTACTCATGGTGTCTCTAAATATTGTGATTTTAACATGGGGTCTTAACCATAGAGAAGGAAACAGGCAAACTTTTAGAGCTGGGAAGGATCTCATAAACTGTGATGTCTAACCTTGTTTTCTAGACCAGGAAGCTGATGGGGTAAGAGGTTTGGAGCAGGAAGGTCACAGTGTCTGGTAGAAGCTGAGTTGGGGGTTGAAAGCTAGACTTAGAATGCTCTTCACCACTGTTGCTCCTTCCCTGTTTTCATGGTTCTCCCTCCTCCCTTAAAATAAATTGATGCCTGTGTGATATAGTGGAATTAGAAGTGGTTCTTGTGTCAGAAGACATAGGTGCAAATTGCTCCTTTAATTCTCACTGGCACAACCATGGACAACTCATTGAATATCCCTAGCTCCCAGTCACTCCTCTGTAAAATCAGGCAGATGGTATAGTCGGCCCCTTGGATTCCCTCTAGTTATTTATGATGCTATGATCACGAACATTTTCTAATATTCTATTCTTCTCCCATCCCAACTCCACCAGCGTACCCACCCACACATGTCGTCTACTATCCCAGAGGCACTGAGCTCTGGCTAATGGGCTTTGACCTTATTTTGCCTGGAGCCCAGCCTCTATTCCACTTCCCAGTCATTTCCAAACCAGGTCACCTCCCCACCTCCCTCTCCTCTTTACTAGTTATCTTCTTCTCCCCATTAGACTATAAGGTGCTTGAAGACAAGGACTAACTATTTTGATTACTTGTATTTATATCCCTAGCAATGACACATTCTGTTCCTGCCATATAAACAACATTTAATAAATGCCCTATATTTCTATCAATCATCATCATTGCCACTTATTTATGTCTGTCTGTCCTCTATCATATTCTATCATCTTTATCCCTATCTATCATCTGTGTCTATCTCTCTACTTGTCATCTATCTATATTTATTTGTCTATCTTTCTGTCTTCATAAAGATGACAAATGGATTATAGAAATAAAGAAATCACCACGTGAGAGAGTATGGAAAAAAAATAGAAAGATAAGAGGGATCAGGACAGAGTCTAGGAATATGCCCACAGTTAATGGAATAGATGAAAATCTAGTAAAAAACACGGTGATTACTCCCCCCCGCCCCCAAATAATCAAATGTAATGGGAGGACTGCCTAATTGGGGCCAGGTCTTAAAAAAGGGCAGGCTCAGATTTGCCCTTACAGGTAAATTATATACAGTATGTACAGTATTCCCTACTTGGTTTCAATCCAACAATTTGGAGGGTTGCTGAGTAACCTACTGACTAAGTAGTTGATGTTATAGAGTACTTAGGATCTTTCTAATTGGCTGAGGAAGTGCAATTGAATTCCCATACAAGAGATTTAAACAGATGACTTTTTACTCTTTGTCCAGGCAGCTTCTTCCCTGTAAAGGAAGATTGCAATGCACTTCCAGGTGAGGAAGGCACAGTAGACCCTCCCTCCCACCCAACTACCATGAATGTGAACAGGGTTTCAGTTTCTTTGGGTGTGTGTTATTTCCTCATTTGGAGATGGAATTGACTAAATTACTATCCTGTGAGCTCCAAGGAGATATTTCATGTTGCCTTTTATTTTTTCATTTGTTTGGATCTGTTTAATAGTATCTTGATTTCTCATAAAGTAATTTGCTTCCACTTGCTCCACTCTAATTCTGAAGGAAGTCTTCTCTTCAGAGAGCTTTTGAGATTCTTTTTCCATCTGGCAAATTCGACTTTTTAAGGCATTCTTCTCCTCATTGGCTTTGTGGCCTCTTTTGCCATTTGAGTTAATCTATTTTTTTTAAGGTGTTATTTTCTTCAGTCAGTTCCACTATGGCCTGTAATCAGTTTACATTTTTCTTGGAAGATTTTGGTGAAGGAGTTCTGACTGTATTGTCTTCCTCCCATTCCATGCTTTGATCCTTTTGTCCCCCCAAAAGGAATCTAAAGTTGGATTGCTGTTTTTGCTTTTCTTTCTTTGCCTGCTTATGTTGCCAGCCAATTGCTTGACTTTCGGACTCAGAAGAACTCTGCTTTCAGAGGGGAGAGCTTTGTCCCAAATCATTGGGGTTTTCACAGCTACTAGAGTTATTAGGGGGCTGCCGTCTCTGCAGCCCCCGCTAGCTTTGGTTCACTGGTCATGCACCTCAGGACCAACACCCAAGACCACGATCCCAATCCAGGCAGGTTAAGGCAAGAGCACTTAGCCTCTGAATGATTGCTTGGCCCCCCTGCAATCTGCAGGCTGGGAGCTCTGAAGCAGCCATGTCGGGGCAGCTGGAGGGCTGCCATACTGTTTATTGCCCTGGGGGCAGGTGGCTAGACCCCCTCCTTTATCCAAAATTTAGTGGAGTTCCACTGATCTTTCACTTTGTCCTTGTTTCTTATGGGTTGATAAGTCTGGAAATTGCCAGAGGTGCCACTGATTTGCTCTCCTGAAAGCTCTAGCTATGGCTTGTTCTGGTTGCCCTGGGGCTACAGCTGAGGTTTCAGACCAGGCTGGTTTCAGCTCCCAGCATGCTTCGATGAACCCTTCCTGTCTGTCTGTAATGCCATGCACAAGCAGATTCTCCCCAAAATGCTACTGTGAACAGCTTTAAGGTTCAGATTACACAGTACAGTGAATACTCTGTTTATTTCATTACGAATCAAGGCAAACACAATATGTCACAATATAATATTCACAACACTACATCTTATCATAGAAAGTCACAATATAGTGTTCATAACAACTTGACATTAGAATGGCCACACAGTATTCACTACAGTGGCCACAGTATTTAGAACAAAGAACAAAAGAATAACCATCTGGTTTCCCTAAGGGGGAAACCCTCCTTACTTAATCATTCAGTCAATTCACAATGCGATAATCAATACTTCTACTGTAAAACAATATTGCTTTATAAGTTACAACTCCTGAAAATTATCCCTAGAACCCTAAGTATGGGAGTGAGTGCTGGGAGAATGTGCCCAGAGGTGTTGCTATACAAAAAAGTATACAAAACAAGAGGGAAATGCCCGTTACCCTAAACCTTTGATCTTTAACGATGTGGAACCAAATGAATGAACAAATAACAAATTACTTAACCAATAAACATTTATTAAGTATCTACTGTCTGCCAGACATTGTACTAAACTCTGAAAATACAAAGAAAGGTAAAGCACGGTCCCTGCTCTCAATAAAATCACAATCTAATGGTGGAAACAACATGCAAATAAATACATACAAAATAAGTTATAAATAGTATAAATTGGAAATAATCAATAGAAGGATGGCACTAGAATTAATAGAGATGTAGAAGGTGGAATTTTAGTTGTCTTGAAGCAATCCAGGGGAGTCAGGAAATAGAGGTAAGGAGGGAAAGCATTCCATTCATGAGGGTTAGTCAGTGAAAATGTATGGAGTCAAAAGACTGAGTATATTACTTGAAAAATAGTAAGGAGGTCTTTGTCACTATAATGGTGGAGTGAAAGGTATAAGTAGACTGGGAAGGTTGGCGGGGGTGGGAGGAGGGGTGGTGACATGTTATGAAGGGCTTTGAATGCCAAGTAGAAGATTTTATATTCATTCTTGGAAGTGATAGGGAACCACTAGAATTTTCTGACATGATCATTTTCCCAGCAATGAGATAATAAATAACTTTCATTCCATGTTTCCTTTCAGACATGCCCAAACTCTACCACCCTTGGTCACATTTTTCTTCTTTTCCTTCCCCTCCCTTCTTCCTTTCTTTTTCTCAAAAATGCTAGTTTTTTTAGTCCAATACATTTTCCCTTATTATTTTTAAAATATTTTAAAATATATTTTAACTTACCAATCATTGCTTTTTTTCTCCCTCTTCCATACTCCCCCTCTGCAAAAAGAAAAACAAAATTAAAAACAAAAAATCTTGTACCAAATATACACTGGCAAACAAAACAAATGCCCACGTTGGTCATGGCCAAAACTACGCTTCTCGTTCTAGTCTTGGACTATACTTGGTCCCTTACCTCTCTGGCAGGAAGTGGGTAAGATTCTTTATCATCAATCCTTTTGAATCTGAATTAGTTATTGCATTGATTACAATTTTTATCTTTTAAAATTGTTCCATTTTTTGCAATGTTGTTGCTGTAGTTTAAGCTGTTCCAAAAATATACTTATGGTTCCTCTCATTTTGTTCCACCTAAGTTCCAATAGAACTCTTCAGATTTCCTTGTATGTTTCATATTTGTAATTTTATAACACCATAATATCTTTTACATTCATATATTTTCTTCCACTGCATTTTTATATGATTCACAATTATTTGGGAGCCTCATTTTTATCAATTTTTAAGTATTACCATGTGGTCCATAAGTGAACTTTAAGTTCCCCTCTAAATAATACTTGAGATAAGTGATTGCTTGCCTCCTACCTAAGCATGAGACTTTGCCAGATCATTTCACACTTTGTCTACTATGGGTCAGTACCTGCTATTCCCAGATCTTCTGGGCTTCAGGGATTTTCTTGGTGACACAGAGGTTAACTCACTATGTACCTCAATCCAACTAGTGTTTATGGAGTAGGATGCTTCCCTAGTTCTCATGATGACAGTCTAGCTTTTTCATCGTCCTTTTGGGTCACGCCCACACTTTCAGAAATGCCAGAACCTGAGCTTCTGACATATGACAGTTTCCCTTCTGAAATAATCACATGTGACTGATGTGAATGTCAACTGACAGCACAGCCTGTATCACACAATTTATCCCTTAATTACATACTACCTTTTGTCAGTCACTGCTGATTCCCTTCGCTGCCAGTCTTATGAATTAAGCTGCTGGGTCTCCTCCTCCCAACTGGGGAGTGAGGAAGTGGTGTCCACAGTGACAACTGACAGGAATGGAAAGCAAGAAACATTTCTGGAGCAGAATGGCTTTATCCAAGTTGAGATTCAAGATAAGTAGTCCCCAGAGGAAATTAGTCCAGTTAGACAGGGAGTATTAACTGGTTTGAGATAACCAAAACTCAGACCAGGGATGCAGGTACTAGAATGAGTTATTTAGAAACAGTGACGCTCACATCATGCCATCAGGCTGGCCTTGAAGAATGCAGCCATGATTCTCAGTCCTTTGATTTCTAGTCAAACCTACCAATATAGTGTGATGGTTCAGTGGAGAGAACGGTGGGCTTGGAGTCAGGAAGACCAGAGTTCAAATCCAACCTTAGATATTTACTAGTGACCATGGGCAAGGTACTTAAACTCTGTTTGCCTTTATCCACTGAAAAAGGAAATGTCAAACCATTCCAGTATGCTTGCCAAGATATGCTACCCCATGGATGGTAGGTCCACAGGGATGATGAAGAGTTGGAAGTGATTGAACAACAACTGATGAGATCATGAAGTGAAAAAGTGTAGAGAGAGAAAATAGAACCTGGGGAGTAAATTCACATAGAGGGCATGGGATATGAATTGTGAACCAGCAAAAGGATGGATTACCAGGGAAGAACAGTGTGAAGAAGATCCAGAGAGGAGAGGGTATTTGGTAGGAAAGGATGGTCAACAGGATCAAATACTTAAGAGAGATTGGGCAGGACTGGGATTAAGAAAAGCTTATCAAGTTTGGCAACTTTTGAGAGCAATTTAAATTGAATGATTAAGTCGTATGTCAGATCTAAAAGCGTTGAAAAGTGATTGAGAGAAGAGAAAATCTTTCTTTTGGAAGAGATTGAAAGATAAAGAGAAGGTAAAGATTAAGGGAGTAATCTGATCAAGAAAAGAGGAGGAGATGGGGGCAAAGTTAGATCTAAGAAGTGTTGACCTTGGAAGGAATAAGCATTATTTTTTTTTCATGGAATGTTGAGGTAAAGGAGAGAATGAGTAATGATATTAAAGAGATTTTGAGATATACTTAAGGGACAAAGAGGGATGTATGGTAAATGATTTTGCTCTTCTTGGTCAGTTATAAAGTTAGGTCCTCGGTAGAGAGAAAGGAGAAGCAGGCAGTGCGGGGAAACTTACAGAGAATAGAGAAAATTTGGAAACAGCCTCTGTGAGGAATGGAATTGAATTCGAAGTGAAAGAGATTAGATAACATTCATTTGTAGTAGATTCAGTTAACTAAGTTAAATCATTATTTTCAGCTGTGTTAATTTGCATCAATAAAGTCAAGTCTTCTGGTAGGTCTACCAGTCTCAATTCTCTCCTTACTCTAATCTGTCTTCCATTCAACCATCAATGATTCTCCTAAAGTTGACCAAGTCACTCACATGCCTTCAAGATCAAGTACAAAATCCTCTCTTTGGTATTCAAAGCCCTTCATAACCTAGCCCTGCTCCTACTTAACCAGTCTTCTTAAACCTTAATCCTGGCCATGTTCTCTTTGATCCAGTGAGTCTAGCTTCCTTGAGGTTCCAGGAACAAGATACTTTGTACAACCCTCCTTCTCTTAAATCCAGTTCATTTACATGTCATTGCATTACCTCCCAGAATGTCACAGTCCTCTCCAAGAATGAAGGACAAACCACAAAACTCCATCTCTCAGCTCCAGGAATTTTCTCTGGCTGTCTCCTATGCCTGAAATGATCTCCTTTCTTAACTTTACCTATTTATTGACTTACCTGGCTTCCTTTAAGTTCCCATCTTTTAATGGAAGCCTTTCACAATCACTTAACTCTAGCACCCTCCAGGTTAATTATTTCCTATTTTCTCTATCTATCTATCTATCTATCTATCTATCTATCTATCTATCTATCTATCTATCTGTCTGTCTGTCTGTCTCTCTATATATCTCTATCTCTATCTCCCTGTCCATGTCCATGTCCCTATCCATATCTATAGCTATATCATTTTGAATGTATTTGTCTGCACCCATTAATTTGTAAATTCCTTGAGAACAGGGACCGTCTTTTGTTCCCCAGGGCTTAGCTCAAACTTGGTGGGTTGTAGGTGCTTAATACATGTTAATTGATTGCTGCCTACAAGCAGTCTGACTTCCCACATTCTAAACAAACAAACTCTTCCTTTGACTCTATTATCCTCTCAAGTGATTGTCCTTTTACTACCAAACTTTTCAGAGCCAAAGCTTGGAAAAAGATATCTCTACACTTTTAGTCTCTTCACTTTTCTCCTCTCTCTTCTCAATACCTTGAAATCTGACATTTGACTTTATTATGTAACTGAAGATATTCCCTCAAAAGTTGCCAATGATCTCTTAATAGACAAATCCCTTTTCAGTTTTGATCTTTTTTGATCTCTCTGCAGAATTTGACACTACTGACCACCTTTTCCTCTTAAACACATTCTCTAAGTTGGTTTTTTTGTGTGTGTGACGTTCCTCTCTTTTGCTTCTCTTCCTATCTGTTTGGCCATTGATTTTCAATCTGTTTTGCTAGATCATTAACCATGTCCTATCTTGGGCAATCCTCTCTCTATACCCATTCTTTTTGTGATCCCATCGATTAAATTATCACCTCTGTGAAGATGACACCCAGACCTATATGTCAAACCCTCATTTTTCCTCACTGCCTACCCCCAGCTCTAGTCTGCCAATTGGATAATTCCCACAGGGTGTCCTACTGACACACCAAACTCTAAAACAGAACTCCTTTCCTTTCTCTCCAAAGTTACCTCCTCTCACTTGTCCCTCACCCCTAATCAATTGTCTGGTCTGGATTTTACCTCCACATCTGTTCCTCTTTCTCCACTTACATAACCACCACTCCTGTTGAGAGATGGGGAGGAGAAAAGGATTTATGTATCTCCAATTATGTTCCAGGCACTATGCTAAACATTTTTACAAATATCTCATTTGATCCCTAGAACAACCCTGCGAGGTAGGTGTTATTATTTGCATTTTATAATTGAGGAAACTGAGGCAGACAGAGGTTAAATGACTTGCCTAGAATCATGCAGTCGTTAAATGTTTGAGGTTGGATTTGAACTCAGGTCTTCTTGATTCCAGGACCAGGGCTCTATTCATTCCACCACTAGTTGCCTCTGTTTAGTTTTATCATCTTTTAATTGAATTGTTACAATAGTTTTCAACCACCTCACCCTGCATCAGGTATATTCTTTCTCCAATACATCTTCTGTCTGCCAAAGTGACATTCCTAAAGTATGTGTTTGAACATTAGCCCTTCCTTTTTAGAAAGGTCCTGTGGCTCCCTCTTGCCTCTTGAATCAAATAAATACAAATTTGTTTGCTTGACGTTTTCAAGTTCTTCTCTCTCTGACTCCAGACTTATTTTCCAGACTTATTACCTATTACTCCTCCTCAAGAGGGTCAACTTCTAGCTAAACTGTCCTTCTTACTGTCTTCTTCAGCATTTATTTTTTTATTTATTTTTCATTTTCAACATTCATTTCCACAAAATTTTGAGTTCCGTATTTTCTCCCTATCTCTTCCCTCCCCCCCAGCCCATGGTGGTCCCTTCCCCAATTCTGACCTCCTTTCTATCACACCTCTTTCCTCTTTTCCTCTTCCCCCCTATTTTCTTGTAGGGCAAGATAGATTTCTCTACCCCATTGCCTGTATGTCTTATTTCCCAGTTTCTTGTAAAAAACAGTTTTTAACATTTATTTTTAAAACTTCGTTTTCCAGATTATTCCCTTTCTTCCCTCCTACCCACCCTCCCTGAGAAGGCAAATATTTCAATACAGGTTATACATGTGTAGTTATGCAAAACATTTCCATAATAGTCATGTTGTGAAATACTAACTCTATTTCCCTTCCTCCTATCCCACTCCCCATTTATTCTATTTGCTCCTTTGATCCTGTCCCTTTTCAAAAGTGTTTGGTTCTGACTACCACCTCCCTTAATCTGCCCTCCCTTCTATCATTGCCCCCCCACTTCCTCCCTTACTTTCCTGTAGGGTAAGATACTCAATCGAGTCTTACTGTCTTATTATACAATATTCCATCTCTCCCCTTCAGGTCTGTGTACTGACCATTCATCATCCATCCATTCATTCATCCACCCATCCACCCATCCATCCATCCATCCATCCATCCATCCATCCATCCATCCATCCATCCATCCAATCTACCCATCTATCTCCCTATTTCTCTATTTAGGTATTATCTATCATCTGTCATCTATTAATCTGTTACTATTTTTATATTTTTAGCCACATGTGCACATATTTCTCCCTTGAAAGCGTATTTATTCCTTGAGGGAAGGATTGCTTTGTTTTTGCTTTATTGATTAATATAGCACTTAACAATTTGTAAAATACCTTCCTTAAAACAATTTTTTGAGGTAAGCAGTGCAGATATGATATGCACTTTATGGATGAATAACATTTTTCCTCTCACCTCACATTGCCTTCCAGAACTACTTCTGTGCCTTCATTTGTTCATCTATCTACCCACCCATAAAATACCCAGGATTCTTTTGGTTTTCTCATGATTCTCTACAACTGAAAAAAGAGAGATTACATTTACAGGTTGTTGGAGCTGGGAAGAACCGTTATAGAATATAAGTTACCAGAGCTGGAAGGGGACATAAAAATCATCCTCATTGTGTATAAGACGAAGCTGAAACCTAGAGGAAGATTGACTGGTGTCACTTAGTAGTAAAGTTGGGATTAAAACCGAGGTTATTATGACTCTTGAAGCCATTGCTCTCTCTACTGTATCTCCTATATGTTAGCCTAATTCACATGGAATCATACCATTTTCCACACTGGTATGAAGCCTAAGATGATTGCAAAAGCAGGTAAGAGTACAGTATAATCTGAACTAATTAATTTATATCAACAAAGCAACTTCGGCTGGGTTGCCAATGTATATAAAAGAATCCATTGAGGGTTAGAGAGTAGTACTTATTTGTCACCTCTCACCAGTGGAAGTCACCATTCTTAGTACTGTAAATGTGATTCCTAGTATTATGTTATTTCTGCTCTGTGTTTCTCCATTGATACAGAATAGATGCTGAGCTTCTGAGCCTGGAATTCAAGGCTTTTTCACAATCAAGTTCTAGCCTATCTTATTCATTCATTATTTCATACTTTTACATTCATACACTTTATTTTCCAACCAAACAAGAAGAGTTGCCATTAAAAAAACCATCCCCCAAATCCTTACCTATGTACACATAAGCATCAGGTTATTTTATTTTTGTCTTTCATCCACAGAGAAAAGACCAAGTGGATGAAGAACATCAATCACCTAGATTTCAACATGCGTTTGATGGAAAATCTATAGAGCTTTTCCAGGAGTGCATGTATCTAGAAGAGACTACTGATGGATGATGGGTTGGGCCTAGAGTTGAACAGGAAGAGAGCAATCTGAATTGCTTTGAGAAACTGTAAAGCAGCTTTAGCGATCCCAAGATTCCCATATTTGCAATGGTTTAATACCATTTTAAATACCAACTGGTGTTGCTGTATGACAGTAACATATAGAATACAACGGATCTATGAAGAATTAAGCATGCATGTAACAGAGAGCAACAGAGAGGTACAGGACGGCTGGGAACATACTGCAACATATAAGCAGAGAAAAAACTGACAAAGAGGCGTACATTTTGTGACACTGGTATTTTCATCGATCAGGATTAACTGAGGTAGGCTTGTAGCATGTTATGTGGAGCCCTATGAGCATCCTGGAGGACATGCACAAGAGTCACATAGGGTGGGTAGATATGGATGAATTTCAATCTTCATTATTGGAGGAAACTTCCAAATCTACAAGGTCACAGATGCATTTGAGTCTTGAGAGTGTTAACAACAACTACCACAATGTCTGGTGCATATTATATACTTAATATTTATTTATATACTATATACTTAATATTTGTCAGATGCTTCCAACAAGGATGAAAATGGCATCAAGGTCATCTGCCACACTGATGGTAAATTATTTAACTTGAAAAGTCTACATGTCATGACTAAAGTAGAGGGACAATTGGTATGTGACTTTTTGTTTGCAGATAATTGTACCCTTAATGCGGTTTCTGAGGCTGAAATGCAACAAGGTATGGATCAGTTCTCTGCAGCTTGTGCCAATTTTGGCCTAACAATTAATACCAAGCAAACAGGTTCTTCACCAACCAGAACCACACCATCCATATGTGAAACCATCAGTTACAGCAAATGGAGAAATTTTTAATTCTGTGGATAAGTTCACTTACTTTGGCAGTATATGATCTGAAGGTTTACAGAGTCATTGTTCTACCTCATTGTTGCATGCCTGTGAATTATGGACAGTACAATAGCAAGATACCAGAAACTGAATCACTTTCATCTGAATTCTCTTGGGAAACTTT
This sequence comes from Pseudocheirus occidentalis, assembly GCA_028646575.1. Lineage (NCBI taxonomy): Eukaryota > Metazoa > Chordata > Mammalia > Diprotodontia > Pseudocheiridae > Pseudocheirus > Pseudocheirus occidentalis. Next base: position 16,342,316 of record CM053595.1, read on the forward strand.
TTATGATCACAGGGCAAGATAAGGTACCAGACACTGAGGTCCTTTCTTGAGCTAAATTGAGAGATTCGGTATACATTAGTATTGCCAATAATGCATCTGCATTCTAATCTGGTCCTAGCATTAGGGTCAAAATAGCGTTTTGCGTATACAGTAAAAAAAAAAAATTCTCATTTTCTCCCAACTCATGAGTTGGGAAAATTTTGGAATGAATAACAGCTGGCATTTCTTTTTGAAATGAGTGTGTAAATGCAACAATTACAAACATAACTATTAATATTACTGTTGTTAAAAGCAACTTCATAAGTAGGAAAAATTTTGGAATCAACAACAGCTGGTATTTCTTTTTGAAATGGGTGTGTAAATGTGACAGTTACAAGCATTACTATTAGTGTTGTTGTTATAAGTAGCAATAGCCTTATACTAATAATCACAAGACTGGTGTTACTTTTGTTGAGAAATAAAACTCACATTTGCTTGCTCGTCAGAAATTTTTTTTTCCTATTTCATTGTCTGTAGAAGAAGCCTTTTATTTATAGACGTTCCAAAGGAAATTTGGCTGTCCTACCATATAATATGATTCATGAAACTGGGCCAAGGATCTGGAGATCCCAGGATACTCGATGCTCCATAAGTTAGGAATTTGGAACAACTCTCCAAGTAAACAAATAGAGGATATATATATTTTTTTCTAATTTCAGGGTTCTTTGAAGAATGATTTCTAAGTTGTGAGTGTATAAAATTAGCAACTATTTTGAATTAGATTATGGAATTTTAGGGACTTCTAGGACTCTGCCAAAACCCATTGCTTCTCATCCATACTTTAAGCACCAAAGAGATGACACATTACTTTAGTAGCCACTTAAGTTTATCATTTATTGGGAGTCCTGCAAAAGTTCATTCTCCAAGTGTCTTGACTCTGTGGGTTAAAGGGAAATGAACATTAGTAGCTTATTAGAAAATCTAATTACTCCTAATATATTAGGAGTCACTAAGTCCCTGAAGATAGTTGCCTTTTGTGTACTTGTGAGTGGGGGTCAAGGGAAAATAAAGAAAATTTTTGAGAGGAAGTCACGATCAGAAACATTTTTTTAAAGAAGAGAAGACATGATCAACAGAATTCTGGGATTTAAAATAGGATTTTGGTTATTGCTAAATATTTCCTTAAATGGAAACTTGGATGCAACAGGAATGGGTGGGGGGACCACTTCCAGCTAAGCTATTCTAATAGAATATAGGGCTACATAGGGACTAGACATATGTAAGTATATATTATGTATATGTGTGTGTACATATCTATCTGTCTGTCTGTCTGTCTGTCTATCTATCTATCTATCTATCTGTCTGTCTGTCTGTCTATCTGTCTATCCGTCTATCTGTCTATCCGTCCATCCATCCATCCGTCCATCCGTCCGTCTGTCCGTCTGTCCATCTATCTGTCTGTCTGTCCTCCATCTATCCGTCCATCCGTCCATCCGTCCATCCGTCCATCCGTCCATCCGTCTATCTGTCTATCTATCTATCTATCTATCTATCTATCTATCTATCTATCTATCTATCTATCTATTTATCTAAACTTCCAGTGAAGCCCTTTGCAAAGGTGATACTTTTCTAGTGTCTAGTCCAATATGCTGTGGGCTCCATCTAATTCCAGACCTATGATTCAAAAGGAGACACGAATTTCTGTTAATTCAACTATTAATTAAAGCAAGCTGGTGACTCACTTGGTATGCAGTATTGGTAAAACCATTTCCCTTTTCTGAATTTACTTCCTCATTTGGAAAATGAAGGAGTCTAGTTTTTCTAAAGTCTTTCTAGTTTCCATATTCTCTCATTTTAAGCTTCCTATTGGCCCTGAGATAGTTCATGCTCTCTTTGTTAACACTGAGTATTTAAAAGTTTCTTCCATCTCTAATAGTCTTGAGATTCTGTGATTACAAAGTACTTTGCTGGGTTTGTAATAGGGTACTTCCTTGCTATGGTTTCATAAGTCTTCTCAGCTCATCAGAGGTATTCACTTGCTCATAACTGTAGATTCATCCTGTAAATGAAATTTCTAAGTACTAGGATTCCAAGGAATTTCCAGGCAATCCCTATGCCTAGATTTTTTTTTTTAAAGACAACTTTTCTTGGAAGGTGCTGTTGAAGCCCATCAAATTTTGTTACTCTGGAATCTTGCTTCCTGTTCTGACTAGATGAGCAGAGGAAAAAATCAAAACCCCAAATACCCAATAGGGCATTAATGAGTCACTTGCCTAGCCATTAAGATGTGGACCAAGGCTCCCACCACCAAAAGCAAACAAAACTGCCCACCAACATGAAAGTCAGAATTTGTTGGCAGAGTTGTTAGGAAAGTAGGAGCCAGGGGAAGTGGGTTTGAGTCCAGCTCTTATAATTACTAGGTGTATAACTATAGGAAAAGTGACTTAGTTTCTTTGTGTTTCAGTCACTTCATCTGTAAAATAGGGGTTATCATAATACTTGCAATATATAACTCACTGGATAATGGTCACATAGACGTTTTGTAAACTTTCAAGGGCTACAGAAATGTGCCATTTTTATTTAGAGTCAGACTATCAGGTAGGGGTAGTTTTCCATTATTAGACATGTCTGGTGCCCACAGACAAGTCAGATGTCTATTTCTTTGTATGGAGGAGGGAATAGATACACTAGAAAACTCCTGAGTACAGGGGTTTGGACAAGACATCTGTCTGTGTACAGATGATCTGGGAGGAGAAATCACAGCTGGAGTTAGAATGTGAGATAGTGGAAAACTGTGTTAGTTGTAATGTCTTGTGAACGGTCATAGGTTGTAGATAAAATACTAGACTTGGAGTCAAAAGACTCTGATCAAAGTCTGTCTCAGGATTATTTTGGACACTTAGCTGTGTGACCCTGAAGCAGTCATTTCTCAGTCTCAGTTTCATTATCTGTAAAATGGGTATAATAACAGTACTTATTTCACAGGGTCACTTTGAGGATCAAGTGAAGCACTTCACAAACCTTAAAGCACTTTCCAGATGTTTGTTTTTATTCAGTTGCTCAGTCCTGTCTGATTCTGCATGACCCCATGGACACTGTCCATGGAGTTTTGGCAAAGATACTGGAATGGTCTGCCTGTTTCCTTCTCTAGTTTGTCCTCGATTTACAGTTGAGGAACTGAGGCAAATTGGGGTTAAGTGATTTGCCTGAGGTTGTGCAGTTAATAAGTATCTGATACTGGATTTGAAGTCAGCTCTTCATGATTCCAAGACCAGTGAAAGTCTAGCTGCTAGCCATTGTTATTATAAATTACATTATTCTTATAAATGCTAGCAATCACCGTTAAATTTTAGATCTGGGGCAAAGAATCAAATCAGATCAGCACTTAGCACAGTGCCTGGCCCATAGGAAGTACTTAATAAATGTTAATTGGACTGAACTGAACTAAAAAGCCCTTGGAGACTAGATTCCTAAGTAAGCAGTTGTCTTATTGAACAGTGAAGACTTACTGGAGGCTCCCTCCTGGCTGGTCACTTAGACCCAGAGGCTGGAGAGAATGAGGAGCTAGTCTGTTCTTCCCCTTGCTTCCTACCAGCATTGCTTTGATGTATGCCTCTGTAAGGATACCACCATTCCTCCTATGAAGTCTGAACCTATGACTCCCTCTACTGTTATCTCCCTTAGAGAGTCAGGCTGGAGTAAGATGAGATCTTCTCCAACCATGGTGCAAGAGAAGGGAAGCTGACCTTAACATTCAGTGGATCTTTAATGGTGCTCCTGAGGAAGACTGGAGATGCCAAATCCAAGCCCACCAAGCCAATAGTGGTTGATCAAGCAAGGAAAGAGAGTTGGATTTAGTTGTATCTCATGAAGACTATGAAGTGTTGTCCGCCTCCTTCATCTCTGGGATGCTTATTTATGGGGGAGCTTTGAGGAAGGGGAACCCCACTACGGGCAATGGCCCTGGTATTCCATGTGGTTACCATTTATGGGACGAACTTGGACAAGCAAGTGAGATCAGTTATATGAAGCTTGATTTCTGACAAGCTTTTCTTATCTTTTCCTAGCTTGCTTCACATATTGCTTTAATTTTTTTTCTATCTCATTTTCACAGAATTCCAGCTTAGCTGAGTATGGTTATTCAGCACCAGACTAGCATCTTTGTTCTCATTTTTTGTTTCAATTTTCATATCTAACATGATAAATACAGGCACATATAACCAGCATAAATATGAAATCTTTAGAGCTATCAATAATTGCTTAAGACATAAAAGGTCGTAGGACCACAGAGTTTGAGAACCAGTGAACTAATAATCTGCTCCTTAATTAAAAAAAAATCTTTTATTTATTTATTTTTTGTGTTCAACATTTATTTCCACAAGATTTTTAATGATAAAATTTCTCCCCATCTTTCCCCTACACCCACCCCAAGATAGCAAACCTACTGAATACTCCTTCCCCCAATCAACTCTCTCTTATATCCTACCCATCCCCCCAACTTTCTAGTAGGACAAGATGGACTTCTGTACTCCAGTGCCTGTATATCTTATTTCCCAGTTGCATGTAAAAAACATTTTTTTAAACATTTGTTTTTAAAACTTTGATTTCCAGATTCCCTTCTTTCCTCTTCACCCACCCCCACTAGAAACACAAGCAATTCAATATAGGCTGTACGTGTGTAGTTACTCAAAACATATCCACAGTAGTTATGTTATGAAAGACTAACTATATTTCCCTCCATCCTATTGCACTCCCCACTTATTCTATTTTCTCCTCTGACCCTGTCCTTTTTCAAAAGTGTTTGTTTCTAATTACCCTCTCCCTCAATCTGCCCTCCTTTCTATCACCCTCCTCTTATCCCCTTCCCCCCGTCCCCCACTTTCCTGTAGGGTAAGATACTCAATTGAATGTGTATGTTATTCCCTACTTAAGCCAAATTCAATGACAGTAAGGTTGACCCATTCCCTTTCACCTTCCTGTTCTTCCCCTCCATTTTAAGTTTTCTCTTACTTCTTTTATGTGAGATAATTTACCCTGTTCTATCTTTCCCTTTCTCCTTCTCCCAATATATTCCTTTCTTACTTCTTAATTTAATTTTATTTTTTAGATATCATCCCTTCCTATTCAACTGATCTTGTGCCCTCTGTCTATGTATACACATACACACATATATACACATTCACATATGTATTTATATACACATACACCCTTCTATACATATATATGCACATATACATACATACATACATACATACATACATATTCCCTTCAACTATCCTCATGCTGAGAAAAGTCTCATGAGTTACAATGATCGTTTTTCCATGTAGGAATGTAAATAGTCCAAGTTTAATAAATTCCTTATGACTTCTTTTTCTTGTTTACCTTCTCATGCTTTTCTTGCTTCTTGTATTTGAAAGTCAGATTTTCTGTTCAGCTCTGGTTTTTACATCAAGAATACTTGAAAGTCCTCTGTTTCATTGAATGACCATATTTTCCCCTGAACTTTGTTCTTATTGATAGAGGTTTCCAAAGTGGAATTCTATCTCCCCCTAAGAAGTGGATTTACAGGGAGGAGAAGGAAGAGCTAAGTTTCATTTAAGGGTATTTCTTTTGTTTCTTCCTAGTCAGTCCTACAAAGAATCCCCTTTTATGAGTCATTACAACTTTGTAGATTGTTCTATTCAGTGTCTGGTTCCTCTGCTGGATATTCCTTTGCAACAGTAGACCTACATTAGTTCTTTCTGGTGCTTAAATTCCCACTCAGTCAGATTAAACTGATTTGCTCATGACCCAACATCTGAAGAAGTCACTTTAGATGTTTCCCTCCTGACTGCTGTTAAAGTTTGTTCTGTGGCCGAATCAGAGGCAGTCAGGTGGCTCAGTGGATGGAGTGCTAGACCAAGGGTCAGAAAGACCTGAACTCAAATGTGACCTCAGACAATATCCTTGTGACTTTCTGCTAGTCACTTTAACCACCGTCTGAATGAGCTTCCCCCTCTGTACAACAGATAATAACATCTACCTCCTATTTTTGTCAAGTTCTAAGCACAGTGCCTGGAACATCGCATGAGCACTTAATAAATTTTTATTAAAATTTTAATAAATATTAAATTTTATTTTATTTTATTAAAATTTTATTACTGAGGAATTCCATATATTGTTTTTTGTTGTGTTCCATCTGATCCACAGGCAGGTGCCTGCCTCATCATATGGGTTAGCTTGATGGTGTTAACTGAGTGATTTTCTTCCCATACCTAAGACTGGAAGGGCTTGCACGACGACTCGGCCAGATCCAGCCGGCCAAACTTGCGCCAGGCAGTCTGTTCCCTGACATCTCCTATGAGAGAGAGGGGTAGGTAGTGCCCAGGGTGTCCACTTCTGTAGTCTGGCTTCCCACTCATCTTCTCCTTCTTATCCCATGTCCTGCTCAGCTACAATGACAGAGGAAGTTTCTTTACCAGGAATTTCCTCCATCAGTTCATCAGGAAAAAACAAAAACAAAAATACAAATGTATGAGTCCCTATGTGAAAACAAAAATGAAGTAGCCCCTGACTTCAGGGGCTACTGAACCTCTGAAGGAGAAAGGAATAAACATTTATTAAGCACTTACTGCAAGCCAGGCAAGATTCTCATTTGATCCTCACAAAAAGCCTGAGAGGTAGGTGTGATTATTATCCCTGTTTTACAATTGAGGGAACCAAAGCAGACAGAGGTTAAATAATTTGTCAAAGGGACACACAACTAGTAGATGTTTGCTGCTGAATTTGAACTCAGATCTTCCTGACTCCAGGTCCAGCCCTCCATCCACTGGCCAACCTAGCTATCTAACCCAGCCTCAGTTCTTAGTCCTTAGTCATTGAATGGGCTTTGCCTCAGAAAATGGAGGTCTGGGAAAGGCCTTAATTTAGAAAAGTCAAGGTCATCCACTACATCCTGGGCCATCACCAGCCATCTTGACTTTTGTCTTACTGGTGGAATTTGGTGACCCTGGAAGAGAAAGTGAGGTTAATGACTTTTTACAACTCTGCCTCAAATTAAATCCAATTTACACTCAAGTGAAGACATTTGGTCCTCTTTGAGAATGAAGAATACACATCAGCAGCTCTAAAGCAGAGATACTAACACTTATATTGACAACATTGCAGGGCTTCTGTGAGGAAAACATTTTTTAAAATAGTAAAGGGTTATATTAATATGAACTATTATAATGTCTGAGTGGCAGGGATTTTGAGGAATCAGGCAGCTAACACAGGACCTCAGGGAGCCAAGAATACTACAGAAACTTGGAAAGTCAGGTGTTGGTTTAAGGAACTGGAAGGAGACACTCATCATAACCACGTATACTCTCTTTCCCTGAAATCCAGGCCCATCCAGGGAGATCAGGCTGAAGAGGAGAGGAACAGTCATTCATTCACTGAACATAGGGAGTGCCTTCTACAAGAGCTCACATTTCTATAGCATTTAACAGTTTATAAAATGAATTCCTTGAAACCATCTGGTAAAGCATGTTATTTTTTTCAGCATTTTTAAAATTTCTGAACTTAACAAACACCCAATAAAAGGGTGTGTGCACTATATATATGGTACAACAGAAGAGGATTGTACAGCAAACTGCATATCTCTATTACATACATCTTGCTTTTCTTTTAACTATACAATAAATTCAATCTGTAACTTTCAAAGGTGTCGAGGTAAGTTGTGAAAATATTATTTCCATTTTATGGATAAGCTAACAAGACAAGGGTTAAACAAAAAGTTAAATTAAAAAAATTAAATATCAACAGTAAAGTTACCTCCACTTGTGTAAATTACAACCCTTCCATACCTTCCAATACTATGTGATTTACTTTGTGTTTGTTTTCATGTCTTTCCATAAGTTCTGCCCAGTCCACTGGGGAGCTGCTGTGAGGTCATTAAAACTGCCTCAAGCTGGTCATCTCATTGTCTCCTCCTTTCAGTCCTGGAGCAGTTCAGCTTCCCCCCACTTTTCCCAGTCTTGTATGTCCTTGTTGATAGACAAACTATTTCACCTGCCTTGGCTTCAGTTCCCTCATCTATATGAAATGAGAAGATCACACTACATGATCTCTACTCCCCCTTTCAGCTCCATGTCCTGTGAACCAGTGAGTGATCTTTGAGCCAAAATTATAAGCAGAGGCATATAACAGTCATGCATCTTTCTCTTATCCTTTGGGTCATTTGTAATTTTTACCCTTTTGAAAAGAATTTTAAGTTTTAAAATGTATCTAGTTTAGTGAAATGAATATTTTATTAATTTGCTAAATTAGATTTATTCATTTCACTGTTTTTAAACCCAATATCTTAATTTAAGAAATGTTTGCTTTTGAATGACCTTCTAAGTTCTCTGGTTTTGGGACGTACCATTTACCAAAACACAGATGAGCTGATATCTCTCATATCGGTATGTTACTGTATATAGATCTTTGTTATTGTAGCACTAATGTGATATTCACAGCACCTATGGCAGCTATGAATATGCCAGTATAATGCTGAATCACAAAATATAACAGACTCTCCACATGGAAGATGGGACCAAAACATTTATTCAAATACCAGAAAGCCAAATTCATCATAGCAATAAAGAAATCTATACACAATAACAATGCATGGGGTACCACCATTCCCAAGCCTTCCCCATGCTAGGGTCTTCCCACAAACAAACATGCACGGCTTGCTGCCTGCTTCCTTTCTTTCCTTCAGCTCTAACTACTCTGACCAACTTTTACTCTCTCTGTTCCACCCTTCCTACTTCATCTCTTCCTGCTCCACCTACTCTGTAAGCTCCTCTCCCCACAGACTCACATGACTCAGGCTTCCAAGCAACTCATCCAGGTCACATGGGCCTATTAATGGATAGGAAAGATCTTCCCATTTACATTATCATCACAGTTGTTGTTGTTCAGTTGTATACAATGCTTCACGAACCTATTGAGGGTTTTCTTGGCAAAGATGCTGCAGCAGATTCATTCTCCAGTGGTTTAGACAAATAGAAGTTAAGTGACCTGCACAGGTCACACAGTTAGTGGACATCTGAGGTCAGAACTCCTGACTACAGGCCCTGCACTCTATCCACTGAACCGCATAGCTGCCTAGGTACAGGACTTGACAGAGAGGCCTTTTACAGTTTCAAAAGGAGACAGTCTGACCATGTACAGAAAGTAAGAGACAGCATATAGCCTGAATATTACATTAGTAACTCCAAGAGACTGAAAGGATTAGAGTTGAAACAAATAGACACTACAAAGAAGGACTTACAGGACACATAACCAATTGCATAGAATCTGAGGGCTGAGGATTTGATTAGATTTGATCTGATGAGGACGGTATCAACATCAATGAGGTCATAAATAAGTCAAAGACCTGTTAAAATCAGTCAGAACACAATCAGTGATAGGCTGTTATGATCAAAATGGAAAACATTTTCTGGGCAATGAAATATAAAATGAAGCACTGAAACAATACGCTTTCCCAAATATTATAATGCTTAATAATCTTTCTAGATTATGTTCTTCCAAAGACTTGCATAATGCTGTAATCTTCTGAATTCTAAGGTGAAAAATCTTTTTCAGATCAAGCTCAATGATCGGCTGGAGTAGAAAATAAATCTCAAAATTTATCTTGATGTTTCCTTTTGGAAACAGAGACAATGAATTGTCTGTACGGGTGACTCCATGGCATGTATTTGCTGGTTGTTTCTTTGAAAAAAGTAGCAGTTTGAAACTGAGCAAAAAGAAAAATGGCAACATTTTTCTGGGGATCTTAACTGAACACAAGATCTTTTATGTATTTTATGATGATCTGTGTACAAAAGCAAACCTCTCATGTGGGATAGAGACAATTACTATTCCAGGGGAGGGAACGCAGAACTCCAAAGCCATGACAAAATATAGGCATCTAACCCAATTATTGTGTTATCTAAAACCTCTAAAAAGTAAGTGTTCAAAATAATAAAGGACAAATGCATAAGGGCTTAGTCCTATCTTCGCCACTAACTAGCTATGAGACTTTAAGCTAATCATGTAGTTCTTCTGAGTCTCAGTTTCCTTATCTGTAAAATAAAGGGGATACAAGCACAGTCAACCTCAACATTCCCATATTTAACATTCTGGATTTCAAGCACTGATGTGATTTTTATTAGTAACTTCATTGTCAAAGATGTTAGATCAAAAGGTTACAGAATTCTAGGAAATTACTAGTGAGAAAAATATTTTGCATGTTAACAGTTTTATTTTGAGTACTAAATTTTACCAGTTATTTTATAGTTACTTTTAGGAAAAGTGTATATTACCAGAATTAATGTTGGAGCTAGGAAGGACAAAAACCTGGCCTGAGGACTTGGAATGCCAGCTCCCCCTAAAGGGCCCCAGCTCTAGACTCCCATGGACCAGGTTCTATCCTATCCTAGCCTGATCACAAAAAAAGCAGGGTCATTGAACTTGAACCCCAGAGTATAATTTTGGGGACAATTTCTTAATTGGTTTGGATAATGTCTAGAGTTTCTCTAAAAGAGATTAAGAGAGGAAAAGGAGTGGTTCTCAACCTTCCTAATGCTGCGACCCTTTAATACTTGGATGTGGGCATATCTGCATGTGGGCAGACCCGCCTGGAGACAGATAGAGGAGCAGTGTTTCGGTTCCTAAGACCATCAGAAATATGTGTTTTCTGATGGTCTTAGGCGACCCCTGTGACCCTTTGTAACAGCAATCAGTTTAGCAGTTACTTAGCCCTTAGTAACTTAGGGGTAAGTATGGAAGGTGTGAGCCCTGTCCACTGCTGATGCTGAAGAAGGGTATTGGCTGAGACAGGAGGCCAGTGCTGTATATAAAGAAGAATTCTAGAAACAGACACAGAATTGGAATTTTCCTGTTGGAGGAAGCAGAATTGTCTCAGCATCTGGGAGCTGAAGAAGTGAGTTGGAGTTTTGGAGAAAGAGAGAGAGAGAGAGAGAGAGAGAGAGAGAGAGAGAGAGAGAGAGAGAGAGAGAGAGAGGCGGGGG
>CM053595.1:16353812-16378788 GCA_028646575.1 Pseudocheirus occidentalis
GAAGCTGACTGAGAACTGAATTGGATTTTCCTGAGACCAGAATCTGGTGAAGGCCAAAGAGAAGGCCGATATTCCTTCTGGGTCCTAGAGCCAGCTGAACTGCTGGAAGACTGAAGAAGCATGACCAGGATAAGACTTTGTTTGTTCATGGCCTGACTAATCTTTGAATTCCAGGCAAGAGAAGTGGTGAAGGGCTTGATATGTGCTGAACCCTGTGAACTTCAGTGTGTGCCAGGGACTGCCCTGAGGACTGGACAAGGACCTGGGAGCTGTCTACCTCTGAGGACTAGATGAGAACCTGGCAGCTGACTGCTTCTGAATCCAGGTGACTGGCAGATTAAGGAGAGAGCTGGGACCATGGAAGAGGATCTAGGGAATTAGAGAGAGCCTCCCAGAGTCAAGATGAAGAAAAGGCTTCCCCTTGGATGAAACTGAGGTTTGCTGGACACCAAGGAGTGGAAGATCTGTGTGGTTTTCTAATGACTTGTACTAGTGATTAATGATATTTAGTAATGGGGAATCTAGCTTAGTGACTGACTGTTAGATGAGGGACTGATTAAGTTAATGGTTGCCCCATGAGTAGAAGTTTGATTATTGTATGTATTGTATCAATTGTATCAATTGATTGAATGATTAAGTGAGAAGAGTTTCCCCCTTAGGGAAACCAGATGATTCTTCTTTTGTTCCTTGTTCTAAATATTGTGGCCACTATAGTGAAAACTGTGTGGCCATCCTAATGTTAAACTGTTATAAGCACTATAGTGTGACTTTCTGTGATAAGATGTAATGTTGTAAATATTATATTATGAATATTGTACTGAACCTTGATTTGTAATGGAATAAACAGAGTGTTCACTATCACTGTGTAATATGAACCTTAAAAGCTGTTCACAACAGCATCCTTTTGGGAATCTGCTGGTGTATGGCATTACAAGTCAACACAGGGGTTACCTCTAGCACCTGGGGTAGCCTTCATCCTCTGGGGACCCAACCAGTGAGCAAATGAATTGGAGGAGTAATCTCAAAGCATTGTTGCACTGTAACAATACAGTTGGATGATAGAAGTCCATCTGTACGTATGTCATATACACAAACTGAAAATGAACAGTGAGTTCAAGAACACATTCTAGATCCCTTGGGGAATTGTATAGCACCTGTAATGACCCCAAACTCCTCCATGAAAAAAGTTCTGTATTTTTGACAACAATATTCTTGCAAGGTTGCCATGACTATAAATCACAGCCACCCACAATCTCCATCACAGGTTGTGGAAGCAGGAATCTCTGCCAGGCCCCTCGACATGGAACATGGGGTAGCTTAAAGTCATCCTCAAGACATAACCATTTGGCACAGTCTGGGTTTTTTTTCCTGAATAAAAAAGACAAAAAATGGGCCAGCTGGGTTCTGAGGCCCGACTGGCAGATCACCATGGGCAACACAGAAGCGGGACAACTGTGCTTGATTGAATCAATGTATTCATGACTGAATATCTCTTCCTTTTTCTGAATGTCCTTACCCTGACTTATATAAATCCTTTTTCATTAACTGTTAGATGAAATGTATCATTTCCTTCAAGTCTCAAACCTGAGGTACAAGCCCAACTGGGCCAGACATGCCATAACGCGTGTCATCCAAAGGACAGTGGCAAAATGAATAGTGGACATAAGTAGGCATTAGCATATCACCAATGACAAATTGGTACAAAGGTGCCTGTATTATGTATGATTACAGAGATGCATGAAAAAGAAATAGCAAAGGGAATGGATTAGTCAGCAAAAGATATTGAAATAGACATAACATAGATAGACAATCCACATGCTTTACTGCTGCCTTTCTAATGTTTAGAGACTGGGGTCAAGGGCCCCCAAATGTGGAATTCATTCCAGTGGAGGATTTATGATAGATGAGAGTAGTGGGGTGAGAATACTTAAGTGAGATGATTTGGGATCTGCTAGCGACAGAGTGGTGTCAGTGACATCACAGCTCTACTGAAAGACAAATCTGACAAAGGAGACAGTGTTGGGGGGTGGAAAAAGCCTAGAGTAGATACCAGAAAATCTTGCTTCTACCTGCTTTGCCACTAGAATCTCTTCCAGCTCTGATATTCTTGTTGTTGTTTAGTCATTTTACAGCCATCTCTAACTCTTTGTGAGCCCATCTGGGGTCCTCTTGGCAAAGAAACTGGAATGTTTTGCCATTTCCTTCTTCTGCTCATTTTTTATAGATGAGGAACCTGATGCAAATAGGGGTAATTGACTTGCCCAGGACCACACAGCTATTAAGTGTTTGAGGTCAGATTTGAACTCAAGAAGATGAGTCTTCCTAACTCCACGCCAGAGACTCTATTCACTACACCACATAAGTGCCCTGTTAATTCTATGTCTTGATTAAAGTTGTTTTTTTAAAAAAAGCAGTTAAAATGTAAAAATATAATAATAACAATAATAACCACATTGGCAAAACATGCATCATTTAAACTGATATAATTTTTAAAGAATTATCTGTCATAGCTATTGACAACACATTAAAGGAACCAAGGGAGCCAAAACTGAATTGGCAGGATACCAAGAAGGAACCATGCAGAAGCGGAGGGTTTGATCAGACTTCTTTGGTGGTCATTTCCTTTACCCTCCTGGCATACATACACATCTTTGGCTTGGGATGAATCTCTGTACTGTATATCTCTTGAGGGTAATAAAATAATAAAAAAAAATACCACTTATAGCCACTGAAAAAGCAAACCTTAACTCTCTCTGTCGATTAAATGATTCATCATTCAAAGTTAAATTGTTTTTTTTTTATTTTTATTGCAAACTTTCAGAGGCCTTGCATTAGGCGGATGATTGTATTTACACAAACAGTTACACCCATTTCCTTAGCCCTTCCATTTTTCTGTCAGGCACTGTATTCCCCCGGCCCTGCCACTAACTTGCCCATTTGCTGATGGGCAATCCATTTTAGCTTGTGGTGCAGAGGGAAGGATGCTGGATTTGAAGTCAGGCACCATGATTTTCTTCTTGGCTCCACCATTTTATACCTGTGGGATCTTGGGCAAATCATTGTCAAATAAGCGGGTTGGACAGGAGACTTCCCTTCTCGCTCTAAATCTATGATTCTAGAATTTCTTTTAACATTTGATATTTGGAGGTCCTTTTGCAATTCTAACATTCCCTGAAACCAACCAGGAGCACGCGGGCTGCTCTCCAGCAGGGCAACTGAGCACATGCTGATGGAGGCGTTTGGCCCTAGGACTCTTAGAGCTGAAACCTCAGCCACAACATGAACCCATGAAGTTCAAAGTCATGTGGAATACATTTGAATCTGTCTTGAAATCATTAGTCTTTCTTCAAAGTGAGGGACCAGACTTACTGGGGCTAATTCTGAATCCTTAGAGAGAGCCTCAGGCTCCTCTGCTTCATACTTCCAACTTGTTCTAGAAAAGGCATAAAGGAACTATGACAAATACTATTGCATCCATTGATTCGCTCAGTATTCATCGAAGATCTGTGTGTATGTGTATGTGTATGTGTGTGTGTGTGTGTGTGTGTGTGTGTGTGTGTGTGTAAACCCTAATCAGACCTGTATGTTAATTGATGTTGGGGGCACTTGATTAAGAACTTCTTTACTAATGCAGATTGATACTTTCTTCGCAGCTAAGTCTCTAAGCTTCCCCAGGGCACTGAGGTATTAAGTATCTTGCCCAGAGTCACATATCTAGCAAGTCATGAGAGAAAAGACTTGAAATGAGCTCTTCCTGTCTGAGAAGTCAGTTCTCAGACACTCCCTATCACTCACAGAACCCCCCCCCCAATACAGGTATATTTATATCTATACATACACATATGTATGTATGTATGTATATAATATATACGAGCATAGATGTGTATATGTGTGTGCACACACTATATGTTTATATATGCATATACATACACACATAGGCACATATATTATATCTAACCAGACATCAGAAAACCTTGGTTCTAGTTCCTTCACTGCTGCCACAATGTAAATATGTATATGTGTATATACACATAAACACACACAGACATATACACATACATACATAAATTATATATCTATGTGCATGTATGCATGCATGTGTGCGTATACATATGTACACATATATATGCCTTATGGAAATATAACTATCTTGTGGAAATAACAAAGAAACAAATATCAGCTCATATAAACTGAACTTTCTAACAATCAGAGCTTCTTGACAATGTAATTCAATCCACAGGAAGGGACAAACCCTGTCAATGTTTGAGCAGAAGCTATACTATTATTTGGAAAAGTTATAAAAGGGATTCATATATTATTTGGCTCCCCCCTAGGACTATTCCCCTTTCTGTAACTCACACCCAAAAATACACTTTAAATTCCTTAGATTAGAAGAAGGTGGGTTGCATAAGGAATTCCTGAGTCTCTACTGGTGTGCTTTCCATTAAGAATCATCTATTAAACTCATTTAGTACTTATTATTCGCTCAAATGGTATAGCAACAAGTTAGTATAAAATATTTTCCTAAAATCTGGAGAGTAATTTTTAACAAATAAATATATGTAAGCCCATGGGAAGATGGGCTCATGCTTGGAGTACAACAGTAGTGAGGCACACATATGACAAAGCGGAACTCACAGTGCCTGGTAATAGAAGTCCTTTTTCCCTAGGAGTCCTTGGGTCCTGATCTCTGATGAATGGGCTGCTCAGATGGACTCCCAAAATAGGCTTCTTTCTTGAGTCTATAGTTGTCATTTCATACTGTCACAAAGAGTTAAACTCCATGAAGTTATCAGGTGTCTCGCAATCCATTTCTGTCCTTGATGTGTCTCTCCACTCCATTCAGGAGCTTCCTCGGCTGTCAACCACTGATGCTCTGGGAAAATTGCAGCCACAATCTAATAAGCCTCGCAAGATATTTGGATATTTTAGAATTCCCCAGGTCACCATCAGTTTGGGATGTTTCCACTATGGGATTCTCATACACCAAAGATTAGGAACACACACACAAGAGCAAAGACAGCCATATATACATGGCCACATGGAGGCTGGGTGGATGATATGGTAACTACATTCTTTCCCCCTTGACTCTCAGGATGCAGCTCTAAACAGTTCACATGCAGCATACATGGAAAAGAAAAAGCCCAGCAGCTCGCTTTTGTAAATCCACTGAGTCATCAATTCTTTTGGTTTAGCAGCCAATTAGGGAACTCTTCATCATTATAAAGTGTAAGTCCCTGAACAAGCTAGAATTAGGTTTCCTCTCAAGCTTTCTTGTGGTGATTAGGGACTAGGTAGAGGACATATATGCATTCTCTTTACAACTGACCAACAATGGCAGATCCAAGCATGCTCTATGGTTCTGTGATGGTTGGACAAGTAGTCAGACTGAATAACATCTCAAGAGACTTCCAACTTTTTGATTCCATGATTCAAATAAAATAAAAATAATAATAGTAACAGCAGCAGCAACAACAGCAATGCTATTGCAAGGTTCAGCATGATATACATCAGAGGAAGAACTGGTTTCAGAGTTAGGAAGACCTGGGTTTAAATCCTGCCTCTGACATAAACTGACTACTTAACCCTAAGTTAGTCATTTAACCTTTCACAACCCCCAGAAACACTCAAGTTTATTAATCACAGAGAAGATGCCCTGGTAGACGGAGTTTCCTCAAAGTTTCATATATCAATAAAAGCACAGGTTGGTTCTCTTCCCCCAAATATGTGTGTATTTGTGTGTGCGTGTCACCTAGAACAATAGTGGGCAGATAGTAAATGCTTGTAATTGATTGATTTGCATTTCTAACTTTTTTGATGTTCTTTCACGTGCATGATCTAATTCACTATACTTTTAACACAGGTAAATTCATCTTACAGGTAAAGAAATTGATTCCCAGTTAGAAGATGTGGCTTTGCTCAAGATTACCAAGCTAGTCAGTACAGAGTTGGGAGTAGAAGCCCCAGTTCCAAACATTCCCCTGAATTGGAGGTAGGATGTTATCTTCTGCAAATTCTATGTGAATAAATAATTCTAAAAACCGCAACGTTTAATAATTATCAGTTGGGTGATGGACTAAAAAGCAGGAGACTGTGTAATGAGTAATGAAAAGGAATTGCATTTCTATAGTATTTTAATTTTTACAAGGCTTTTTCCTTGTAACAACCAGCATTTGGAACTTGGACGTCACAAAGGTATTTGAAACTTAATGTATCCAAAAGGGGATCTTTTCCCTCCTAATTCACCCTTCTTCTAAATTTCCCAGTTACTCTCAGGAACATTATCATCATCTTTCCAGTCAACAAGATTTGTAGCCTCAGTGTCTTGCTTGATGCCTTACAATGTCCTATATGTTGCTACATCCTGCCTTTTGTTTTTTCTCAACAACTGTCCTAAAATTCCCTTTCTCCAATCTCACCGCTACCATCTCAATTCAGGTCACACAACAGCTTTCTGATTGATCTCCTTGCCAAAAGTCTCTTCCCATTCCAATTCATCCTCCACACAGCTGGCAAAATGATTTTCCTAAAGTATTAGTGTGATAATGTCACTTCTGTACTCAATAAAATCCAGTGGTTCCTTATTACCTCTAGGATAAAATGTAAGCTGCTCTGTCATTTAAAAGTCTTCACAACCTGGTCCTTTCTCATCTTTCCGGTCTTACGCATTATTCCCTTCCATAAACTCTCAAGCATGATCCAGTCATACTGCCTGACTTGCTATTCCTTATACACATAATGCTATATCTCCCATCCCTGTGTCCCCCATACCTGTAATGCCTCTCTTTGCCTCTGCATCTTAGAATGAATTCCTGGCTTCCTTTGAGACTCAACTTAAAACCGCTGTCTAAAGGAGCCCTTTCTTGGGCTTCCCAGGTACTACTGCCTTATTCTTTAAGGTTACTTTTTAACTGTCTGTATAACTCATATATACACCTATGTATGTACACATTGTCTTCTCTGTTAGAATGTAAGCTCTTGAGGGCAGGAGCTGGTTTTGGTTCTTCTTTATATTCATAGCATTAAGCACAGAGTACCCAATAAGCAATTAATAAAAGTTTGTTGATTAAGTAATGTGATGCAAGGATTACTATCCATATTTTACAAATGAAAAAGCAGAAGGCTAAAGAAGTTAGATCACTTGCTTAGAGTTACAGACAGTGAAGGAGACAGAATCCAAACCCAGGTATCCAGACTTCAAATCTTATATTTCTGTCACTGCACTAATACGGATAAAGGATAAGAAGACGGAAAAAAAGATAATAAGAAAGGAGGCTTTCTGAAGCCTGAATGTCCATAGAGCCCGAGGGCTCAGTGACTCCATAAAATAAATATTAGAATTGGGACTTTTTAACCTGAGGTGGGCAGGGGATTGAAGAACATGAGAGAAACAGAAATAATAAGATATGACTTTTTAAAAAATCAGTTTCATGACTTTGAAAACCTCTAAGAATGGATAATACCAATAGGAATAATATAATTAACAATAACAAAAATAATCCAAATTTCTATAAGTAATTCAGGCCATAATCATCTCTCTCCTGGATTATTGAAATAGCCTTCCAGGTGGTCTCTCTGACTCTCCAATATATCCTTCACATTGCTGAGTTACCAATATTACCTTCCAAAGGCATACCAAGGCACAGGTCTCAAAGTGTCACCTCCCTCCTCAAAGATCTTCAATGGCTCCCCATTGAGTAAAGGGCTTTTAAGGCCCTCTATAATCTTTCTTCAAACTACCTTTCCAGCCTTATTTCATGTTACTCTTATTCATGTTCTTCATGACCAGTAAAACTAGGCTAGTAATTATTCCCTGAACTCAATCTATAATCTCCCCCTCTTTCTTCCAGAGTCATCAAAGTCCAGTGGAAAGACAAAAATCAAGACAACTAGCAATGGCCCATGTTGCAGTGTGAGGCTGAGGACTTTGGGTTGCCCTCTCTCCCTTAATTCCAATTTATGCCTGAGTCAAGACATAACCCCATGATGTTATTAGTCCTCGTTGAGAGTAAAGGACAAGCAACAAGTTTGACCATTTTTCTTGAACTCTTATGATATTTTATATAAATATTTTTATTATTTCCATTGTATACTAGAATAAATTAAGGCTTATAAGAAGTGTGGTGATGTGACCAAGGTTAAGTTCTTTAAAAATGTCAGGATGAAGACACTTCAAGACCAACGCTCGTTCAGTTCTGCCACGTTGCTTATCATTTGATTCAAAGACAGGAAATGCAATGGATTATTTCAGAAGCTTGTCCTGCTAAAGTGAATATCTAGATTAATTGGTGTATCATGAAATGCACTGGACATTTTATGAATGATACCAGGTTATTGGGGGTCATTCCAACAACATGAATTCAAGAGACTTGGGTTCAAGACAGTGTGTGCTACAACCAGTTCAAACTGGCTCCAGAGAGCTGATTGTTAAATTCTTGGTATAAGTATTTGCACTTCAGAAATTAGCAGATGCTACAAACCAGGGCTTGATTTGTTGTTTGTTGGTTGTTTAGACTTAAGAAATTCATAGGCAAATATTGATCACTTAGATTAAATTTAAACGTGTGTCATGCATACATTTATTTTAAAAAAGAGAGAGCCAAGTGTTAAACATTTAGCAGCACACTGCTTGTTCAAGTCCTTGCTTTGTCATCTATTATATGAGTTTGGGCAAGTCATATCCCCTCTCCAAACCTCATTTTCCTTATCTTAAAAAAAATGTCAGGGGCAGTAGGTGATACAGTGGACAGAGCACCATACCTGGAGTGTCCAAAACTCATCTTCCTGAGTTTGAATCTAGCCTCAGACACTTACTAGTTGTGTGACACTGGATAAGTAACTTAATCCCATTTGCCTCAGTTTCCTCATCTGTAAAATGAATTGGAAAAGGAAATGGCAAATTACTCTATTATCTTTGTCAAGAAAACCCTAAATGGGATCCCACAGAGTTGGACCCGACTAGTTTAGACATGACTGAAAGATGAATGAAAAAGAGGGCTCTGTGGGACAGGTGAAATGTTATCACCATTTATATTAAGATTTGTTTCTGTATTTTGAGTTGATGTAAGGGGACATAGACGGCTTGCAAAGTTCTCCAGAAGTAGCCTGCAAGGCACCGAAGCAAAGGACATCAAACCCATAGAATGTGGCTAATGGATGCATGAACCATGAGCTGCTAGACCAAAGTGAATTCTTATGTAAAGTTAACTTTCTGTAGTCTCTCAGTCCCAGAATTCCATGGGGAAATGAATCTATGCCTCTAAAAAAGGAGTCCTGGTTGAGAGTGGAGGGTGAGTATAGGCGTGGTGATGCTAGAAGTTGGATAAATGATAGATTAATGCAGGGTGGCACAAGTAGGCAGGATATTTGTTTCTCATTCAGCCCCCACAAGTGGGTGCCTCCTCTCTGTCCCTCACCCACCTCCTACCAACCCACCCTGATCAAAATTTCAATTCCTTCCGGGAGGATAACATCCACTATGGCCAAGTGCTCTAGAGACCGCCTCTGCTCTTCATATGGGAATGATTTCAGCCTGGGTTATGGAACTCTCAGTCATCTAAAATTTCTATAAACACGAGAATTGAGGCATTTATGAGTTTTACTAGAAATTTTATTGGCGGTCGGTCTTGTTGGCATATTGCGCCTTTAAAATGTAAATTAGATTACTGGCAGTAGATTCAATTTAGTGGTAAAAATGTAAAGAGAGTGGAATTGGGCTTGAGATGAAACAATAATGTGGTTGTTCTTAGGTCGAAAAACAGTAAAATCACCAAGAGAACAGGCAGTGTTTTAGTGGAAATATTTATGATGGAAAAGAAACATGCAGCAAGCCTAAGGTTGTTCCTGCCAGCTCTGGTCTGTACAGTAGTCTTGCTAGCTACATACAAGAGATGCATCTGAAAGCCAGGGCTCCTGGGCTGTGTTTTCACCTCAAGAGGCAAAGGAGCATGGAAGGCTCCATGTAAGTGTTTACATGTTTACTACCAAGGTATAATGGAGTCAAATTTGGATTTGGAGGAAATACTTATTAATTACAGCTCTGAGAATAAGCCTGTCCACACATGCATGGAGGCCAAAAGAGACCATGAAAGTAGCTGAAAATAAACTGATCTTTTGAAACTTCACTTTCTCTTTCCTTTCCTATATGGCTTTCATGGGAATATGTGTTGGAGTATTTGGGATGGAGGAAGAGGGGAGGGTGACCGGCCCTGTGAATATGTTTGCCAAAGGCAGATGTCTCATGGTCTATTAAGCAGAAGGAAGGCAGGATGGTGTGGTGTAGTGTAGTGGAAAGAACATGAGACCAGAAGTCAGGGGAACTGAGTTCAAGTCTTAGCTCTGATGCCAACTTAACTTCCTTGACATTTTTTTTTAGAGGGAGTGGGGGGGTTGGCATTGGGACTGTGATTTCATTGGCTTAGGGACCTCCCTTTGTAGAAATACCTTCCCCTTCCAACCAATACACATTAGCAATTCATCTGTGACTTAAAAAGAATTCCTTGAGACCAGGAGAGGTCAAGTGCTTTTCTATGGTCACCCACAATGTATATGGATCAAATAAGGTAGCATGTGTGACATCCTTTCCAAACCTTAAAGCACTATATAAACACCAGCTACTTTGGTTATTCTATGTCAGACGCAGACTCGAAGCCATGCATGCTGTCTCTGATCTGGTACATAAGGGAAAGCTTACAGAATTGTTAAGAGCAAGAAGTGAGGAAGGCATCCTGATTTGGGGGGGGGGGGGGAAAGACACAAAAGAGGGAGATGAACTCAAGGTAGGAGAGGATCTTTCTGCTGCAGATCATATGGGGTACGCTCTCTCTACATTTCTCTAACAGAGCCCCTCTGTTCCTTTAAATTTCAGATGCATGAAATCTTTCCTGATCCCCGACAATTCCCAGTGTTCTCCCTCCCAAATTATGGTGTATTTATCTACTTTGTACATATTTGAATGTATTACAAATACATTTGCTGCATTTTAAACATATGTATTTGCTTTCTTTCCCAATAGAACATGAGCCAGAAGCAAATAGGAATTGTTTCATTCGGGCAGCTAGATGGTGCAGTGGTTAGAAAGCTGGGCCTCAAGTCAAGAAGACTTGAGTTCGAATTTGACATCAGTTACAAGCTGTGTTGCCCAAGGCAAGTCACTTAACCTCTGCCTACCTCACTTTCCTCAACTATAAACTGGGGATAATAATAGCACCTATCTCCCAGGGTTATTGTGAGGATCAAATGAGATAATATAGCGCCGGGCACATAATAGGTACTTAATAAATGTCCATTCCCTTCCTTTTCCCTTCCCCTATATCCTCCCACCCCCTGCATCTAACATAGGGTCTGACACATAGCTGATACTGATGGGCTGATCTGCTAAGTTTCTAAACCAATTCAATGCAACAAACCTTTATCATGTGTAAGATGAAATATTATCGGGGCGGCTAGGTGGCGCAGTGAATAGAGCACCGGCCCTGGAGTCAGGAGTACCTGAGTCCAAATCCGGCCTCAGACACTTAACACAAAAAACTAGCCATGTGACCTTGGGCAAGTCACTTAACCCCAACTGCCCTCCAAAAGCAAAAAAAACAAACAAACAAACAAAAAAAAAGATGAAATATTATCCTAGCTGAGCTTAAAAAGCCAAGAAAATAAAACAATTCCTGTCCTCAAGGAGCTTATATCCTACCAGGGAGGGACAACACGTGGGCAGGCAAGTATATACATATAATTGGAGAAGGGGCAGACGTGATTGATACCTAGGGGATCATGAAAAATTTCCCATAGGTGTTGGTATTTGAGCTGACTGATCCTTGAAGGAAGCTATGGATTCTAACAGGTGGGGAGGGAGCAGAAGTGTCTTCCAGGCAGCTTCAGGAAAGGTACCAAGATAGAAGACAGAAAGTTGAGTACAGGGGGCAGTTTGACTGGGCCATAGAATGCATGAAGAAAAGTCATATGAAATAAGCCTAGAAAGGCAGGCTGGAGACAGAATGTGAATGGCTTTAAAGAACAACTGACAATGTGTATTTTATCCTAGAAGCAATACTAAAGTATTTGGAGTAGAGGAGTGACATAATCAGACTTCTGTTTTAGGAAGATTATTTTGACATCCATGTGAATGGATGGATCAGAGTGGGAAAGACCGGAAGCCCAGAATCTACTCATTTATCTCCTAATAATATTTCAGGTGAATAGATAATAATAGACAATAAACTCCTGAATTAGGGTAATCCCTAGTTCAACATATCAGATGCAACTACATGTTGTAGAGGTCAAATCTATAAGTCTTGGCAGCTGGTTGATTGTCAGTTTGGGCGTGCAGTAGATAGAACACTGGGAGTCAGCAAGACTCGTCTTTCTGAGTTCAAATCTGGCCTCAGATGTGTGACCTTGTATGTGACTTGTGTGTGACAGATGTGGGACTAGCTGTGTGACCTTGGAAAAGTCACCTGGTCAGTTTTACCTCAGTTTCCTCATCTATAAAATGAGCTGTAGAAGGTAATGAAAAACTGCTCCAGCATTTTTGCCAAAAAAAAATCCCAAGCAGGTTCACAAAGACTTGGTCACAATGACAACAACAAGATAATGGATTGGATTTGGCAAGTGATGACACTGAGATTATAAACTTGAGTAACCTTAGAGTTGGAGATGCCTTCAACAGAAATGAGGAAGTATAGAGTGGATGCAAGAGAGAAAATTAGTTCTTTTTTAGGCCTCAACCTAAGCAGAAAATGCCCAAGATCCTTTGCCATGGTCAAACAAGGTAGAAGTTGGAGCTTCCAGCCAATAGGATCCCCAAAAGAAAAAAGCTTGCCGGTGTGACCTAGCCCCAACTGTGCATAGGGAGATGAGGGCAAAATTAAATGCATTGTTGTTGAGGTGAGAGGTCATGGTATCATTCCGCTCTCCCATTGTGATAGAATTCCATGTCTATGGAATGAGATGTCCTGTGGATGAGAAAGTACTGAGATGCGCTTCTTGCAGGGTCCATTCAAACCTGTCTTTCTTCCCTAGCATCTCATCAAACACTGTTAATAGACAATATTTTGCACTTTTTTGTTTAAAGAACAGGGGTCCCCTATTCATCCCTTCTCTGTAGCTTCCTGCCAGACTCTTTTTGAGGGGAAGGCTCTCAGGACTTTGGAGTTACAGTGACCTGCAAGAAAATAATTCCTGTCTTCTACTTCCTTGTACCCTGAAGAGGGGATGGTCACGGGTGAACACTGATCACTTGGAGAAGCCAGGAGTGTTGGCAGTCCTTAGCCACTCCCCTAACTCCCAGGGAGGAGAAGGAGGTCAATTTGATACTCTCTAAATTCAGTCCCCTTGGTTCAACTACTTGTTTTCTGCACCTCCACCCAATTCCCTATGGCTCTGGGTGCTTAATAAATTTAAATAATGTTGGCCTCTTGTAGGTGTGTGAGAACATGCTCTCCACATGTAGACAGTAGCAAGTTGTTTGTTTTTCATCCTTTATTATTGAAGAGGACCAATCAGGAGGGTGATGCTTCAATTTGCAAGTGAGTAGGATTTAAGTGAGGCAGAGCTGTGCAAAGTCATCAGCCTCACTCTCTCCTCCAGAGTCACCGGAGTCTAGTGCTAAGATATAGGTCAGAATGACTGGTGACTGGCAAAGGCCTCCATACAGTGGAAGACCTCGGCCTTTTTAAGCTAAGGTCTTTTGCTGGTCTCAGTTTGTCTGAGGCAACACCCATTCAGCTTTTAAAGGGTAGGTAAGAATGGAGGCAAAAGATGGCCTAGTTTGCCTTCTTAAAAGAATCAATCTGAGAGGGGAAGAACTTCAGGGATTCTGGCCAGAACAGAAAAAAATTGCTATTGACACTCACTTGGAGTCATTGAAACACAAACAATGATCAAGTGAGGCTTAGACTGGGTCCTATTATTGGCCAATAGATGAGAGTAATTTGGGTTTAAAGGTATAGTCAGGCATTAGAATCCCAATAGTCTTTATCAAAGCCTGATTTTCTAGAGCTGTATTTCAAGAAATCATAAATGAAAACATAAATGAAAGACAAAAGAATTGATTGTCCCAGTTTTTTAAAAAATGATAGAATAAATAAGTAGGGAAGGAAAAAAGTCTAGCTCCCTAACCCTAAGATATCTTGCAAAGTATAGGCAATCAAAATGTATATTCCTTTGGACAGAGCACCCACATATTAGGATATGACTTTGCAAATGTATATGCCACCAAATGAATTCAATCAAAGGGTCACACTTGAAGACCTAGAGGAACACATGTGGCCTCAAGACTGCAGGCTCCCCATTCCTTGTGTATCTGAGATGGTAGTATTCCTAGCTAGTAACCAGCTACAGTTATTTGCCTTTAGCTGCTACCCATCCAATGCCTTGGACTAAAGCATTGGCAGAAGTTCCCAACACCCCCCTTTTTATGTCAACCATTTGGAATAACATGAAATTAAAAGGGTGATCATGAAGGCAATTAAAAATAACTCCTGGCTGTTCTTGGTTTATTAACCAGGGGGAAAGAAACATTTTCTCTCCTATAACTTCCATTCACCAAAGGTAGCAGAGTCAGAAAGTACTTAGCTTGGGCAATTAACACCGGGTCATTTCTGATCTGGGGTGGAGGGAAAAAGATGGATGCCAGAGAAATTGTGTGTTCCCAGGATTACTTCTACTAGTACCACTCACTTTTCACATCTGTTTTGACAAGAAGAGATTATTCTTTAACTTTGAATCCCCTAGGATTCCCTTTACTAAGGGAGTCCCTCTAACATCCCAACCTGGCCCCGTGTCTCAGAAAGATGGAATCTCCCCTTATTCCTCCCATACTTCTCTCAAAACAAGTTCCATGTCACCCAGAATGGCAAATTCTGGGAAAGAGTCTGCTTAGCTTGCAATAACTCTCTTCAGAGTATAACTTTTCTGTGACACATGCTTCATAAAGGCTGGATTGAGTTATGTGATCTTGGACATGTCACTTCCCTAGTAGGCAGTGAGGAAGGGAAGCACATGGAAAATTGGACTTGGAAGTCTGGAAGATCAGATTTCAAATCTGACCCCAGGCACTTACTAGCTATGAGACACTGGGCAAGTCTTTCTCAGTCTCAGGGTCTTCATCTATAAATGGATAATAGTGGTGCTCACTGAAATGAATTAACTTAAAGCATTATATAAATGCCAGTTGTTGTTATTCCCATTCTGAGTCTTACTTCATCTGTAAAACAAGGGATTTGGACTATAGTCTAGTCATTAGATGATCTCTAAGGTTATTTTGAGCTTTGGTATCCTACATATTATATTTTTAAAACCACTTTGTATCTCTGACATCATGGTTCTAAGACAGCATCTCTCAAACTGTTTCTATGAAACTAGAGTATTCCACATAAGAAATGTCATTTGCTACTAAGCCATCGAGGAGGCACCATGCAACAACCTTTTGAGCTGAGGAGGTGCCGATCTTTAAGACTTCTCTCCTAACTCACACCTAAGGTTTGTGTTACAGAAAGCACAAAGGTTTTACTTGCATCTCGTATTATAAATGTGACCCTACCTAATGCAGCTACTCCCATACCACCCCACCATACACATACATACAGATCAATCAACAAACAGTTATCAAGAGCCTAGTATGAGTTAGGTACTGTCCTAGGTGCTGGGAACACAAATATAATAAGTGAAACAATCTTTGCTCACAAGATGTTTACATTCTAACTGGAGCTTTACCTTTTACATACATATATTTATCTTGAGTATATTTGCTGTTTCAAAACAAACTTGCACATAATGACCTGAAATTATCCTTTGATGTCTAACCAACTAATGAAGGGAAGAAGGGAAGGGAAGGGAAGGGAAGGGAAGGGAAGGGAAGGGAAGGGAAGGGAAGGGAAGAGAAGGGAAGTGATGAGGGAAAGGATGAGGGAAGAGAAGGGAAGAGGGAAGAGAAGGGAAGAGGGAAGGGATGAGGGAATGGAAAGGAAGAGGGAAGGGAAGGGAAGAGGGAAGGGAAGAGGGGGAGGAAGGGGAGGGGAGGGGAGTTGAACATGAAAGCTATTTTTATGTATTTGAAGGGTTACTGTATATAAGAGAGATCTGATTTGTTCTGCTTGACCTAGAAGTTGGAACCAGAAACCATGTTTAGAAGTTTAAAAGAAGCAAATTGAGGCAAAATGTGCATACTAATAATTGTACTGATACTTAACGTTTCTATATCACTTCTTGTTGTTAATCATTTTTTGCTTGTGCCTGACTCCTCATGATCCCGTTTGGGGTTTTCTCAGCAAAGTTACTGGAGTGGTTTACTATTTCCTTCTCCAACTTATTTTACAGATGAGGAAACTGAGGTAAGAAAGGATTAGGTAACTTGCCTAGGGTCATACAGCTAGTATTTGTGGTCACATTTGAACTCAGGTCTTCCTGGCTCCAGGTCCAGTGCCCTAGTGCAGTAGCCACCTAACTGCTTCTGTATAGCAGTTACTATGTGCCAGAACCTGTGATCAGCACTTTATAATTATTATCTCATTTGATTTTCACAAGAAATCGTGGAGGTAGATGCTATTATTATCCCCATTTGGCATATAAGGAAACTGAGGCAAACAAGGGTTAAATGACTTACCCAAGGTCACACAGTGTCTGAGAAAGTGTGAACTCATCTTCCTGCTTCTAGGTCTGGCACTCTACTGTACCACCAAACTGATAGATAGAAGCATATGTAGAGATATATAAAATATATGTATATAATACATACGTACATATATGTATATAATGTACATGTGTATGTCTATATGCATACACACATATATATTTTTGATAGTTTATATATATATGTATGTATACACATGCATACATAATCTTCATCCCAAAGATATTGGTTTCTTCTAGAGATAGTAGTTTTTCCAACTCTGAAGAGCTTTAAGCAAAGGCCAGATGACCGTGTGTCAGGAATGCTATAAAGGGAATTCTTACTGAGGTTTGAATTGGATTAGATGGCCTCTGAGGTCCCTTCCAACTATTAGATTCTGTGATTCACAACCCCTCTCATCATATGGATGTAGAAACTGAGGCAGGGAAGTGATTTGCTCAAGGTCACATAGCCGGTATGTCTTTTATAACCAGTGTTTAAAACCTTGTCGCTGAAATCCAGGTCAAATATATTTCCCACTGTGCCATGGTACCTTTTCAACCATCTAAGGCATCACATAATAGTTCAAAGGTGAAATTTTGCTCCAGTAAGTCATATTAGAAATAAAACTAATAAGGACCATGGATTCTTTAGGGTCAAGAGGTAGTTCAGCAAAAACAACTGAAAAGATATAAAAGAAACATTTCCTGGTACTAGGGCCTGCCTCATCCCCAAGGGAGAGGGGAGAGCCAAATGAGTTAACTCCTATCCATTTGGTTAGCAATACTGGTGCAGCCTCAAAGCCCATTCTTTGAACTGAGTTTCCCACTTTGAAACCAAATATAGAATGTTGGGGGTGCTGGGGGAGGGAGGGTGGTGAGGATGCCAGGAAAAGTTCAGGAGTGAATTGGAAATGATATGGTTGTGGAAAGCAGAGAGAACAGAATTCCTTACCTCGGTGTAACAAAGCTGTGGAGTTCATGCTCAGATGTTACACTGAGCACCCTGCCTGGTTCACATCCATCACTTGGAACTTTAGGGGCCTGCTTCTGGCCATGCATGATTGAATGGCTTATGCTTGATGATGAATAATTCTCTAATTGGCCGCTGAACTGGAAAAACTGATGACTCTTTTGTTGCTGACATGGAACTCTGTGGGAATACAAAAGGGGTGTCCTATTCCTCCATTACTCTCTATTTCCTTTGTGACTACCCGAGCTGCTTCTCAAGAACCAGGTAAAGGAAGCGAGGTTACTCTGTCTCCCTTTGGACCATGGCAGCAGTGAGTACACGATTATTTCTATTTCTTTATGCCCATTCTTTCCTGATCTTAGGTGAATGACAGTCTCGGGCAATCTAAGGAATTCCAAAAGGTCCAAAGGTCCTGGGAGGTCTATGAAAATGGCAGCTGCCATGGCCTTGCAGCTACAGTGGTTGATGGCAGATGAATTGCCTGCATCAGCAACAGAACATACATTGAGAAGAACTGACTTAAAGTTTCATAATCCCTTAAACAGAGAGAAATGTCAGCTATAGATTCTGGAATGACGTAGACCTTTGTAGCCCAGCAGACAGTTTTGCCTAAATTGTGCAAGGATTTCAAATGGGGAAAAAGGACTTCTAATGTCGAGGTACGAATCACCTCTTTGCCACACATATAATCTACATGTGGGCTTTTCCACCACTGTGTTTCAAGTTCAAGCCAGGAATGTCTCTATGGACATTCTGTTTGTGTGGGGTTACCCCAGGTTTTATGGGAAGAAGGATATTCAGTTCTTACTATACTATCTGAGTAAGTGCCTTTACTAAAAGTTAATTATCTACTGACTGATTGTTGATGGGGAGCATACCAGTGGGGACTCAGGAGCCACAGTGATAAAATCTTAGTCCTTCATGGCTACTCTTAAGTCCCCCCAAAAGTAGCAGGAGACCCCAAATCTCAAGCATGAGTGTAAATAAGAAAATATTTCTGATGGGGTACTACATCAAAATTAAAAATAATTTAACTTCTAGGACAGCCTAGCAATAGAGGAAGATTTCCTTCAACCCCAAAGAGGCTCTTTTATTATGTTTAGGGATTTATTTTTCCTTCTGTAGTTATGACTTGTCATGTTTCAGGGCTCAGGCAAGGGGCAAAGCCTCAAGGCTGCAGTAAATCCTTCCTGGGAGTCTGTTAAAAGGACTGATCTATTTTTACAGAGACACAAATGCTTATAGTTGGACCCCAGTGGCATTTATGGTGTGCCTGCCACCACTAAAGTTTAAAGTCAACCTTGTAAACTTTATGGAGACAACATGCTACAATTATTAGCCTACTAGCCTCCTGTCTCACTGGAATGAGGGAGACCTGGCTTTCTCATACACACAGTGGGTTACACCTGAAAGAGATTAGGCCAGACCACCAGTAGTTTGCAAACCTAATCTCTAGTCTTTTGTTTCCTGCTTAGTTCTGACAGATACTCCAGGTGTTCAAAGTAATTAGCCATCAAGGAGGTGTGGTCACTGTGTCACCGTTGTATGCAGGGTCCCTATTTCCTCATTATGCGGCCCCTTTGGAGGCAAATGTTTCACATTAAAATGGGAGCAATATACTGTTAGGTGTTGAGAATATTTATGAGAACTCAGGACTAGAGGACAAAAACATTTCCCACAATACTCTGCAACCCTCAGGGAGGGGATCGAAATGGTCATTCTGATGCCCACCGAGGAGAGTAGGCTGTGGTGCAGGTGTCATGGTTTTCAACACTGGAATCAACATAAATAACTTTGGACTGGTTTTATTATTCACTCACACACACACACACACACATACACACACACACACACACACACACCAGTTTTTACTTCCTAGATGGCCTGTGCTAAATCCTCCTTGATTGCCCACAATTGATAAATGAGATGGTCTGTTGCAAAGGCAGCAGGATGCCAATTCAGCAGATAAAGTATAAAAGTATTTATAGTCTGTCTTGGATTTATTTTGTTGTTCTTTCATTGATATGTTTCTCTGGGTTTTCTTATAAACTCTGAATCTACCCCCATCCAAGAAAGGGTTTTCCAAGGATTATCTTCTTTGATTGTTCTCAGTGTATGTGATCACTGAAAGAGGCCTCTTGGTATGTTGTGGAAAGCATTAGTTTTGAAATAAAAGGAATTCAGTTCATGATCTAGCTACCTACCTTACTACTTGTGTGATGTTGGTCAACTAATCTCTCTAAACCTCGAATTTTGCATCTCTAAGGTAAAAGAATTGTTCTATGTGATTTCTAATATTCCTCTTAACTCAAACTTTCTAAGTTTCCTTATACTTCTAAATCAAATGATCTTGGACTACTTTGACTTCTAGGCAACTAACCCTTTTGTAATTCAAATACACAAATAATTATAAGGTACCACATCCACCTATTAAATTATAAGCTCCTTGAAGACAAGAGCAATTTCCTTTTTTTGTATTTAATGCATATCTTCTGCCTCCATTCTCATGTTCTTTTTGCTACATAGCCCCACTTAACAATGCTAGTTCCTTCCCTTTGTTGATAATCTCCAAATGATCCTGCATGTATCTTATTTGTACACAGGTGATTTCTTTTTTTGTTGTTTGCACGTTTTTCCAGACTATTTCTTTATTTCAGACTTTATGTTAAAGTTGGACTCTGCTCATCTGAGGGTGGAGAGACATTATTTCTAGTTTCAGGCTTTTTTATTCTGCTGTTTTCAGAGCTAGTTCTGGGAGTCTGTGGATATTCTGTGTTCCCAAGATGGTGTGATCTGGGGAGAGGTTTGGTCACACTGCTCTCCTGGTCTGAGTTCTGGTCTTGACTCAGGAGGGGGTCCCTTCCAGTGCTAGCACTCCTCTCAGCCCTGGAACTCCTTTTGATCAGTGGAGTTACCAAATGGCACACAATCCTGCACCCCTAAAATCTTTCTGACCAGTTGCTCCACCTCCTTACAGTCTCTGGCTTAAGAGTTCCTGAGAACGCTGTTGCCACTATTGCCACCTCCAAGACCCACTACTGAGGATGCTGTTTGTGTGCTCCAGGCCAGCCCCCTCTCCGGTGTCACAGACCTCTTGTGTTGGCTTCCTAAGTTGTCTTGGGCTGGAAAAAATGTCTCACCTCAGTTTTTTGTTAACTCTACCACTCCAGAATTTGATTTGAGGCATTATTTTCAAGTTGTTTGGAAGGGAATGTTGGCAGAGTCAGCCAAGTGGTTCCCTCTATTCCATAGTCCTGGTGCTGTTACATAGTTTGTTTTCATGTTGTCTCCCTGACCAGACCATGAGCTCCCTGAGAATGTGGACCCCATGTTTTGACTTTATTTGTATCTCTAGCACTTAGCTCAGAGCCTGGCACTTAGAGTAAATGCTTAATAAATGTTTATTGACTAATTGCCAACATAGTTTATAGTCAACAAGCATTTATGAAACATTTCCTACGTGCTAATATTGTGCTAAGCCCTGGGAATATAAATATAAGCAAAAATAACCATATTACTCCCCTCAAACAGCTTAAATTCTAATTGGGAAGACTACGTCTAAAAGGAAGCTGAAAAGGGGATGGAGAAGAAGGTTCCAGAGTAGGGACATGATAGAGAAATTCAGAGTACAGCCTTGTGTGGTTTGTCCTTTCCCCTTGAAGAATACCGTGACATCAGGAAGATGATGCCATAACTTGCAAGTGAATTGGATTTAAGTGAGGGAGGGCTGTGCAAAGTCACCAGCCTCACTCTCTCCTCCAGAGTCATCCGGGATGAGTGGCCAGATATAGAAGCTAAAGTCTTTCTGAATTCTCACTTTGACTGAGGCAACAGCCTGGTAGAAAATGAAGAGAGGGCTGGCTTGAGTGCCCTTCTTCAGTGGAGCTTGTGGAAAATCCTCTACCCTTCAATCAGAGAACTGAGCCCCAGGTATGAAGAGGTGTGGGCTCCATGGCCAAAGTGATTTTCAGGATGGGGAGTTGTGGGGGCATAATAGCAAAGTCCAAAAGGGGGCAGGCAGTCTTATGGGAAACAGCACAAAACAATTCGTGATTAGTGCCATAAAAAGAGTATGAACAAAGGATTCTAAAGTTTTTGAGGTGGAAACTTCCTGTGTCTGAGGAAATAACAAAGGAGGAAACTTTGAAGCTGGTTTTGTTGTACCCAAACCCATATCCCATATCCCAGGTCACTACACACCACCGGATTTATGGCCCGCCATTAATGCCCTTTTTGTCATAGTTTTGAAACTGCTTAAGGCGTGTCTGGGCATATTGCTCAAGGCATAGTTCCCTGCCCCCTTCTTCCCTAATCAGCATTTTATATATTCTCTTTGAATCATTATAGTGTGTAAGGTTCATTATGGTGCAAGGATCTTATCCAGGGACCACCCTGTCCTGTCCTGCTGACCAAGCAGGACCCCTACCCTCTTTGCCCCAGAACATGACCCTGGCCTGTTCTGGGGAATTCCAGTCCCCTTACCCCATGACTCTCCACCCTGCTCTGGAAAGTGCTGACTACGATCCTCCACCCTGTTCTAGGAGGGACCCTCGTGTCACAGGAAGGTTGCACCCTTGTATCCTTGTGCCATATTCCCAAATTAGCCCTGAGTTATGGATCTAACCAATGGCTGTTCTTTGCTTCTGTACGTCATGGCTTCTGCTAACTCCCCTCCTTGACTGTGGTTTTTGTGGTTTTAGCCTATATAATCAAGTCTGTACCCCACTGGATTGCTGCCAATCTGAGTGAAAACACTCCGGTAGTCGCAGATAAATTGATAAATCCACAACCTAAATTTTATCCTGAATCCAGGTCTCAGCTTGCTCTTATTCTCTGCATAACAGTTTTTGAAGAATGGGCATTGATAAGAGCATTTAGAAGAGAGTAAATAGGATAATAAGGGAATTGAAAAACATTGCATTACAAGTGCCTTTTTTTAAAAGTAAATTTTCTTGTTGCTCTTCTTTTTTTAATTAAATTTTATGTTTATTTTTAGTTTACAATATTCATTTCCACAAGATTTCGAGTTACAAATTTTCTCCCTATCTCACTCCTACCAACCACCCCAAAACAGCAGTTCCACTGAATAGCCCCTCCGCCAATCTGCTCTCTCCTGTATCTTCCCACATCCCTTCTCCCACTTTCTGGTAGGCAAGATGGATCTCCATACTGCAGTGCCTGTATATCTTATTTCCCAGTTGCATGTAAATAATAAGAATAAGAATAATTTTTAAACATTTTATTTTAAAACTTTGAATTCCAGATTCTTTCCCTTCTTTCCTCATCACCCACCCTTACTGGGAAGATAAACAATTCAATATAGGTTGTATATGTGTAGTTATGCAAATCATTTCCATGTGGATATATTGTGAAAGACTGACTGTATTTTCCTCCCTCCTATCCTGCCCCCCATTTGTTCTATTTTCTTTTTTTATAATACATGTTTGTACTTTATTGAATATTTAATTTCAAACAACTTTTTTGTGTGTCCATAAATTCAAAGTGCTTTATTAAACATATACTTAAAAGAAAATCCCATCTGGCAAAAGCCTCAGAATCTGAGTGGAATATAACCACAAGTCTAGATTAAAATCCCACTGCTTTCAACTATTATTGGGATTATACTTCTGAAAATTCTATGTAGCAGGTTGAAAAAAGCTACACATTGTATCCCAAGAACTAAGACAAAAAATTATGTACTCAACAATGCAAACACAGTAGGTAATTTACTTTCTATAAAGCTGTAGTAGACTGCTGAATAGCATCAATATTTCAAGTGGTACAAAAACAAAGCATTAGACCATTTTCTTTGATTTTCTCTTCTCTACTTCTTCCTTTTCCTTTTCTATATTCACAACTCGAGATTCAATTTCTTTGGCACTAATCATCTTCAATGTCTGGTTTCTTCTTACGATAGCAAACTCAATGTTTTTCCCACGATGCTACAACTTCTAGCAGGGCTTTAATTGCTAATTTGATAGCTTCACTGTCAGTTGCTATTGTACCTTCTGTATAATTTTTTTCCAGAAATTCACTAGGTCTTAGCACTGCAACCTATTACATTTGCCTTCCAAGCATGGTAAGTACCAGATGGGTAGGTCCGATATAACCTTGGGATACCATCATCATCAAAACCAACAATTAAAGCAGAAATGCCAGAAGATCTGCATCCATTGCTCTGTGTGTATCTCTGCTTCAATGTTGCTATGAAACATGTTATATATTCCACTGTGACTGGATCCTCCATGGTCACTTTGTGACTTTGGCACTCCACACGGGCTCGGGCTCGATTACTTCTAACATCAGCGGTTAGGCCTGTAAAAGCCATGGAGACATGGTCATCGAGAGCACAGATCTTACTTACAGTTCTTTCATCTTGAAATTTAGCAACAGACTTTTTTTACTACTCCCAACCCAAATATATCAATGCCTAGAATGCCAACCACTGTCAGTCCCTTCTTTACTGCTTCTTTGGGGTACTCCACTTGAAACAGGTGGCTGTTGGGGAAAAAAACGGTAATCGCACAACCATAACAGGCCGCCATAGTAGCACAACAATGAGATGGACTTGTCTGCAGATGAGCTGCCGCCTCTGGGACCAACAAAGCAAAAGGAGGACCTGCCCCATCCACTGTTGCACGTGTGAGAAGGTGAGATGCACCGGCCAGGGAGCTCCCAACTGGCTTCCAGGAGCTCACCTCCTGCCACTTGTTCTATTTTCTACTTTGACCCTGTCCCTTTTCAAAAATATTTGCTTCTAACTACCCTCCTGCCCAATCTGCCCTTCCTTCTATCATCCCCCCTCTCATCCCCTTCCCCCCTACTTTCCTGTAGGGTAAGATACCCAATTTCGTGTGTATGTTATTCCTTCTTTAAGCCAAATTAATGAAAGTAAAGTTGACCCTTTTCCTTTTGCCTTTCTGTTCTTCCCCTTCATTGAAACAGTTTTCTCTAGCCTCTTTTATATAGGATAATTTACCCTATTTTGTCTCTCCCTATCCCCTCTTGTTATATTCCTCTCTCACCTCTTAATTTTATTTTTTAAATATCATCCCTTCCTATTCAATTGATCCTGTGCCCTCTGTCTATGTATACCTGTACACATATATACACACATTCACATATGTATTCATGTGCATATATACCCTCCTATATAGACATATATATGTATATATACATATATGTGTGTGTGTGTGTATATATATATATTTATATTCCCTTCAACTATCCTCATACTGAGAAAAGTTTCATAAGTTACAATTATTGTTTTTCCATGTAGGCACGTAAATAGTTCAATTTTGCTAAATTCCATATGATTTCTTTTCCCTGTTTACCTTCTCATGCTTCTCTTGCTTCTTGTGTTTGAATGTCAGATTTTCTATTTAACTCTGGTTTTTT
>CM053595.1:16379288-16410824 GCA_028646575.1 Pseudocheirus occidentalis
CTCTCTCTCCCCCCGCTCTCTGTCTCTCTCCCTCCCCCCTCCCTCTTTTAGTTTCTCTCTCTCTCTCTCTTAGTTTCTCTCTCTCTCATATAAAAAGTCCAAAGGAGATATTTGAAGACACCAATCCTGTCTTCTCTAAATCTTTTCTTCTCTGGGCTAATCATACCCAGTTTCTTCAACTGATTAGCATATCACATGTTTCCAATTCCCCTCTCCATCCTGGCTTCCCTCCTATGTATGCACTCCATAATTTCTCTTCTAAAATGTGGGTGCATGACTGAAAATAATAGCACAGATATGTGGCTTGGCCAGGGCAGAGGACAATAGGACCATTACCTCACATTATGCTTCTAATTACACAGCATAATGCCTAGAATGATTAGGCAAAAAATTGATTAATATGGCTCCCAAACAAATCATAAGTTAAATAGATTCACTGGCTAAATAACAACTTTTGTTATTTGTTAAGTTATTGTTAAGACTACTTTTTCATTTGTGTTCAACTCTTCATGACCCCATTTGGGAGATTTCTTGGCAAACATACTGGTTTGTCATTTCCTTCTCCAGGTCATTCTACAGAAGAGAAAATCAAGGCAAACAGGGTTAAGTGACTTGCCCAGAGTCACACAGCTTTTAAATGGCTAAGGCTAAATTTTAAGTCAGGAATGTGAGTCTGACTCCAAGCTAAGCATTCTTTCTACTGTGTCACCTAGGTCAAACTAATACAAGGCTTGAGATAAATACCTGAAATAGTTTATGAAGAGAGAAGAAAAAGGAAGAGGAAGAAGAGAAAGAAGATGAGTTAGAAGAGGGGAACAACAAGAAAAAAGAAAGGGGAAGAAAAAGAAGGAGAATGAGAACAATAAATTAATGAGGGGGAAAGACAATAGGAAGATAAGCCTCAATTATATGAAGAGGCTAATCTCATATACATATGTTAATTTGAATCAGCTGAACCAATACATCATCTCTTGCATTGATAAGGAAGGAACTATTATTAATTTCATTGGTTTCAACATTTTCCACCCCTGTAAGAAACCAATAATGACCTCTGGGAAAAGGTAACTGTATGAAGAGTACTAGAAATAATGATAAATATTTATTAAACAAATTTATGAATAAGATTGGCAGGCAAAAGACACAGATTCTAGTTTTGGCTCTTCTGCTCATCAGCTGTGTGATCTCCAGTAAATTATTTCACCTTTTTCTGTTTTCTCTTCTATAAGGCAAAGGGGATAGATCAGATTATTTCTATGAACTCAAGTTCTAACACTCAATCTAACTCTTTCTATCCTTAAGTCTCTCCCAGTTCTAGTGAACTCTATTAAAGTTCTTTTTATCTTTTGCTATTTTTTCCCATGACCTCTCTACTTCTACATTTGACTCACATTCTTCTTGACTTTGTTTTTGGTCCTTGCAAATAAACAAAAACGTGTGACTACAAGGTAATGACTTTTTAACAAACAGATCAGATCCTCTGCATCCAAATGATTTATCTCTTGAAGTAGTTCCTTTGGGAAGTTACATGCTTATACCAAAGACGATGTAATTATTTGAACCATATTTTTTTTAAAACTTTCTTACGGGACAATACTTATTTGAATTTATAAGTTCTAGTATGCATGTTTAAAAAAATCAGTCTCGTTACTTAATGGTTGCCATCCATATATTATAATATGACTTCCTTTATGTTTCTGAAATGTGACCAGTATTAAACCCTGGTAAGAATTTCCATGATCTTTCCTGTATTCTAAGATGATTATTAGACAAACCATTTCATCAAGCCTTCTTTTTAAAGGAGCTGAATTGGATTCATGGTTCTAACATTTCCTCCCGGTATGACTTTGGGCAAGTCACTCCTCTGAACCATTTTATTCATCTGTAAAGAGCATGTAATAACACACTTCCCACCTCAAGGGGCTATCATAAAGAAAACACTATGTAAATTCAAGCTATTACTGAATCATTGGCTCATAGGATTTAGAGCTAGAAATGGCCCTTTGGAATCAGCTAGTGCAAAGTCACTCATTTTACAGATTGGGAAACTGAGACCCCAGAGAGAGTAAGCAATTTACCCGAGGTTACACAAGGGATTAAGCAGGAGCCAGAATTAAAACCTAAGATGAAATTCTATTTAACTACTGAAGTAATTGTTCATTTAATGAATTTTCAAATGTGGCATTAAAAGTGGATTACTTTCCTATGATTTTCACTTTTATTCAATGGGCTTTTTTTTGTTGTTGTTAGTTTTGTTTTGAAGCTTAGCAAAGAGCTTGCCTTCCACATTGCACTGGAGTGTGGGGAGCCTAAATGGTGTCAACTATTGGTTGACTAATTGGTGACTGAATATTCCTACTAAATTATTCTGAATATTCCTACTTTTAAAAAATGCTTTCTAAGGATTCTCTCAAACTAAGGAGCTGGCAATGATGGCACATTGAATTTTGCTAATTACTTTTTTTCCTGGGAAAACTGGGAAAAGATTACCCTTATTCATTTCAGAATGAATTCAGAGATTAGCCTGGAATGTAGGACCAGAAGGAAAAAAAGATTATATCTTCTTTGTATCTTGAAATGTATCCTTTTCTGTTTGCTGACCATAATATGATGTGTTGGAATGCATAAGAAATGTAAATAGAACACCTCCTCTAACTCCTTTCCGCACCAGCAGAGGCCTTTCAATGATTCTATTTTCTTAATTAGATTTCACTGTGGAATAATCGCCCTTATTAAAAGCACCTCAATTTGCTATAGTCTCTAAACTCCATATGAAGAAATGTGTCTGTGGAGCCTTGTTAGCTTCTTCCCCTGTCCCCCCCATCAAATACCTCTAAAAGTTAACAAAAGGGGCAGTGTATCTCAAAAAAGTCTGTTTATGACAAACTGACATATACAATAAATATGAATTTTGCTACAGTAACAGATTGAAATTATATAGTTCATTGAAAGCCCCTTCCAAGTTCAGTTTTCACCCCAGCTTGAGCACACAGGAAATAAACACATTGAACTGTCTGGCACCAAGCAGCTCTCAGGGACCTGGTCTGTCTACCACTGGGTGAGCCATCCATCCAATCCACATTGCAAGGTTTATTTATGTGAGGGAGATATATTAGCAATAAATGGATTTATTCAGTAGTCCTTCAGATTTATATGCAGACAAAAATCACATGGGTGGAGGTTGCCTTGAGACCAAGTCCCCAAAATTTCCCTCCTTGCTAAGAGCACCGTGGAACACAAAATTTTTGACCAAAGTTGTGGTTGGAGCACATCATGTCCTCCATTTAATGTGTACTCTTTGCATCCAGAATTTCATGAACTGAGAAATCTGTCCTGGGTCTGAATCCCAATGGGTGCTATGTCACCGGAACATTTTCTGATGCTATATTCCCAAGTGATACCTAGATTTTTTTTAACACCTATTTATGCATCTGCCTGATAGGTATGGATACAAGACATAATTTAATGTCATGCAAGTCAATCTCAGCCACCATTTAAATGTCCTGATATAGAGAAGACGGACAGAAGATGTGCTTTAATGCTATGGTATCAACTGTTTCTCTCTGAAAGTAAATGACATATTCTCACCTCCTTTGCAGCTTTTAATT
Source organism: Pseudocheirus occidentalis (assembly GCA_028646575.1). Lineage (NCBI taxonomy): Eukaryota > Metazoa > Chordata > Mammalia > Diprotodontia > Pseudocheiridae > Pseudocheirus > Pseudocheirus occidentalis. The sequence continues at coordinate 16,382,894 of CM053595.1, forward strand.
CCAAATGGACAATACTTTTAAAATCTCCTCTTTTTCTGAGGCAGCCACTTGAAAGTTGAAATGTAGCAAGAGTGTAATGTTAGGTGCCAGCTTTCTGAATTACAGGGTGACGGCAATAGTTGATCCTAAAAAGCAAGTGTCTTTTTATACCGCATAAAAGGCTGAAATGTTTACATATCAAAAGGCTATAGGCCAATTTCTGTCAAAATTATACATGAAGTTAAGCAGTACAAGCAATTTATTTAAACACTAGTCATTGTAGAAAAATTCAAAACCATATGCTCTTTTAGCAGTTTTTCACAAATGCATTTGACCCATGACTTGGCAAGACATACAAGCTTCATGATTTACTCTAAATTTCAAAACCCCTTGACATTTAACTAAAAGATCTTCATTAATAAGGTTTATATGAATGAAAACTTTAGAAGCTGATATTGTTAGCGGGAAGCTCTGGGAACTGCCTATACATTTGGTCTAATTTTCAAATGACTGACTTTCCTAATCATTTCAAGGAAAATTTTCTCAGAGAACAAATTATCATCATTTACAATGTATGATTTACCAGAGTAGTGGTGCAATCATTCTGAAACAAACTTGGGTAAATGTGATAGCTGAATTCAAGGCAAATGCATTACTGGAGCAGAGCAAGCTGTTTTCTAAGGTTTTCTTCTGAGTTCACCTTCTTTTTGTCTCTCTGGGTGTTACACTGAATTTATTACTGTTGTCTCTGTTGTTATTTTTATTGTTACTGTTTTGGTCAAGACCTCTGATTTCACTGGCATAAGAAACTCCAGATGAGAAAACCTCCTCTCCCAATGAAGTGCAGAAACTTTCATCTTAGAGAATCCTGAATGCACTAAAGAGTCGAGTGACTTACCCATAGTCCATAGCCTGTATTTATCAGAGCTAGGACCTGGATTCAAGTCTTCCTGTCTCCACTTACTACTTTAATCTACTTCTGCCTTTTCTTTAAGAAGAGGAAAAGGAAAAAGTAAAAGCAACAGGAGAGAAACAATGACTCCAACAAGCCATTACAAAATATAGAGACCTAACAGAGTTGATCAAAATCATGTGGGAATAGGATGAGATGAATATCACCCCTGTTGTCCTGTCTGCTGCTGGAGTTGTACCAAGGATGCTTTCAGTGAGCCTACAGAGGATGAGTTGATATTCAAACACTTTTGTTTTAACTATAAAAAGCAATTATCTTCTCCCTCTGTGTAATAGTTCATAGAAAATTATATACATGAGAATAATAACAAGATAGCTACTTGTTCTACGTTTCTGTCTGAACCCCAAAGAAAAACCTGAAGAGAAAATAAGAAGTCACTTATCTCAACATCTTTTCATTAAAAAAAAGTTCAAGAGAAAAAAAATAATAGTAACACGTATTCCTATAGACAATGCATTTTCCTGACAACAACCCTCTGGATGATTCTAAACATTATCCCTATTTTATGGATCAGGAAACTGAGACTCTGAAGTCAAGTAATTTGGCTCTTCAAGTAGTAAATGACCAAGAGGGATATGGGAGCTAGATTTTGTTTTGTTTTGGTGTTTTCCTCTTCAGAGTTGTTGGTTTTCCTACTCCATCTCACTGACTCTTGATTCTTCACTTCTAAAAGACTCCAACCTCAATGATACCCTTTGCCTTTTCCCATTCCTGTCTTTCTTAGCCACTTTGTCTCATAAATCCTCTCCAGAATGTCTATGTATCATGAGTTGTGTGTTTCTATCAATCCCACATTTTTAAGAATTATGAAAAGAAAAATGAAATTGTATTCAGGTGTCCTCATTAAGAGGACACTCTCCCCCACCCCCCAGTGTCTGGACAAAATCAATAACAAATAGTTTTGAAGAGTTCTCCCTCCCACCCCACCCCTAAAAGTAAACCAAGACTCACAGTATATTGGTACTGTCACCCCCATTTAATCCACAGCTCCTGAACTTGTTTTCCACATCCATTAAACTTCTCTCCCAGAATCCACCCCGGAGACTTCAACTCCTGGGACAGACGGGTCTGTCCAGCAGATGCCCTAAATTCACAGAAACGGTACGTGCCCGGCTGGGGGACAGAAGAGAAGCTTTTGAGCCAACAATGCTCACTTTGGAGGGTAACACTGAAACAGAATGATTTGCCTGTCTCAAAGAAGTTCTGCTTTCCCTTAGACTAGGCTCAATTCCTACCGGCCCCTCCACCTCTTCACCAAAAACATGCCCTCGGCTTTAGATACATTATTCTTTAATTAGGGAGCAAGGGAACGCTACCCGACTCCTACAAATTCACGGCCAAAGACGCCATTTTACCTCCTAAAACAATGTGCCAGATTTATGTAAATTGCATCAAAATCTCCAATTGAACATTTCTAATTATAAAGTGCAATCTGTTTCAGGGAGCTATCGAGAAAATTATGAAGGCAAAGTTCTTTGTAAGAGAAGTTGGGGGGTCCATAGACATGGTTTTGACTGCTAACAGCAGGCTGGGGAAGAGGAGGCAAGAAAGTGATAGAACGGGGAATCGTTTTTCTTCTGATGGAAACATCAGATCAGAAAAGTGTGTTTATGTGGGGGAAGGGGGCCCACAACTTTGTTGCTCTCTGTTTTAAATCACAAAAACAATTTAATCTAACCTTTATGAATCAATTTGACTATTGCCGCTGCACAAAAGGGACTTGATAAGCTGAAAGGCAATATACCTGATGCATTTTGTATCTGCTGATCTATTCTTTAATATCTTAAAAATGAGGAATATTACCAGAATGACTGACTTCGCAACAAACACATTTTCATAGACTTCTGCATGGTGATTGCTTTGTATGAAATCGTGTTTGGGGGATAATATTGAAAATCAATGCCCTGTTTACTGTATTTCTCATCTAACAGCTTGTCGGACCCGTCTCTATACTCGGCTTTACATGCATCCTCCTCTCACGCTGAGACTTTGCAGTAGTAACAAACAATTGCTTAGCAACACTAGGTAGGACAATTTGCTTGAGTTTCATTTGTTATTCCAATTTCACCCTGACGACGCGGGACAACTGATTGTTTATTTAGTGCATTTATGACTTTTGTAAGTTCTCTTCTCCGGGAGGGCAAAAGGAGAACTCACTGTGGGAGGAAAAGGCGGTTTTCACTTGCAAACCCCGGCTCCCCGGAAAGTTCTGCGAAGTCGAAGCGAAGGGGCAACCGGGATCAGGAATTTGCCTTCTAACCTGATAGGGCGGGGAGTGCGGGGGTCGGGAAAAGCCGTCGGGTAACCAGGGCTTTGGGATTTTGCAACAAATCTAGAGGAATTTTTCCTCCCCGAGACTAGAGCCAGGCTGTCCGAAGTTGAGAAAAAATGTACCGACAGTCCCAGGCTGACCCAGTGACCCATAGGGGTGGCCTCCTGCTCTAAAAGAAGCGACCAGTAAAAATGTCAACTGTGGATTCTTCCCACAACTTCACTCCCGACCAGTACCAGCCCCTGCCGGGCCATTAGAAGCAGTAGCCATTGGTTTCGGGGGTCGCTTGCAAATTGGTTGTCCTAGTATGGACAGTTAAGGGACGGGGGACTCGTCTCGTAGAAAATAAGTAGAAAAGCGGTTCCATTCGTTTCCCAACTGCCCCAGCGCATAAGGGAAGACGAGCTGATGTACGTAAATCCCTTTATGAAACGCTACATAAAAGCTCTTGCTATCCTTATCACCTTCATCTTCGTCGTCGTCATCCTTAGCGGGGATAGCGAGGATTTTGAGGGAGAGAGAAGAAAACAAAATTGCTAAATGACGAGATACCTTCGAATTCCTATAAATCGTTCAGGTTTCCAAAGCGCTTTCCCCAAAATAACTGTGCGAGATAAGCAGCATAATATTGTTTCCCCCAAATTACAGATAAAGAAACTGATCTCACAGAGGCTGAGTGACCAGCCCAGGGTGACGCAGCTAGTCAAAAGGCAAAATGACTGCTGTCTAAACTCGGAGGTGATCTTTTAGGTGAAGGAACGTGCCCAGAGGGAGAGATTTCACAGGGTCCTGTCTCCGGGACTTCCCAATCCAACCTCACCCCAACCCACAATAGGATTAAGGTCAACTGGAGAGGACTGGAAGTACCCAAAGATCGAGTTAGGGCTCCCGCCCGGTATCCAGCCCCTGGACCATTCTCCTAAGATTTCTATTCATTTTTTTTTTTAAAGAAAATTCCCTTCTGCGTGTTATTGTGGACTTGCCTCTCTCGACAATGGCCCTTAGTTTTTAAAACCTGGGAAAGGTCAACAAGGAGCATGGGCCGAGAATAAGCCAAGATTTACATTGACTGATAGAAAAAATAAAATAGGCTTCTTGTATCCTCAGTGAGAGAGAGCGCGCTAGAGAAAGCGCTCGAGCAATTTTCTCCCCTAGATGTGACCCTGAGACACACTTATTCCTGTCCTAGGGGACGGGCCACACTGGAGCTTTTCGATTTTTTAATAAATAAAAAAATATGTAACGCTTTCCTATTTAAAGAAGCCTCTCCAACCCTCCTCCTCATCTTCGCCCAGAACCAGCGGACTCCTCGCTTTGCCTGCGGCAGTAGTAGAGCTCAGCCCAGTCCCGCACTGCCCGAGAGCCTGGGCTGCAGCTGGAAAGGAAAGGGAACCATTGGAGCCTACAAGCTAAGCACGCGCACTCAACTGGGGACCGAGCGCCTGCCTTTGGCCTGATGCAGCAGCGTAGGAGAGAGCGAGGCGGGAAGGAAGGGCCTGCACGAGTTCTAAGAAGGTACAAAAATCTCTTCTGGTTCTTGCAGTGATCTTCAAAACGCTCCTTTAATTCAGCCTTTTTGTGTTTGATCCCGGTCGATTGGACTGTCGGGGAAGGATGGAACCCCTAGCCAGTCCATATCCACTGTAAACAGACTGCGACCACTCATTTATAAACTTTTTATAAACCTTTCTATCCCGCAACTATATCCAACCTCCTTGGAAGTCATTTCTGACTTCCCTCTGATCTACGCAGGAGAAAAGAAGGGCTAGCGCTTAATTGGCTAATAACTATTGCTTTTAAAAGCAAGTAGAAATCCGGAAAAGTCATCGAGCTATTTTCAGATGACCTTCGTGGCCCCAGAGACAATCACATTGAACACGTTCGCTGCCGACGCTGAGTCCTCCTGCTCTCTAACCCGGGCGGGCTGGCAGTCGGCTTGGCCTAGGGCTGGAGGGGGACTTGATGCAGTTTGGGTTTCTGGAAGCACTAATAAACTCAGCCTTTGCTGGACAAAATCAATTGTGCCTGGCCAACAAAGGCTAATGTTTTGCTTTCGTTACACGTTACAATTTCCTACCTTTTCTGACGCAGCGTTGATGGGGTAAATAGTCTAATCTGATTCAGTCCACCTCCTGTGGATTCTGAGGGCCAGTCGTGACAGACCGAGGATTGTGCAAATCACTGGGCAACCTGCTGGTGGGGGAGCTCGGGACGCGTCAGTGCAGAAGCAAGCGACTTTTGGAGGGGGAGTGTAAGCTTGGTGAGATATTGTGTGCCTGTATCCCTAGCAGAGTGTGGGGAGGTGCAGGTGGGGTGGGGTGGGGTGGGGTGGAGGAAGATTGTCTGAATAGGGGAGAACTTTCCCCCGCCCGTATTTCCCCAGAAGGAGAAACTGACCTGTAGATAAAGAGGGGAGAACCCCCAGCCTCCCCCCCCCAAAAAAAACCCCAGTATCCTTCACTGGAAAAGGAGCGTAGCTGTAGTACACTTACTTGGTAAAGATTTCAAAGAAGAATCACAGTAACAGGTATTGTGTGCGTGTATTTTCCACCTCAAAGTCTCTGCAAGAAATATTCGTTTGTTTTAGAAACTTGGTACCTTTTCGCTTTTCTTGGAGAGACCTCCCCAGGGCGCTGTCTTTCCCTCTAAAAGGGAAGGGGTTCTAGGGAGACAAACTTCTTTGGAGAGGAATGAAACGAGAGGAGGATAGTGTAATAACGAATTAAGTACAGAATTCAATGCAAACGCTGCTGGGACAACTTTCTTAAAAATCAAGTAAAACAAAATTGAATAAAATTCCCCACTACCAACAAAGCGAGCCTCTGACTGAGGAAATTGCCCACAAGAGTAGAATCCAACTCGAGAAAACGAGTGGGTGCGTAACAGACTGGGCGGGAATTGTTAATGGCTTTCGCACAATGGCATTAATCAGATTAACAGGAGCAATTAGCTTGGCCAACAGAGCTGCACAGCCTCCAGAGCGCCCAGTAAAGGAAAGGATTAGGTTAATTTAATTAATTCTCAATACACAGACCAGTCTCCTTTCCTCCTTTCAGGCCATTGTGTAACCCCCTCCTTTAGCCTCTCCCCCAACCTGGCCCCCCTCCCTCCTATTCTCAAACCACCACTATCCCTACTGAAGATGGGGGGTGGGGGGGGAGGGAGAGAGAGAGAGAGAGAGAGAGAGAGAGAAATCAAATCTGGGTTTGTTTGTCATCTGCATATTACCAGGAACTAAATCTAGGATGACGTCGACTCTGTATAAAAAAGGGAAGAAGTTCAGCTGGACTACTATATCCTTCATCCAACTCTGGAATGAGTTCAGTGAAGGCAGGAAAGGGAGGGAGGAAGGGAGGGCGAGGAGGGAGAGAGGAAGAGAGAGGGTAAGGGAGAGGGAGAGAGCGAGCGAGACACAGAGACAGAGACAGAGACAGGGAGAAAGTCTAGGGAGTGGGAGACAGATTGAAGCAGCTCAAGATCTTTCGCTTTGAAAATCCTATAGAACGTGTTAAGTGTACTTGAGTTTTTTGGGAGGGGTCGCCCTTTTTTCTTGACTGTTCTTTATTCTTAGTATACTTTTTCTTATTTATTACTATCATTATTCGGGTTCTTCCTTCTGCCCCGGCGAAGAGTTGGGGATGCCTGCTGGCATGTTCAGCATCGACAATATCCTCGCCGCCCGGCCTCGCTGCAAAGACTCGGTGCTGCCTCTGGCCCCCAGCGCCGGGGCCCCGGTGGTCTTCCCGGCCTTGCACGGGGACTCTCTCTACGCCAGCGCTTCCGACTACAGCAGTTTCTACCCGCGTGCAGTAGCCCCCGGTGGAGCCGGGCTCCAGACTTCGGTCGGTGGCTCCCGCTTGGGTTACAACAGTTACTACTATGGGCAGCTCCAAGTGCAGGCGACGCCCGTCGGCCCGTCCTGCTGCGGGGCCATGCAGCCTCTGGGAGCTCAGCAGTGTTCTTGCGTTCCATCCTCAGGTAGGGGAACCTTCGCCATCCTCTCCCAATGGCTTCCCCACTCCGGTTTGCTAGAAACTCCAAGTCTCTCTTCCCTCACTGGTTTTGGTTTGTGTGTTTTGGGCTTGGGAGTTTGAGGGTTTTACGAAAGTCCGCGCGGGGAACCTGAGGCTCCTAGGACTGAGTTGGGGGTGCCGTTGGGGACCCAGAGAAGATACTATTCTTTATTCTTTTCCATATACACGGGCGTTTATTTTACTTTTGTAGCCAAAGAGCCGGCTCGTAACCTTCCCGAGAGCTCGCCAATCCCGTTTGGAGGCTTTGGCGAACTTTGGCAGACAGGCTAGGGAAAAGTCGGGGAAACTTCGTTCAGTCCCCGTTTTGCGGGAAAAGGGCTGTATGGATATTGGTATCCTTAACACTAGTCCTATTGTCCACACACACACATACTACTAATACATTAACAGTGAAGGAGACGGGTGGTGAGAATCTTGTCGGAGTCCTTCAGTTTCTTCCCCATCGGGTCCAGGTTCCCTCGGCTAAGAGCTGGCGGGAGGACCTCGTCTCAGCGGGAGGGCTTCGGAGCGGGTACTCTTGTAGCCCGGATTCGAGGAGAGCGCCTTCCGATTCTGGGCTTGTGAGCTCGTCGTCCCCATTCTCTCCTTCTCCACTCTCTCCTTCTCCACTCTCTCCTTAACCCTCATTTACCCGCCTGCTGCAGGTTACGACGGCTCGGGCTCAGTCCTGATGTCCCCGGTGCCCCATCAGATGTTGCCCTACATGAACGTGGGGACCTTGTCGAGGACCGAACTGCAGCTGCTCAACCAGCTGCATTGCCGGCGGAAGCGGCGGCACCGAACTATTTTCACGGATGAACAGCTGGAAGCCCTGGAGAACCTCTTCCAGGAGACCAAGTACCCCGACGTGGGCACAAGGGAACAGCTGGCTCGGAGGGTGCACTTGAGGGAGGAAAAAGTAGAGGTATTTGCCATCTTTGCCCCTTGTGCAAAATGTTGACAGCCGGTTAGAAAGCTCAGTCTGGGGCCGCCCCACTTACTGATTTTGGAAGGCTGAAGCAGTCCCTAACGCTGTTTTTAGTGGCTTGCTTTTTCGTGAGTAGGCCACGAACACACGGGTGAATACCTGGTTTAAATACCCAGGATTCCTCTTTAAATCTCTACGAAATTTTCAACAGCCTGGTCCACTTCCCAGTATTTATTCTTTTCTTTGAGCCAAGGAAGACCCAAAGTAAAGTAGGCCGGAGTTTTCCGTATGGTGATTTCCCCAAATCTCAGCTCTTCTTTCACTAGAAATTTGGGGGTTTTTTTCCCTGGGGTTTTATCCCCTCCAATGAATTGCTTGTTGTTTTGTTCTCCACAGGTCTGGTTTAAGAATCGAAGAGCAAAATGGAGGCGGCAGAAAAGGTCGTCCTCAGAAGAGTCAGAAAACGCACGGAAATGGAGCAAGGCTTCGAAGCCCTCCCCGGAGAAAAGGGAAGAGGAAGGTAAAAGCGATCTGGACTCTGATAGCTGATAGCCCCGGAATGGAACTTTGGGACTTGCAGACCTTTAGAGACTTGCACATACAATGCTACTATCTTGCACACTTGCTGCCTTTGTGGGGGAAAAGGAAGGGAAATGAGGAAAACTGTAAACTGGTGTAAATATTTCCTGGTGTTTCTTGTATAGAACTGGATGGGCAAGAGGCTTGGCCAGTCTAACAACCCCCCCTTTCCCCACCCCGTTCTGTAGTATTTATAGTTAAATTAAAGGTGATGATACAATAAATGGATGGTGGCAAAATATAATGCACCAATATCCAGTATGTTTGTATGTTCTCTACCACCTCCTTCATAGACTGACACCAGAAAGCAAATTCAGTCCTTGATTTTTAATTTTCTTTTTTTTTTTAGTTAGAGGTTATTGTTGGGAGGGATTGGTTTTTGAATATGTTACAAAAAGTTCAGTCAAGAAGGGAATCATGTACTTCCATGGGCCTCTAGAAACATACATTTTGGTCAGAGGTCCGTGGTTAATTAATGGAGTGATTTTAGACAAATCATTCTCCTTCCCCAACCCCCCATCCCAGACTTCAATTTCCTCATCTGAAAAACTAGGGGGTGAGGTCCCATGATGTCTGAGGAGGTCTCTCCATCTAGGTTCTAACAGTTCGTGATTCTATGAGTCTAAATGCAAGGTAGGAAGAAGGAATCAAAACGGCTATGAGGCAGCTCCACAAGGGTCTGGAGACCAAAATACGGGCAACCTAAGGGGGCTCCACAATTCCCATATGTGTTATTCCTTAAATTCAGTTCGCTCAAAGCCTTCACCCTCTTGCTATTGTCACTAAATATTCAGGGTGATTTAATGGTCCCTTTTCTCCTACTTACTACTGCTGTGACCTAGGGCAAGACACTCAATGTCCTTGGGCCTCAGTTTCCTCACAGTCCAATCAGCGATTGGATTGATTACTTCCTGGATGCTTCCAAAAAGCCAGGCCTGGGGAAAGGGAGAGTCCTTGCTCTCCTTCAAGACCCATCCTTATTTAACTAGGGAGTAGTGAAGGCTGGGAGCTGAGTGTCTGAGGATCAAGAGAAAGGCAGGAATGAAAGGAAAGCCTGCTAGCGCCTAGCCAATAGCTTTCTGGAGGCCTGGGTCCATACTGACCAGACGGAATACTGATGAAGAAAATCCCATACTCCTTCCAGAGTCTCCTGCTACCTTCTGTAACTTGACCCTATTGACTTCCTGCAACAGGAGCCATTTCAAAACTACTGGCCCTGGAAAATGTGACCCCAGTTTGTGGTCTATAGTATCCCTCTTCTCCTCTCATAGCTTCCAGAGTTCTATGTCCAGCAGGAAGTGTCCTGAACAGATGGGACCCTCTCCATCCCCATTCTGAAGCCTCTCAGACTCTCTCCCTTTTAAAATTCTCTTCCCTGAGTCTGAGTGAGGCCCTGACTGCCGCTGGGATACCAGAGTGAGGTGGGGCTGGTGTGCTGAGTTCTCTTGCCCAATCACTAGACTGTAGAATGCAGAAAATGGGAAACCTGAAGCCAGCCATGGTTCAGGACTGGATAAACTTGGGGGATTTTATTATGGGCCTACAGCCCTCTTCCTTGCTTCTCTAGAATCCCTCCACTTTGCAATTCACTTTCCAGAATAAAATCTTTTGTCCTATTCTGTGGCCCCCAATTCAGCGCTACCCTTGTAGCATACACACACACACACACACACACACACACACAATCACTCTTAAGCATATCGATCTTGCCTATTCCTCTGGCCTATCCTTATACCACCCTCTCCTTCTCCAGTAGAGTGGGGGTGTGGAAGGAAGATAAGTTGTTACCCTGAGGTCTGCTGCAAAGTTCAAGAGGCTGCTATCATTTTCATTCCCCTTGGAGAAGGCCATGAAGCTTTTGGTTAAACTGCATCTCTTGATCAAAAGGACCCAGGAAGCTATGTGACAGTAGATGAGAAAGACCTTCTCCCAACTTTTATAGTTTCCATAAAGCTTTTTACCCTAGGGCTGATTTCCAGAGTAGCCCCTACCCCAATTCTCTTATTTTTTCCTATAGGACCCTTAGAGGACTTGGGACTGGTGATGCCAGGCTTTAAATAGAATTCCCCCCACAGCAAGGATGTTGGTGCACTTTTAAAATGATGCCTTTTTTTTTTTAAAAGCAGGCTATGTCAGCTGTGATGACTCAACTTCTTTGTTTTACCTACAGTGAGGTGACTTTCCATCAGTGATTAAGTTTGTGAGAATCTGAAGGGACATCACCTCCCCTCCCCAACAGTAAGCATCTAGAATTCCTAGGGGAAGAAGACCAGGTAGTTCTTTAGACAAAAAACATTAGAAATGAAAGTACAAACAAGAATGTCCATTTGGCAGCCACCATCTTGTTGGAATCTCTGTTTTTGTAGATTTTTGAGACATCTACATCTTATAAATGAAATGGAATTGGGAGATTGGAGAGATACCTCACTTAATTAGAAGAGAAACTTTTTCCTTTGAGAACAGTCACTGAAATAGGAAAGTTTCTGTACTTTCCTGCATGCATATACATATATATGTATGTATACATATATAAGTGTGTATACATACTTATATACATACTTATCCCCACATCTCTCCTGAATAGGAACTCACTTCACATTTATTCTATTTCAGTGCTTAAGACCAGAGATCCTAAGGTCATAAAGTAGGTTTCTTCTCCACCCACTGAGGAGTCCTTGTATTATTGCAAAGATTCCATAGAAAGGACCTCTTCTGAGTTCTTCAGGTATCTTTCTACAACCACATTTTCCCAGGTTATCTTTCAGTTTACTTCTTGCTGTCACAGACAGAAGTAGATACACTAACTTCTAGTTTAGAAAGATGAGGAAGGTGCAAAAAGTTCCACACAAGTAGTGTAAATGTCGTTCCCACTGAGTGCATGGCGATGGTGAGTGTCATTGGTCATTGCTAGCTGGAGTAGTGAAAGGGGAGATTATTATTATTATTATTATTATTATTATTATTATTATTATCATTAGCTTTTTGGAGGAGGGAAGGCAGGGCAATTGGGGTTAAGTGCCTAAGTCACAGGGCTAGTAAGTTTTAAGTGTCTGAGGTAAAATTTGAACTCGGGTCCTCCTGACTTCATGGCCAGTGCTATATTCACTGTGCCACCTAGCCACCCCAAGATAATTTTAAAAATATTTGTAAAACACATTTGCTCAGAGTGGAGATGGAGGTTGGCGTCAGGTTACAGAACAAAGAGGAAGAAATAGCTGACCAAGATTTTGGAGAGTGAGAGAGATCTTCCTTACTCTTCCGATAAGAGGAAACTGAAAGTAGTGGTTATGTCACCTCCCAAGCAGAGGAGAAGGCAGCGCCTCTTACCTTCTCTGTGTAACTTTGAAGAAGAAAAGTTACTTTTACCTTCTAATCCAGTTCTAAGCACAGAATTTGGTGGTCGGCCTAAGAAGAATTTTTTTTTAAAGCAAACAATAAGAAAAAATATCATTCTCTATTCAGCTTCTCCTTAGGATGACTGGATCAACCTTTCTACAAAGCCCCCCTCACCAAGGTAGAATGTTGGATTTTTGTTTCCTACGTCAGGGGGTGCTGAATGCTCCTACATGGTGGGAGTGGGAGCTTTGAGCAAAGGAAGAAACCACCCTCTAAAGGTACAAGAAGAGTGATCATCTGTTGGGCTTTAAAATAGCTCTTGTGAGAACAATCTTTGTAAAGATTTAGATGCATTTCAAAGGAAAGGTACTTATGATTTAAATTTTTTTATTTGCACAATTTCTGTTTTTCCTGAAGGAGACTGACATTACTCAACTGGATCCAGTTATTCTTGAGACAGGATTTAATTGACCAGTTTATCTCTCCCCTACTCCCACCTCCGAGTAGTAAAAATAATCACATTTTGGTGACAGGGGCTAAGGAAGGTAGTTTGGTAATCCCTTCAGTTGGATGAACTCCAAAACACTGACCTTTTACTGTCAACTGACTATTCAGGATGGTCAGAAAACTTTTCTGATCTTGGAGACTTTTGTAACTTAAATTTTAAAATTTAGTTGATTACACTAGAACTACGGAAAAAATATGCCTTGAAAAGTAAGTGGACTTACTAACACTAACTAATTAATTGTTTCCTTGAAAATAGGGCAGCAGTCAAATGAACTACGACTCTTTAAAAAGGTGCAAATCACACCAACTCCTAACTTTCGGTTAATAGACTCACTTAAAATTGAATGGCTTACTGTCTTTTAAATGAATCTTTCCGAAGAAAAAAGAGACTAAGAAAAAAACCTGTTTCTAACAAGCAATTGAATGATTTTTGTTCTAGCCACACGGGTGTGCCATTAATGTGTAAGAAATGGGTGTAAGGTATGGAACGAGGCTATGCAGCTATCATTTCCTGGAGCAAAAGTTACATAATTCAGCTGCAAAAACAGACCAGAAATTGGAGCAATTGATCAAAAGGAACTTGTCTTTCTTTTCCTCCCTCCTCTCACTCCCTTTTATTTCCCCCTTGTCCTTATTTACTCTGTCCTTGTTCTCATCCTTAATTGAACCAGTTAAGCATATTAAAATTATAACATAACACACATATATGAAATTTCAAATCAGCAAGACCAAGGCTTTGCATAAATCAATTTAAATTAGGAATTCAGGAATGTGTTGTTTCTTCTGGCTCAGGACTTTAACCTCAGTGATAGTCCTCACATAAATTCTGATGAAGTCAGTGTGATGTTGTATATTTAAGAGAATGGGCTTCCTTGATAACAAATGATAGGATGTGATCTTGTGTTAAGGCTTCAGACCAGATGTTTTGTAGAGAGGGGAGACTGGGTAAAGAAATACAATTAGAACTCCATAAGATTACTGATTTTTTTTTTTTAAGATTGAAAACCAGGTGGAAAAACATTTGATAAATATTATAATTAAATCTTAGGACTTAGAGTGTATCCCTTTGCATATGAAAGATGTGGAAAATAATTAATTAAATTAGTAAATATTAAGTGTCTACTATAGACAAGGCCTAGTGCTTGGCACTGAGGATACAAATTAATAAAATATATAATCCCTACTCAGAAAACTAATATACTTAATAAATGCTATGGAGCAACTGGCGGGTTGGGGGAGGAGGGGCATTAAATGGATTGGAGTCTTCTTAAGAGGCAAAATTAGTAGTCCATAAAGATATATTTGGGGCTTCCAAGGAAGCCACGTAGCCCAGTGCATAGAGTGCCAGGCGTGGGGTCAGGATCAACTTGAGTCTAAGTCTGCAGCAGACATTTACAGTTAGGTGACTGTAGGCAAGTCATTTAACCTTTATTTGCCTCAGTTTCCTCACCTGAAAAATGAGACAATAATTATAGCCCTTATCCTTCTGAGTTATGGTGATGATTGAATGAGATAACATGTAAAGCTCTTTGCAAACCTAAAGCCTATCTTCATTTAACCAATATTAAGCATTTCTTCTTTTCCAGGCACCATCCTCTGCTATGTATATAAAAAGATGAAAGTAGGCAGGGTCCCTACCTGTAAGGAGCTTACAAATCTACTAGGGAGTGAAGCAACTTCATTACATAAAAACAGGAGAATGTGATAAAAAGAAAAGGAGAGGCACTGATAAATTGTGTTGGGAAATACCACTAAGAGCAAGGGGTGGGACAAGGCTGTGCATATCTGGGAAATTGAGTGGTTTAGATAGCCAAGAAGAACATTAACTGGAAGAGTAGAGAAGGGAGTGTTTCCAGAATGGGAAGAGTCAAGTGGAAAGCAAAGTCTAGAGAGTGAAGGACAAGACTGGAAAATAGCTGGTAGTCCAATTATAGTGTTATCTATCTCTCTCCATCTGCTTTATTCCTCCTATACACATCCCGTGATCTCCAGCCTCTGTCCCTCAGCACTATTCCAGGGTGTTACCTTTAGTCTGGCTATAATCTCCCCTATTCCCAATCTTCACCCTTCTCTCAAACCTCAAATCCTCTCAAATCTCAAAATCCTTCTTCCTTTGTCCTGTTACTGATCATGCGTCCTGAACCCCAACTCTAGATAACTCCCACCATTTGTCTCCTTTAGTCCTACTCAAGACTGCCTAATGAAGCTGAACAAAAAAATCATGAAACATGGGTGCATTAAACATTTATACTGTCTCATCTTAACTGAATCCTGACTTCAGTAAGGCCAGCATATATTACTGCGATTCCTTAATTTATCCCAATTCCACTCATCACAGTAGCTGTTCCGAAACCCCTACATCATTCTTTCTCTCACCTTCTCAGTTGAGAATTTCACTTAATACTATCTCAAAAAAAAATTAAGGCTTTTGGCCATGAGTTCCCTTTCTTCCCCATCCCCTTACATCCCTCACATATCCTCTCCCACTGTTTCCTTTACTCCAGTTTCCAGTGAAGAAGTGACCCTTCTGTTTGTCAAGGACCACCCTTCTATGTGTGTGCGCCCTGGGTCCCATCCCATCAGATTGTTCCCATACTCATCACTACTCTACCGCTAATGTCCAACCTCTCTTTATTTACTGAGTCTTTCCCTCCTGCCTACAAAAACACCCAAGTCTCCCTCATCCTTAAAAAAATAATTCTTACTGGAGCCTGCCTGTCCACTAACTATCATCCTATATCTCCTCAGCTAAACTCTAAAAAGCCATCTACAATCAGTATCTCCACTTCTTTTTGCATTCTAACCCCTATTCTGTCTGGGTTCCTTCATTATTCAACTAAAACTGTTTTTTTGCAAAATAACCAATGATTTCGTTACCATATCTAATGACCCTTTCTAATCTAAATCCTTCTGGACCTTTCTGCAGCATTTGCCTTGTTGAAAATCCTCTCCAGATTCTGTCTCTAGGTGTTCATGATGTTAATTCTCCTTGGGTATTTAACCAATTTGACCGCTCCATCTCTAGTCTTCATCCACTTCAGATCCACTCACGGTGGGTGCTTCCCTAGGTCCTCTTTATGTTTCCTCACTTGTTGACTTCATTAGCTCCTAAAGGTACAATCATCATTTCTCTGCAGATGATTCCCAGGTGTATGTGCACAAATACACATGTGTATATATGTATATTTATACACACATATACACATGTGTATACATACACACATATCCATATCCTAGTCTTTCTTTGATATCACATTTTGTGTAGAATACAGAATACATAATTGTGCTCTATAGATATTCTAGTACATAATTATATAGCACTTTAAATATTACAAAATACTTTACATACATTATCTTGTTTGATTTTCGCAACAACCTTGTAAGGCAGGTACTATTATTAATTATCATTCCCATTTTACAGATGAGAAAACAGACTGATGCAAGTGACTTGCCCAAGGTCACACAATGATTAAGTGTCAGAGGGAGGATTTGAACGTAAACCTAAACCTGTTCTTAGCTCCAAGTGTAATGTTTTATCTGCCAGACCACCTTGCTGTCCAAAGGGGAGTTATATGAAATAGCCCTGGAAAGGAAGGTGGGAGATAAATGCTGGGGGACCTTAACGATCAAGCCAAGGAGGGAATGTTTTTCTTACAGAAATATTAGGGAGCATTGAAGGGTTTTGAGCAAGTAAATGATGCGGTCAGAACCCTGTGCATTAGGAAGATTAATCTGATTAATTAATCAGATGTATAAATGATGAAATGGAAAAGAGAGAAACTAGAGACAGAGAGACCTATTATTAGGGGGTGTTCCCAGGGGTGGGTAGCAATGCTGTGAGGTCATAACTCAGAGAACTAGAACAGATTTCCAACATCATCTAACCCATCTTTCACTTTAAAAATGAGGAAACTGAGACCTAGACAGGTAAATGACTTTGCCCAAGGCCTCACAGCTAACAAGTCAGAGGTATTATGTGAACCTGTATCCTTTTTTTTCTACTGTACAAATAATACAGAAAATTCAAGGATGAGGACTTAGGAAAAGCTATTAGATTTAGCAGCTAAATTTATGACCTTAGATAAAGCTTTTCAGTTTCAAAAACCTCCCACATGGTTCTATCCTCCCACCCTCTGAGAAAAGAACTTTACTGAACAAAATTAGGCCATTTGAGGAGAGTTTCTTGTCCCCTCCACCTCTTTTCAGTCACTGTGATGTGTTCCCCCATTAGTAAGGAAGAAAACAAACATTTATTAAGCACCTATAGCATGCCAAGCACCGCACCAAATGCTTCACAAACATCTCATTTGATCCCCGCAACAAGCCTGGGAGGTAGGTTTTATGGTGGGGCGGTCGATCAGGTGCTAGGCCCACAGTCACGGAGACCTGAGTTCAACTACGACCTCAGATACGCACCAGAAAGTCACTTAAGCTATGTTTGCCTCAGTTTCCTCACCCATAAAGTGTGGATGATAATAATGTCTCCTTTCCAGGGGTGTTCTGAGGATCTAGTAAGATAATATTTGTAAAGCACTTAGCGCGATGCCTGGAGCAAAATAAGCATTATGTAAATGTTAGCTATTGCTGTTATTTTATAGTTGAGGAGACTGAGACAGACAGGGCAAGTGACTTGCCCAGGGTGACACAGCTAGTAAATGTCTGAGACTGGCATCTAGCTGCCTTTTGCCCCTATTGTCTCTCCTCCTTCAGAGTCTGACTCAGAGGTGTGCCTTTTTGCCAAGGCAAAGTCCTGTGCATTCACAAGTGATGCTGTTGGACCTCTTCTTACACAGAAGAATCTTCCCATTCTCACTAATCCTCATACTCTCCCTGTCTCCGGACTACTTCCCTCCTGCCTACAAACACAACCCTATGTTAAGAGACAGTTAGGGGAGGCAAAGAAAAGAGTATTGGGCCTGGAGTCAGGAAGGTTCAAATGCTGCATGAACCTAGGCAAGTCACTTAACCTTCGTCTGCTTTATTTTATCAACTGTAAGATGGGGACAATAATAGCACCTACCTGTCACATAGTAGGTGCTCATTAAATGTTTGCTTCCCACCCTTTAAAAAAGCTTAACTTGGTCTTGCCATCCCTGCTTACTACTTTCCTCTGTCTCTCCTCTCTTTAATGGCTAAACTCCTTTAGGAATCCATTTACAATCAATGCCTCCACTTTTCTTTCCTCTGGCTCTAGTCTTAAATTTCTGTAGTCTGACACGCGACCATCATTCAACGGCGACTGCTGTCTCACATGATTTCCTTATTGCCAAATGTAGTGATCTTTTCTTAGTTCTTGTTCTAATGGACCTCTCTGCAGCCTTTGACACCAGTGACCACCTGAATACTCTCTCTTCTCTAGGCTTTCATGAAACTATTCTCTCTTGCTTCTCTTATGGTTTATATAACTACCCAGTCTTGTTTTTTTCTGTATCTTCATCCAGGTCACACCCACTGACTGTGGGGGTCCCTCAAAGCTCTGTCTCAGATCCTTTTCTTGTTTCCCTCTATATTAGCTTCCTTGTTGATCTCATCAGCTTGCATGGGTTCATTTGATCGTCTCTGTTTGGATGATTCCCTTCTATTTATTCAGATCTAACCTCTCTCCTGAGATCCAGTCTCGTATCACCACCTGACGTTTAGACAAGCTGGTTGTGTAGGCATCTCAAACTCAATACGTCAGAAAAAGAACTCGTTATTTTCCTCTATATCCTCCCTGTTCCACCATCTTACAAGTCAGGCTCACAATTTTAGTATCACTCTTGACTCCTTAGTCACACCTTTTCTATAAATCAGATCAATAGTCACAACTTCATCTTCCATGATATCTCTGACAGATATCTACTTTTCCACACACATGACGACCACCATGATACAGACCCTAATTATCATGCATATGAACGATTGCTATAGATTTCTGGTTGTTATTGCTGCCTCAAGGCTCTCCCTACTCCAGTCCATTTCCCACTGAGTGAAGCTTTGACTGTGTCATTCTCCCTCGTTCAATAAAACCCAATGGATGCCCTTTGACCTCCCATATAAAATATAGTATCTTCTGTTTGGCATTTAAAGCCCTTGACAGCATGACTTCTTGCTACATTTATAACTATTTTACATTTGACATCCCTCCACAAGCTCCATGATTCAGTAATCTTGGCTGTTTTCTGGCTGTTTCTTGTATCTCCTAACTCTGTGTCCTTTCATTGACTGTCCCCAAACCTGGAATTCTCTCTCTCATCATCCTGCGTATTGACTTTCCCGGCTTCTTTCAAGATTTAACTAAAATCTCACCTCTTCAGTAAACCTTTTCTACTACCTCCCTCCCTCTCTTTTATCCTTTCCCCAATCTTATAGTTTCTTTGCTCTGAGATTATTTGTTATTTAAACTAGATGCATCTTGTATGGACAATTACTCAAGTTTTCCTCTCTCAATAGAATGGGAGCTCCTTGGGAGCAAAGATTGTGTTTTCACCTCATTTTGTAAGTCTTGACCCATAGTAAACTCTTAATAAATGATGTTGTTGTTTGTCCTTCATTTTCAAAGAGGACCATGAATGAATGACTGATAGAGACAGAAAGCAAATTTCCAGGGACTGCACAGTGATCAAATAGCAAGAAAGTGTAGGCAGTATAAGGTAAGGAGAGGGAGAGATAGGAGGATAGACTGAGGGGGTGGCAGGATCAAGGGAAGATTTGCTTTTTTTGAAGAGTGGAGAGATCTGAGTATATCTGTGGGTGTAGAGGAAATAGCTAACAGGGAAAGATGGAAATTTATAGAGAATAAATAAAGAAATTTATAGAGAATGCTTATCTCTGGATAAGCAATGGAACAGACCATGGGGAAATCACAGCACCATAGAATTTAATAGTTGGAAAAGAGTCCAGTGGGCATCTAGGATCAACTTAGAAAGAATACATACTCAGAAAGAGGATATATTCAGAAAGAAATACTACTACACACTTCATATGGTTATTTAAACTTTGAAGTCTTCCAGGGTTGGGGAAACCACTGCCTCCCAAAGCAGCCATTTCATTCTGGGATAGGAAATTTTTTCCTTCTAACAATCATAATTTTGTTTTCCATAAAGTTGCTTCCAATTTCCATTCATTGATTCTCATTTTTGTCCTTTCTCTCTTTCTTAGGAAAGCCTTTTCAAGTAACTGAACTTGGATAGATCTACTGTCCTCCACCCCCAATCTTCTCCTCCTCCAGACTAAATATCCCCATTTCTTTCAATCGATCTTCATCTAGCATGGACTCAAAGGCCTTAATTTTTCTTATTGTTCTCATCTGGATATGTTCTAGCTTATTGACATTTTTAACTAAAGCACCAAAAAAGAGAACATTTTCATACATGTGAAAATGCAAAAAAAAAAAAAATTCTATTATATCAAAGAGTGAATCTTTATTTCATGTCCCTTTATTTATGTGCAGATATTTACATAGACACAGATCCTATATATTTATAACAGATCCTGCAATTTTTTTTCAAAACCACCCTGCCTCTCTGTCTGTCCTTTCTCAGTTTCCTTCTATTCTCTAAAACTAAAAAAAAATCTAATAATTGCCCCCTTTTAAAAATTGTATCACCAGTGATACTTAGACCCATTTGAAAAAGAGGAAGAAAGGAAAAAAACACCTTAAAACAAATAAACATAACCAAATAAAACAAATCCATATGGCGGAAACATCAAAAACAATATATCTCTTCTGTACTTTGTGTCCCTCACTTCTCTGTCAGGATATGGGTAACGTGTTTCATCATGGGTCCTCTGGAGACAGGGTTGGTTATTGCATTGATTAGAATTCTTTCATCATCTTTCATAATTTTCTTTCTTTATAATGTTGCTGTCCTGGTATAAATTGTTGTCCTAGGTCTGTTCTGTTCACTTTTTACCAGTTTATATTGCGCAAGATTCTCTGAAATCATCTCTCAGAATTTCTTATGGCACGATAATATTCCATCACATTTATATACTATGATTTGTTCAGTCAGCTATCCCCAGCTATCTAAGAAATAATTTAAGATACCCCCTTAGATTCTATTTTTTTTCTTTTCTTTTCTCTTTTATTCCCCTTGAAGTTTTGGAAACTTGTTTCATTTTGTGTTTATTCCCTTTCCAATATAATCCTTCCTCTTAACCCCTGCCCCCTTCTCTGATTCCACTTGTTTTCTGTTGAGTTTGCTGTAGTTTTGCACTAAACTCTCTTTATGCATTCTACTCATCTTTGTCTATTTCAGAAAAGAGTAAATTCATCTGAAGCTCCTGCCCTTTATCTTTGTGTACTCTTCTCACATACCTCAGTTATTAGAAATAGCAAGGTCCACCTTTTATTTACACTTTTCAAAACTAATATGTTCTTTTAATCTTTCCTTTTCTTTCCCACTTTAAAACCCTCAGAATAGAATCAATACACCCCTGTTCCTAGCAACTTAATACCTTTTGTTGGGACACTTGTTTCTTCTTGTTAGAATGTTAGCTTTACTACATACAGCTCCTTCCAGTGGCTCAAGTAAGTTTACTCTTCTAGGTTTCTCTGGACTCTTGTGCTTATATTTTGAAGTTCCTACTCAGTTCTGAATTTTTTTTAAATTAGCAATGCTGAAAAGTTCTTTATCCCCTTGGAAGTTCATTCCCACCCCTCATCCCACCAAGGATGAAATTCAGCTTTGAAAGGTAAGCTATTCTGGGTTGTAAGACTAAAAAGCCTTTGGGGATATTGTATTTCAAGATTTTTTTTTTATAGTAGATAGTTTCCAGGTCTTATGGGAACTTCTGGATGTTCACAGGTTTTTTTCTTTGAAGTAGGACCTCTGAATTTTGGCTATAACATTCTTCAGCTTTTTCTATTGGGGTTTTCTTTCAGGAGGTATTAGTGGATTCTTTCTATTGCTCTCCTCTGATTCTAATAGACCTGGGCAGTTTTCTTTTTTGATTTATCAGAATCTTGTTCTCATTTTGAAAAAATCACTGTGTTCAAGGAATCCAATGATTCTTAAATGACTTCTCTTTGAGATTTCCAGATCAGTTATTTTTCAAATCTATCATCTTTTTCTTTTCTAAAGGTTTAATTTTGTATATACACAAACACACGTATGTACGCACATATGCATGTGTATATGGGTGTATTGTGTATATATGTACACAAACATGTATACACACATGCATGCACATATATTCATTGATTTCTGTTTGGTGTCTTCTAATTTCCAGAGTTTATTTCTTGGGTGAGCTTTGCCACCTTTTCTTCTAAACTGTTTATTCTCTCAGTTCTTTCTTCCAGAGCTTTAATTTCATTTCTTATCTTTTGTTTCATTACTTCTAGGTATTCACGTAGTCCTTTTGTAAAATCATTTTTATTTCTTTCTGTTTTTACTTGCAGCTGTTGTGGAGTTGTTAATTCCTTTTGAGGAATCTTTGAAATTTTTCAGTAATGCTGCTTGGTGCCTTTTTTTTTTTTTAAACATCTTCCCATATGGTTTCTTAATAAGGGCCTTGTGCCAGATCCTGCTGTGCTTTGAGGTGAAATGATAGGACCTACTTAGTCTTGGCTTCAATTTCCAGGGATCCACTGACTTCCATCTTTCAGGGTTAGTTCCCTTTAGATCTTTGAGCTTCTGAGCTCTGGATTTACAACTCCCTCTCTTATGTCTTAGCACACAGTGATCGGGACCTCAGAAACCCTGGATCTGGGTTTTCCAAGTCTGAGTGCTCCCACTTCCCTAGACTTCCAAAGTTCCTACCCCTGGGCTTTATGTTCACCCTGGGGCTTTCCCATGGGAACGCTTTACTCTTTTGACTACACGTGTCTTGTTTCTGGTTTAGCTAGTGCCAACTTTGCAGAAAGGACTCTCTTTCCTATTTTCCATGAGCTTCTGATTGCCTTTTGTAAAGTTCTGGGGTATAGGAAGTCACTTACTGTAGTTTTTCATTGGATTTAAAAAAATTGTTATCTGATTTAGTGCAAACTTTAAAGTTTTGTTAAGGGAGCTCCAGCCAGCCACCTATTCAGGCAGCCATTTTAATAGAAACAACTGTCAACTCTCTTTTTAAAACATACTCCCCAGAACTGAGCACAGTGCTGAGTGGGGCATAGTACAATGGGACGATCACCTCATAATTCTGGGAACATATGTTTTTCTCAAACTGGCAGCATGGGAAAACTACTGACTCTGGAGTTAGAGGATCTGGGTTCAGGTGCTTACTACCTACCTTTTTTACTTTGGGAAAGTCCCTGAACCTCAGTTTTCTCATTTCCAAATGAAAGTGTTAGACTAGGTAACCTTTGGGGCTTGCTAAATTGCTGGGATTGATTCCTTTCTCTTATTGCAACTTGTGATGTTGTGTGTTTTGCTTTTGCAGCTGCCATAGCATACCTCTATTGACATATTGAGCTTGTAAGCTTCTAAAAACCCTAAGGCTGTTTTTTAAACAAACTATTGTCAAACCTCCCCCCCCCCAGTCCTGTGAATTTCATGAAACCAAATATTAAGCTTCACATTTATTCCTGTTTAATTTTCTATTGTTTAATTCAGTCCATTTTAAAAATATGGTCATTATTTCTTTGGAGTCTAACTCTGTCATCCTGTAGGGTACCTATCCCACCTTGGTTTGAAAATATACGTATGCCATAGATAACTTTATCACTTGTTGATTTAAAAAAATCAATAATTTTCAAAGCATGGGGTTAAGCACAGCTCTGTAGGGTACAATAGGAGCACCTCCTTTCAAGTTGCCTTGGAGCCATTGGATCAAGGGGCCCAGATGGAAAGGTTTATGTTGACACAGAAGAAGATCATCTCCTCCTCTGAGATGGCAACAAAGGAGGAAAGGACAAATGTGAACACAGAGGGTTTCTGAGGTATGGAAGAAGAGAAAAATCAAATCGTTAATAAAAAAACAGCTATTTGCATTTTATCAGTTGTTGAATGCAAAATAAGGTTCGTAATAGCATAGAAATGGAAGAAAACTCATGTAGTCCAATCCTTATGTTTTAAAAAAGGGAGAAATGAGACCCTGGGAAGGGAGGCAGCTTACGTAAGGTTATACGTTGTCTGAACAGCAAAGTCAGAATTGATTATCAATCTAATGTTATCTGTACTACATTATATGAACATTGGTCTCTTCGATATTTTCATCCAAAAAGGTCATTTCCTTTGGTGTGGTCCAGCAGCAAAAGGGGCCACACAAGTAGTGTTTATACAAGTGACCATATGGCACAATATGCCAGCCTCTGTTTGATATGAACTTCATTCTGAGCCTGAGGAAAATGAACGACATCATTTCTATTGTTCAAGTAACCCAGTGAAAGAAGAGTATGAACTCTGGGATGTTGCCACAGCTTAAGAAGAGTCTATGATTTTTAGATTCCAACTTCATCGGTTTGTTCATGTGTCTTTATGCTACAAAGAAAGAAGGCACAGAAACCATGAGAATATTGAGGAATTCTTTTATTTATAATCCTTAAGGAGTTTCGTCCATTCAAACTTGGTTTTCCTAATTTTAAAATCCTCAAGAGTCCCTTGAGCAAATTTAGAGATGAGGCTTTTGTCAAAAATCTGTAGCACTCTGGAATAATCATTTAACCTTATTTGAGATCTACAGATGACGGTGTAAGTGGTAACAATTTTAACTGTAATAAATAAGATTAAAAGTCACTAATGTGTTGAGTGCTTTACTAATGGAATGAAGACTTATATTAAGCACCAGTTGTATCAGGTGCAGGAAGGGAAATTTAAGTCCAGGCTGAAAGCCTTCCTCAATGCTATTATTTCCTGATTTTTCTTTGGAATATGGCATATGTTTATAATATATTTAGATCTCTATCTGTCTGCTTTCTTTCTCTTTCTTTTCCATCCTTTCCTCTTTCTTACCATCTCTCTCCCTCTCTAATTTTTCTCCCTCATTTGCCTCTCTTTTCTCCTTGTCCTCCGTTTTGTTTCAGAAGGGGTCAACCCCTGGTGGGCTGAGGGTCACAGTGAGGGCTGTGTGCAGACACAGGTGTGGGGAACCTGCCATAAAAGCACTCTCACTTGTACATCCGTGCACACAAGAGTGCTCTCCTGGTGTTGGGCAAGGCTGAGAACTAATACGCTGTCAAAGGCCCAGTGCCTACAGAGAAGGATGAGGTTTGTGCATTTGGAAGGGGGACGTGGGAATTTATGGTTTCAGAGGCATACCAGATAGGTACCTCCCTGTGCACTTCACATTATAGTCACCTCATTAAAGCAGCTGGCAAGGCACAGCTGTGGCTTCCAACAATGAACTATTTTAGGTAGTGTAAGGGTAAACATGTGCTTTTTATTGTATCCAAAACAAATTATTTACTTCAGGTGGCACATCTAATAGGATCTCAGTAAGAGGCCTATGGAGGTTAATCTTTCCTTTAAAGCCCCCTAAAAAAGTGAGATATTGGACCTCCAAAAACTCTTCCCTGAAAACTCCGAAAGGTCAACTGACTGAATCATTCTTGCTATTGCCCGCAGTGATAAAAATTTACTCTATGAAGGCACAGTCACAGACATTTTGTTTATCCAAAAATTTCATACCAATACAGGCCAGATGGCTGAAATAGCAGTGGAATTGCATGGATGGTATTGTTTTTAGCATTTAAGGAATAAATATTTACATTGTTATTTAAGTAAATCACTTTGGGGTTTTGGTTCTTTATACAGCACAACCCTGATGTATGGATAACTGCTAAATACACATTGAGTTCATCCATCAATACAAGGAGTTAAACTACATCAAAAATCTCAGCCATGGTACAAAGTGACTTTTAGCTGGTGAAAAGGAATCTCACCTTCCTGAAATTGCTTGTTTCACTTTTCTTGAATCTCTTCTTGACATCTTTCTCTGAGTAAAGTGAGCATATGAAGTGGCAATAGTAGGTTTGTGCAAACTTGTGAGTAAAGAAGCTTGTTGCCAGATTTGAGGATGCACTGAAAGTCCCTTTAAAAATAAACAGCACCATCATGACCTATGTGACCATGAGCAAGACACAATCTCCCCAAACTTTAGTTTTCCTGAATGTAATCTGAGGTTAGATGAGATAACCCATAAAATCCCTTCCCTTCTCAATCTATAATTCTATTTAAAATGACAGGGAAGCAGATTTCATCTCAATGTTAAGAAGATCTTCATAACAATTTAAAGTTATCCAAAAATGAAATTGACTGTCCCTGGAGGAAATGAGTGCCCTGTTACTGGAGACCTCCAACCAGAGGCTGAATGACTCACTGGCAGAGATGATATTCATAGGATTCATCTATCAATTCAGGGAATTAAATTACTTAAAAAAAATCCAGACACTGTAGAAAAGCTTCTCACTTGTGAAAAGGGAGCCATTATCTCTCAAACTGCTGATAGTCCTTTTCCAGACTTTTTTGCTTTCATTTCAGTCGTCTTGTATTATGCTTATTTGTGGTGTGTGTGTATGTGTGTCTGTGTGTGTGTGCGCGTGCATGCCTGCCCTTCTTAGTTTGTAAGTTTCTTAAGAGCAAGATCTGACCTGTATCCATCTTTATATCCCCATGATTTAGCATTTGATCTCATCCAGGACCTGAATGAATGTTTTGGTAAAATAAATTGGAAGTTGAAATCTCCAGTCTCTGATCATATCCTATTTTTTTGTTCTTTGTCCTTCTCTTACAAAAATGTAAAACAAACATTCAGTCAAAGTTGGAGACCAAGGAAAACCAATGAATCTCAGAGATCTTTCCCCCCTTTCCGATTCAAGAATCTTCAAGTTACAAATCTTTATGCTAGGTTTTTATATTTATAGAAAATGTTAGTAGTAATAACAATGCAGGAAACAATCACAGTATTAATGAGATGTAGTGGAGTGGGAAATGTATTGGATAGGAATCTGCAAACCCAGGTTCTAGTACTTGCTTTACTACTAATTAAAAAGTTGTTTAACTTTGTGTCAGTGTTTTAAATTGTACTGAACCTCAGTTTCCCATCTTCTTGTCCTGTCTGACTTACAAGATTGTTATGAAAATTTAATGAGGTGATATATGTAATAATGTGTTAACAGACCAATTAAATACCGTTGTGTTGTCAGATTCCAGCAGTCACTAAGCCAGTCCTATAACTGCCAGGCTTCAGACAGCAGTCATGATTGTGACATCTACCTATCACCATAATTCTAGATTTCTACAACTACCAAGTTCAATATCCAATATATTGTTTATGTAATATTTAACCATCAGACTGACAGCTCACCTCCAAAGCATAGTCTCTAACTATGTTGGCTTGACCTTAGAGCTTCAACTTCCATTAGCCACAATGTCAACCTTATACTTTCATAACTTTAGGAACCAGAAACCTCTTGTCAACCAGTTTGGCTATTCATATGCACAACTCCCATTTCTAGGTCCTCATTCAGAGGCTTGAGTTCTTTGAGGTTTTTATGACTGTACCTAAATCATCTTAAATCAGAAGACTGGGATTTCTCTCCGTATCCTCCCTCTCTCCCCCAGTCTCTTAAGCCAGAGCTCCAACTTTTTTTGTTTGGGTCACCATTGCTATATTTTCCAACCCCTGAACAGAAAAAAAATGAGTAAAATTTTGATAGCATGATATAATAAGCACATTTTATTAAAATATTAAAGAAGGAAACTTTTCTTCCCCAAGAAGGCAAGTTCAAACACTGATGGACTGGAAAGAAGGAAGGAAGAAATAATAAGCTAAATTAAATTGAATAATGAATATATATATATATATATATATATATATTTTTTTTGCTTTTTGGAGGGCAGTTGGGGTTAAGTGACTTGACCAAGGTCACACGGCTAGTTTTTGTGTTAAGTGTCTGAGGCCGGATT
Organism: Pseudocheirus occidentalis; assembly: GCA_028646575.1. NCBI lineage: Eukaryota > Metazoa > Chordata > Mammalia > Diprotodontia > Pseudocheiridae > Pseudocheirus > Pseudocheirus occidentalis. Next base: position 16,410,309 of record CM053595.1, read on the forward strand.
TGAACTCAGGTACTCCTGACTACAGGGCCGGTGCTCTATTCACTGCGCCACCAAGCCGCCCTGAATAATGAATATATTAAGGAATTAAAGGAGGACTTGAATTAAATAAAATTTACATGAAAAGGGAATAGAACAAATAGGGAAATTGCAAAATAATATCTAAAAATTAAACACATTAATAGGAGCAGCAAATAACAAAATAAATTTAAGAAAAAACAAAGATTGAAGAAAAAATCCAACGTGTGCTAGAACTTAAAAAGCAATTGTTTGTATGCTAGTTGTGTGAGCTTGGGTGAGTCATGTAACCTCCTTAGGCCTCAATTTATTCATTTATTTTTTCTTGCCTTTTTTGGAGGGCAGTTGGGGTTAAGTGACTTGCCCAAGGTCACACGGCTAGTTTTTTTGTGTTAAGTGTCTGAGGCTGGATTTGAACTCAAGTCCTCTTGACTCCAGGGCCGGTGCTCTATTCACTGCACCACCTAGCCACCCCAATTTATTCATTTTTAACAAAAAGGG
>CM053595.1:16411324-16416324 GCA_028646575.1 Pseudocheirus occidentalis
CTTATATACTACACATCAGGAAATCATACAGAGAAATTGCACTGAAATTTTGGAGACATACAGTAGGGTACAGAATGAGAACACAAACCAGAAGTAACCCAATTTTTACTCTCTTAGAAGCATTGAAACAAACCTCAGAACTGTAACATCAGACATTTTGCAGACAACAAGGGAAATATATAAATACCTTTAAATTACAAGAATAGTTGATCAACATAGTATAGTATTTCTCTGTGGTTGAAAGAAATAAAACAAAATATTCCAAAGAGGGAATATCAGTTGGCATTTCCCCCCCCCCAAATATTCTAGCCATATTCACTTTACTTCAGACTCAAAGCACTCTCACAACTCCTTCCCTAACTCCCTGACAATTGTATTCTTAGCCTTGAAAAAACTATTCCCTGAGGACCACTGGCTTGGTCAGTAACTCCCTAGCACAGATCGCCATTTTGGGGAGGAACCTCAGTTATGTTAACTTCTCTTGTGAATTCCACTCACTTACTTTCTGGATTTCTTTACCTCCTCTGTAATTGCCTTACCCCTTTATTAATCCAATTACTATTTTCTTCACCTCTGAGGTTAGTTTAGACAGGTTGTATAGGAATTCAGGTAATTACGTAGATAGATAGACAGACAGACAGACAGATAGATAGATAGACAGACAGATGGACAGATAGATAGATAGACAGATAGATAGCCTGTATTAAGTTTTTACTATGTGCTAAGTGAGGGAGACATAAATATAAGCAACAAATCAGAAGTCTTTCCCCGCAGTTATGGTAGTCTACTTTAAAATACTTCCAGCTATCATTGAAAGGCTCAAAAATGAAATGTTTGTTGGGGCGGCTAGGTGGCGCAGTGAATAGAGCACCGGCCCTGGAGTCAGGAGTACCTGAGTTCAAATCTGCCCTCAGACACTTAACACAAAAACTAGCCGTGTGACCTTGGGCAAGTCACTTAACCCCAACTGCCCTCCAAAAAAAAAAATGAAATGTTTGTTTTGATATAATAGGGCCGTGAATGTGATGTTGAGGGAATCACTTTGTCTGACTTTGTTTACAAAGAAAGAAAAAAAAATTCATTATTTGAGTGATATTGAGAAGTCACTGAGAACATCCACAGGTTAAAAAAGAAATCTATGGAATTAAGAATGTAATAAGAAAATCAACAACAAAGTAGATGAAAGGAGCAAATTAGAATTTTTGTGGGAAAATATACTCTTTCATTGGTAAGTCAATATTATGATAATAGAGAGGAACTCTTCTTAGTTGAGAGAAGAAAATATCCCAGGTAAATACAGGGCTTTCAGTATCTTCCTGTTTGGGGGATAATAGAAGAATAAGGATGGACCAATATTGGAGCATAACACAGAAAGAAAAATATGAATTGGGTAGACCTAGAAGAAAGTAAACAATTTGGCAGCATCAAAAAATAAATGATCCCACAAAATGGAGAGGGTGTGAAACCAGTGCCTGGCAATGAACTGTGCTATGGGATTAAGGCAGACACTTTAAGCTCAACTTCTATGATAAGGGATTGTAAATCAGTATTAAATCTCGTTAGAGAGGAGAAAATGATGGAATTCCCAGAAGGTATCTGAGAGGGCTAGACAGAAGGTCATAGGATGGTATGACAAAAAGGAATAAGTAGCAAGGTAAAAGGCAAAGATCAGGATTGGACCCCTCAGACTAGGGTTACAGAATATTCCCCACTGGATCCCACTGACTCCATGAAGAATAGGAGGAGATCCTAGAGTGTCCTAGAAGGGGGAAGGAAAGAGAATAAGAACAGCACTTCTTAGAAAGAGGCATTACAAATTAATGCCACTAAACTGTGATGAGATTCCCTGGGGTACAGTGGGGTAGGCTGGAGTGGGGTTAGATGGGAAGGATTCTGTACCCTGATTTTACCTAAATTGAGAAAAAGAGGGGTGGGGTACTATTCCAATTCTTACTTTCCTGGCTGAATTGGTTTCCCAGAGTATGTGTGTCTTCTTGGGGTTAGAGTACTAGCGTTTTGCTACTAAATTCAGTTTTTACCATGATCTTCAGTTATATCAGTGACTCAGGCAATTAGATTTTAGAAAGGAATATTTATTACAGTAACATAGTAAGAGCAGTTAATATAAGAATCACCTTATATCACCTTCCCCACCCCCCAAAAAAAGTCTGTGACACAATCTCTCACCCTGCTCTATATCAGACTTAGAGATCACATACGGCATGGAGTAATTCATAGTTTCTAGTTTCTGGAAAAGATACCAGAAAAACATAATATTTTATTAAAGTAAATAAACTTACTAAAGTAAGTTCTGGAGGGAAATTATTAGGAATAGGTTTAATGTGCTAGACATTTTTTAATCATAAAAAATAACCAATATAAGTAAAAAATCACAGATTTGGCAAAAAAGTGAGCACGTCAGGAAAACATTTTTTTAAATGTACGAAGAACCACTGAAAACATACTAAGGTACTTCCCAGTTTCCAATGGATAAATAGAAAAATTATATGCATGGATGTTTTACAAAAGAGGAAGCAAATTATTCACAATTGCTTGAAAAAACACAACTTCAGTAATAAAGCAAAAAAAAAAATTTAAAAAACAAATCTCAGACATACTACCTCCCACCCTTTTTTAGTATCATTATTTGTAATTGGAAGAACCTGGACACAGCCTAAATGTCCAACGGTGAGGGATTAGTTCTCAATAATAATAGCTGATATTTATATAGCAGTTTATAGATAATAGTTGATCCCCACAACAACCATATGAGGTAGGTGATATTATTACTCCCATTTTAATGCAAATCTCTTTCCTCTTGGCAGAGATGCAATAGACTGTGTTTACAAAATGAGACATTTTCAGTCAAGGCTAATCTATAAACTTGATTTGAAACTTTTTTGTTACAAGGATGAGTTTTTATTTAGTCTAGGAGAAGGAAAGTTGTGAGGAGAGGAAGAGTGATAAAGATTTTAAAAAGAAGCAAAGCAGTAAAAAAATACCAGTGTTTGACCTGCTCCCTGCCTGTCCCCCCAACGCCAACACACACACACACACACACACACACACACACACACACACACACAGAGTGCTGTATCAATCTTAGCTATCAGTAGTAACTTTTATATACAGGGTATCCCAAAAGTCTAAGTGTGGTTTTGAATCAGTCATTCCAGTCATGTTCAACAATTTGTGATCCTGTATGGGATTTTCTTGACAAAGATACGATTGTGTTTGTGGTTTCCTTCTCAAGCTCATTTTACAGATAAGGAAATTAAGTCAAACAGGGTTAATTGACTTTCCCAGGGTCATACAGTTTGTAAAACTCTGAAGTCCAATGCCTGGTGTTCTACCCACTTCACCACCTAGCTGCCCTACTATGTAATTGTTAGCTATCACTATTATTATATTTTTTATTTTACACACAACTTTTTAGTCTGAGAAGGGATCTCCGAGCTTTACCAGACTGCCAATGGGGATCAGGACACAAAAAAGGGATCCCCAAACTAGATGATCTCTAAGGATCCAATTCAGCTCTGAATCCTAGAATCCTAAAGTTAGGGATGACTTCGTGGAAGAAATGAGGCTTGAAGAAAAATGAGTGGGCCTTGGCTAAGTGGAGGGAAGCAGGAAGGCTTGCAAATGAGAGGAAACAATAGGAGGGAAAATGCAGAGTCTAGAATGTGGTGTGTTCCTTTGGGATCCTGGGGAGACAGGCCTGACTTTCTGAGGGTCTGGCTCTGATTGCTTCTGCAAGGTTTGAGGGCTTGGAGGTTCTTATTTAGCAGACTGACCTTTCTTCTGTATAAATTACCCTTTTGCTCAGTTACTAGTTTATAAAGCTTTTTAAGACTTGCATCTCCAAGGGAGGCCTCCTGGATAGTTTCTTCTGTATACATGAAAACAAAACTTCTTAGTTCATCCATGCATGGGGAGGTAATCTCTCCAATTAAAGAGGCATTGCAATGACAACTTCCCTTCTCTAGCCTCAGAATTCTTTCTTATTCTCTCTAGACAGAATTTAGGCATCTTTCTGTTTATACAAACAGTGCTTATTCAGCATTAAAGAAAATAATAACCCACCAACCTTTCAGTTGTATGAACATTTATCATACTCCTACTATGTACAAGCACCTTGCCAGTTATTAGGGGAGATAAAAAATAAAATAAAACACAGTTTCACTCCTAACAGAGATCAGATGACTGGGAATCATTGAAGCATTTACAACATAATTAAGGGTAAAGGGCATTATCAGCAATTAAACAAAAATGCTTATTATCTAGCAGTTGGAGTGGAGAATTAGCATAAAGAACCAATTCTTTCTTCTCTAGGATAGAGGTTACCTCCCCACTCCCATCTGTCCAGTTAACGGAAAAATATTGAAGACTTTTTCATTGATTCAGATGGAACAATGTATTTGGTTTTGAAAGTGTAAGATTTGCAGTGTTCTTTCCTCACAAATATCCAGTAAGGTAACTAGAGAGGGCAAGTGACATTTCTTCCATTTTATAGATTGAGGAAATTGAGGAAAGCACTCTGTAAATATAAGAAGGAAGGGAGTAAAAAGTAAGAAGATGAGAAAAATAGGAAGGGACCATATTGTCAAGGTTAGTTTCAAAGGACAAATAAAAGGCATTTATTTGGTCAATGAATACGTATTAAGTGTTTTCATTGTGGCAGAAACTATACTAAGCTCTGGGGATAAAAAGATAGGCCCAAATGAAGTACCTGGTATATAGTAGGTACTTAATAATGATTTATTGATTAAGCACAAATTCTAAGTCAAGTGCTCTATGTACTACTGTATGTTGCCTTTCAAATCACCATCACTTTATATGTGCATGTGTTTACCTTTTCAAATAATCATTATGCATTTGTGGAGTTTTGTCCTTTTCAGAAATCATAATTTTATGCACACACACACATACATACTATACACACACACACACACACACACATACACGTGGCTTTGCCATCATCTTAGATTTTTGAGTACTTT
>CM053595.1:16421324-16429047 GCA_028646575.1 Pseudocheirus occidentalis
AAAAACCTTGGAACTCTGATCAGAACAACACCTAATCATAGCTTCAAAAGATAAACATAACTTCCAGTTCCTAGAAGAGTTTTAGCGGATCAAGCAGACTGGTGTTCTCAGATATAGCCAGTGTGTTGATTTGTTTTGCATATGTAACACTTATCCATTCGTATGGGATCCTGTCCTTATTGGTAGAGATGAATGCGCTGTCCTGTGTAAGAGATAGGGCAGAGGTGGTGGGAGGCAAGCTCTTCAGCTTTCACGAGTCCCACTTCTGAACTCTTCAGGCCAGTCCCCTTTGGGGACTCTTCAAGCAGGAGTTACCCTTTGGTACTCCTCAAGCTTTGAGTCTTCGAGTATCCAAACATTTTGAGAGAAAAGACAGAAGAGACCAAATCCATTTCAGTTTGCTGAAGGACAAGACTCTGTGAAGACATGAGGGGATCGGGCTGTCTCCATCATGTCCCTATTCCCAGTTTGTTACAGTGGAGAGTGTAGATATTGGGTTGAAATCTAAGGTTTTCTCTCTCTTGACTGAGCTATCTTATTCCCAAGGGGAGAATTCTTTCATTCTGTATTGTCTGGCAGTTATTCTCCTATCTCTAGCTTCTCTGATTTCTCTTTTGCTATTGGATAAATAAGCCTCTTTACTATTCATTATGTGTGTTCTTTGTTGAAATGTCATTAGGTAAAAAAGGGGTCAAGCATGGGGTCCTGCTTCCTACCAAACTGACAAACTGATCAGAAATTAGATGGAACTTGATCATATCTCCTAGACTAATAATATTGAGGGGAGCAGATAAATATATTTCTCGCCTGTTATTCCATCTTTCTGAGGAGAGTGGGGTGGCCACAGCCTCAACTTCTCACTTTCCCTCCTGGCAGAAATGAAAACGTCCTTTGGAGAAAGGTGGGGGGAGAAGAAAGTGGAGGTGTTGATTCTGCCTCCCTTGGAGTCACACAAGGACAGTGTCCTCACCATAAGTGGGCCTCAATACATATATGAGGTCTACTTTTCGGTTACATTTGATTATTTTTCTTTATTATGAAGGCTTCGATGCTCTCATTGAACCCTGGTGGTGAAGTGTGATAGACATTTCATAAACAGGATCAGCAAAGCATTTTAAAAACCATATAGAGGGAAGGGAGAAGAGTTGTACAAGGGGGAAATAGGCTAATTTGTCGTTACTTTTTAAAAGTTTACAGACATATATACATTTATTTCTTTTTCAAAGACATAGTGTTTCAAATTCAGAGCGTCTTGTACCATTCACTTCCTTGTTTTTGTCTTGAATGTTTGTGATTGTTGATTGTTGAATTCACAATAAAAAAGAAAATAAAAAGTATTAAAAGATTGTAGAGCTGGAATTGACCATAGTTTTCGTCTGGTCTCTCCCCTGCCTCACGCATTTTTGCAGGTGGGGCAATTGAGGATCAAATAGATGACTAGCATCCTCCAGTTCCTGTAGGGAGTGAAATGGAAGAGCTGAAATTCAAGCACACCTGTACTGATTCCAAATCCAGTGCATTTTCAACTTCATTATGCTGGCTAGCTTGTTAGGAACTTTAACTGACAAGAAGAACACTGCAGATAAAATTCTGTTACAACAAACTAAGTAACTGGGGCAGCTAAGTGGGACAATGAATAAAATATTGGGCTTCAAGTCAGGAAGACTCATCATCTTCATCACACTTACTGACTGTGTGACCCTGGGCAAGTCACTTAACCCTGTTTACCTCAGTTTCCTCATCTGTAAAATGAGCTGGAGAAGGAAATGACCAACCACTCCAGTATCTTTGCCAAGAAAATCCTAGATGGGCCACAAAGAGTCTGAAATGAATGAAAATGACTGAAGTACAACAAAAAAGTAATGGCTCCTTTTGATTTATTAAGGTTTCATTCATTCACTAAACATTTTCTTCCTTACTGCAATATGTAAGATGCTGTGGTAACAGGGAGGTGAGAGAGATGGCAGATGTGGGAGGGAGCATGGGGATACATAGTCGTGTGTTTGGAACTTTGACAATGTTAAGTAAAAACTGCATGCATGTGAAAGCTTTTGTTGTAAGGGAATTTGATATTTGCTACTTTTTTCAATTAAAAAGGCATTGATGGATTTTTGTTTTGATATAACAGACACTTACAAGCATCCAATCAGACGTGACTATGGAGTAAATAGATACCTGTTAAACAGTTAAGCAAAATAAATCAGTTAATACTGTGATTGCAGCTGATTTTACATGCCACTTTCCACTTATGTAGTTTATTGACTGATGAAAGAAAAGCTGTATTCTTGGACTTTGATAGTATGGTGCCAATATTGCCCTTCATAGTTAACCTTATTTTTGTTTTTCACTGACAAAATTCTTTTGAGTCTATTTTTTTTTTCGCAGCACTTCATGCAAATCTTCCCATGTTTCTCTCAGTTCTTCATATTTGTCATTTCAGAGAGCTCATCAGTATTCCATTATATTTATATGCCAAAATTTGGTCTGTCATTTTCCAGCTAGTTGGCACATATGCTATTTCCTGCTTTATATTACCACAGATAACATGACTGCAACTATTTTTGTACTGTTGGATTTTTCTTGTTGCAGTAACCTCCTTGCATTTTAGTCCCAGTAGGGGCAATCAAAGGGTATGAAAACTTTCGTAACTTTTTCTTACATAATTCTTTATTGTTTTCTAAGATTATTAAATAAATTTGTAGCTCTATCAGAAGTGAATTAGAATTAATCTTCTTTCAGGTCCTCCAAAAATGAGCTCTCCCCCTTCCCCTCCATCTGCTAACGATGAGTGTCTGTAGTCAATAAACATTTATTAAACACTTACTATGTGCTAGGAAATGTGCTATGAGCTGGGGATACAAATATTAAAAAAGAAATACAGTCTCTGCCCTCAAGGAGCTTACAATATCATAAGTAAAGACAATCCACAAAAGGAAGCCAAAAGTGTCAGGGGACAAGCAATTGATTGACATGGAGAAATGATAGAGAAAATGGAGAAGTCCCAAAGCAGTGCAGCCAGGTGAGAAATGAGAAGCTAAGGTCCCTCCTGAGCTTCATAGCTCAGAGGGGTAGAAGGTAGCAACGAGGCTGAAAACCAAGGCTGTTGGGGTCTTGCAGGATGTGTGAAATAAGTGAGTTTTAAAAATTTACATTTTTCTGATGACTAGCATTTTCAAACAACTTTTCAAATGTTTTCCTTTATTCTCTTGGAAAGAATTTATTCATATCCTATAACCACTTTCCCATTGAAGAATGGCATTTAATTTTATAGATTTGCATTAATTATCTTTTGGTTTTACGTGTCTGAATTTTCCTTAGAGTTGGTAAATACAAAGATTCTTGTTCCATTCTACATCTTTTCTTCTAATTCTAGCATATTATTTTTATTTAAGTAAAAGCTTTTGCATTTTATATTAAGAAGATTGCCCAGCTTATCTTTTATCTTTCTCATGTCTGGATACAAAAGTTTCTTCTATCCATAGTTATTCATGGAAGTTATAACTTTTTGTGGTCCTCTAATTTTTTGTGATGTGAATTTTTATATTTGGACCATTTATCCCTTTAAATTTATTGTGGTATGTGGTAAACATGCTAGTCTAAAGTTATTTATTACCAGAATCTTTTTCTCAGCAGATTTTATCAATTAAAGTATGGTTATCTCTAGTAGTTTATGTTCTTTGTTTTATCATATATTAGACTACTGCATATCTTTGTTTTCTGGGTCCATATTTTCTGTTTTAGTGGAAGATCATGAATAGTATAATTTGGTAAACCAGCAGGAAGCAAAAGCAGGGGAACAAGTTTATAGAAAACTCGACTAGAGACCTAAGGGAGCAAAGTAATCAAGTTAATATCTAGGAGTGAAACTGAATGGAGGACAGCAGACAAGAAACAGATGTTTTACAGCTTTTTTTCTGATAAGACACTGTTTTTGCTGTCAATGACAATAGATTCACTATATTTTGACTCTAAAATTATAGGTTCCCATGTTCTACATGAAGAAGTGAAATTGTTGCTAACAATTGTTGCTAATCAGATGGGAAGAACAACTGGATGGGCCAGATGTTCACAAAAGAGTTCCATACTGGAAGCAATATGATTTTGAGGATATTGAGTAATTCTTTCTTGAGGTATATGAAAGTAGAAGAATGCCTATCATCCAAACTCTTATTATGGAGCTGCATGGATAATTAATATAATTTGTTCTAGGAGTACACAGATTATGGACTGACAAATGAAAATGTAAGATGAGCTGGGTCCAGAACTGAATAGGGAAAGAAAATGGACTGACTCCAAGCTTTTCCTTGTAACAGAAGTCTATCTCACTTCTACCTTCCCCTCAGTCCATACCAGTATATGTACTCAGTTGCCAAATCATCCTTATAATAGGATCATAGAACTGAAAAGGACCCTTAAGACCATTTGGTCCAACTTTCATTGAGGAGGCAGCATGTAGTTATGGGAAGATGAGCTTGGAGCTACTGGATCTGTATTTAAGACTTGTCTATGCCATGTACCAGCTATCTAACCTTGGTGAAGTCACTTAATTTCTTTGGGTCTCAGCTTCCTTACCTGTAAAAATAAAAGGGCTGAATTAAATGACTTCTAAAGCTAAGCTTTGAATCTGTGGTGCTGTGATGCTACTTGTATTAGTTCTTGCTTCACTGATGAAGATCATGACCCTTAAATGTCTTGGTGGATGATCTTTGTAAGTTTTTTTGGAGAGAGAGAGAGAGAGAGAGAGAGAGAGAGAGAGAGAGAGAGAGAGAGAGAGAGAGAGAGAGAGGGAGGGAGGGAGGGAGAGGGAGAGGGAAAGAGAGAATGTATATGTCTGACTGGAAACACTCAATGTTTTATATCTATTTCTTGTAAAGAGACTTTCCAAACTTCGAGAGATCCCAAGATTACCAACACACAGCATGTTGCTGAGATGATCTTTCCCCATGCTACAACCAATGCCCTTGAATACTGTATTTTCATCATTTAAAGATTAGATTCTCTGGGGAGACAGCATGGGGTACAAGGAAGAACACTAGTGAGAATAACTAAGTTTGAGTCCCAACTCCACACATTAAAGAACCACAGTATCCAAGAGCTAAAGAATTTACCCTTTATGCTAATAATAAGATCATGGGATTTATGAACCTTAGAGATCATAGAATTATAGGATCACAAACTCAACACTGAAAAGGATCTTATAGACACTGAGTCCAATCCCTTGAACAAATGGGGAAACCAAGGCTGAAGGAAACTAAATGACTAGTCACACAACTAATAAGTACTGAAAGAAGGATTTGAACTTGGGTCCTTCTAATTCTAAGCCCAGTAATTTAACCATTCTGTTAGCTAGCCACCTCATGTAGTCCAAAATCCTCATTTTACAGGTAAGGAAAGTAGTACCCCAATGAGGTGAGGTGACTCTCTCAAGGTCATTCTGGTAGTAAATAGTAGAGTCAGGAATCAGACCCAGGTCCTCTGACTACAAATTTCAAGCTTTTTCAAACTTCCTGTGGCCCAATTGAGACCTTTGAAAAAGCTCTCTTTTACCACACACCTGACAGAAAAAAATATCCATCCTCTCCTTGAAGATGTTGTCCAAGTCAATTACTCTCTTGAGGTCTTGGTTTCCTCATCTGTAAAGTGAGGAAGCTGAACTGAATGGTCTACAAAGTTCCTTCTAGCTCGAGATCTCTGGCTCTATGACTTCTATGACATTACCATGTCCTCAGCAAGCCCATTCCACTTTGGAATGTTTTTGAATGTAATTAAGATGTTTTCTTTTATATTAGCCATCCAAATCTAGGCAAATTACTATCTCTTGGAAGTCTTAGTTTCCTCCTACAATGTTTGTGAGGAAAGTGTCTTGTAGCCACAAAGGTAATATTACGAAGGAAATGAATAAGTATTACATTTCCTGAAAGATTGAGAATGAGACCTTTGAGATGACAATGTACGAGACCTGCTTAAGTTATGGTATGTCTCACACCCTCTCCGACCCTGTCTAGAAAGGAATAACCCTAGGGAGATAAAGTATTACATTATCGATAAATCTCTCAAAGCGAAACCATCAAGGAGAGTGTGGGGGCAGTATTCTTGATGCTTTCTATTACATTCAAATGCTTAGAGGAGTTTTTAAAAAAATGATACAAAGTACTGTTATTAGGCTGTGCCAGGCTAAGACTTCCCAACTGAAGCAGTCATCTGGATACCGCCCAACCATTCATTGGGAAGAGTCAATTGTGTCTTATGAAGAATGGGTATGTTTCTTGGCTTCTTAGGCTCTTGTTTGTTGAACGTCTGAAGTAGGCATATTATTCCCAGTGAGGTGTTCTCCCTGACCAAATGAATGAACTTATTTGCCATTCATAAAGAATAGTTTTCATCAAGAACAGAAACATATGCTAAACTCCAACATTGTTTCTTGTCAAAATGATATATGCTTTTCCCTCCTATTCAAGTTTTATAATATCTAAGGAAAAGATGCCATTTTCAATACAAAAATGGTCTTATGTTTTCATTGCCTTAGAGTTATGATCAATATTTGACCTAAAATATGGAGCTCTTGACATATCTGACTTCAGTAAAACTGCTTTAAGAGCTTGCTCGCTATAGTGAAAAAGAACACTGGAATTAGAAGCAGAAGACATGAGTTGAGATCCTGAATCTGCTACTTATAACTGATTTGTGACTTTGGGAAAGTTACTTTACAACTCCATGCCAAAATTTTCTTATCTGTTAAGTGGATGTAGTAAGACTTGCCAAATTTACTTCTACAGGGCTATTATGAGTACTGAATGAACTAGTAGAAAGCACTTATTATATTATTATTTCTTGTGAAGAGATCAGCTTTAGCATTTTAGAGGAATATTGAGCACACTTGGAAAGACTCTGCATTCAATTTAAGTAAACTTTTGCTCTTCCTCAGTTTCTTCATCTGCACAAAAGGGAAAACAGTGCTTGAACTGCCTATCTGTTAGATACCAATATGTTACTGGGCTATTTAGAGAAAAGTAATTTTTGAGCATTAAGACGCTATGTAAATGAGTATCAGCAGCAGCAGCAGCAGCAGCATCTCAGTTATCTGACTTTTCTGATAGGATAAACCTAAGGTCAGGCTAGAGTTGTTATTTGGGGGGATCAAGCAGAAAGTTTTTAATTAGGATCCCAAACTGGGTTTCTAGTTCATTACACAATCACTGGCTCACAGGATAAGTTAAGGAAGTCTTAGAAACTCTCAATCTCTTCATTTCTAAAATGAAGAGAATTTTGTGTTCTTCCTTTTCTCTCTAGGGAGCACTGTTGTTCTTAATTGGTGACAATTGTTTGCAAAGCTCTCTGCTTAGCCCTGTGGAAACTATGAAGGTAAATAAAGCTCTATTCTTGATCTCAAAAGAGTTTGCAATCTAGTAGAAAAGGTGAGATGCTTATATAATGTGTAAGTGAAATAAGAGAGATGGAAAATGTATCGTGAAAGTTCAGAGATCTGTTTAAGGTGAAGGGATCAGAAAAGGCTTCATGAAGGAGGAGAAGGGGAGACTGGCAGAAGTGGGGAAAGAATGACCAGGGGGAAATCTGGGCTACAAGTGAATCAGCTGTAAAATTAGACAGTCTGGTGCAGGAGAAAGAAGTTTGTACTTGGTTTCAATACTCTTAAATCCCAGTCCTGCTACCTGCTACTTGTGTAATCTTCACACATTCACCTATCCAAGTGATTCTAGGTCTC
>CM053595.1:16429547-16450743 GCA_028646575.1 Pseudocheirus occidentalis
TTTTTTTTTTTTAAGAGAAAAAAAAAGAATGGTATAAGACTATCTTTGGAGCCACTTTTAAAAAATCGAGTGGTGTACTGATAAATGAAAGTTTGAAATTAGAGGTAATTTATGTTTTCTATACAGATTTCAAAACATTTGCTAATTTTGTAGTTTCATGTGATTAGTTTCAAAAGGTTACAGATAATAAAGAAGTCGTCCTTTTTAAGAATTGCTTATTTTTTTTTAGTCACAACTATTAGCACATTAAAGAGGAAGCAAAAGTTTACTGTCTCTTTAACTGTTCAAATTGAAAACAACTACTTAACTCCATCTTTACCTAAACTATCTGGCTCCCGAGAACAGCCTTATAGAGGAGGGGTGTTGTACCGGGAAGGAAGTGTTACTGGAACATCGATTTGAAAATAATTTATACAAATATGACAGCTTTTTTCCCTAATGGACATTTTTTTAGCCATGAAGTAGGCATTGCTAACAGCAGCTACAGAAGCTATAATAGGAAAAATCCATAATTACTTTTTTGAAATTTTATGTACATTGTTTAATATATGATGTGGCCTAATTCACCTTAACAGGGCTTGTCCTGACTTCATTGGTTTTTAAAGAACAAGCATTCACTGTGCAAGTAAATCAGTATTTTAAATGTTTTTCTCTGAGTTAACGGTATTAACAAGCTCCTGTAAGCATTTCCACCAGAACTTGAGGTAAATATAAGGAAGCTGTTTCTTTTTAAAAAGTTAGCCACCACCAAAAATGTGATTAAAATATGTACGTTGTTTAAATGCATTTGGCTTTTTTAATTTTAAAAGAAATGACACACCAAAAATTCATTAACATTGTATAAAGATGGTGAAGATGCACTTTCTGTGTTTGTCAGAACATTTAAATTACCAATTTAGTGTAAACTCCTCTGAATTTAAGCAACGTTACTTTGCTCATTTCTAGGCTAGTATACAATGCTCTCATTTATATGCCTATTTCTTTATAGACCACTGGCCAGTTTCAGGTGCTGAAAATACAAGAGAGTGCATCTTTAAAATTATTTTATGAAAGATTTGACCACTTATACTTTGAGTCTGTAAGTTCTGAGAGGTTTCTTTTGTATTTTTGTATCGTATATGTAATCTTAAATTTCTTTGAAATATAATGCCATTGGAACACCTGTTCTCATATCTTTAAAAGCTTTGTCATAAACAAATGTATAATATTTTCTTGAAAATTCCTTCAATGTTAAATTTGAAGGCAGCTTTAGACTTTTCTATTGGTGATAACTGCCAGTTAAGCTCTTAGAATAGGTAATTGTTCCAGAGGAGCTGCCTTTTACTGTATATTCCTAACACTTTTGTCCAGTTACATTTATATTTAGAATAAGCCCCACATAAAACAATGACAATGTACATAGAACTATTAGTTCTTCCTTATTTGACTTAACCATATCAGAATTCATAAATTTATCTTTAGACACTCTAATGTAGGCAAACTTTCCATTTTTGTCCATTTTATTGTTATGTTTAAAGTAAGAATTCTTTCTCTTCTGAATGTTTTCTTGACCCAAATGAAATGATAGCCTAAGGTCAAGACAGGAGAGAGCAATGACTGAGATGAACATCTTTACTAAAATACCAGTAAATTTGTGAAACTCAAAAAAAGAAAAATGAAATAGCTCAAAAGAAATGTGAGATGTGGAGATTTAGAGAATCCACCTCAAATGTTCACATGGACTATTTATGCCTGACCTGTGGTACAGCATTCCAAATTTGTATTGGTCTGATCAGTCATAGTGAGACACACTGTAACTTGTCTCTAACATTGTGATGTCATTTTGGTCCTCTGAGGACAAAGGACAACATACACACTGTTATTTTACAAAGGCCATCCTTTGGTGATGTTATGCTCACTTTATTCTGCATCAGTTTTTATATGTCTTCCCAGGTTTCTCTGCAATTGTTTCTTTTCACCATTTTTATGGCATAATAATATTCCGTTATAGCCATATAACAGATTTTTTTTACCCATTTTACAATTAATGGATATCTCATTCCTTTGTTGTTGTTGTTTTGCCAATGCAGAAAGATTAAAAGGTTTTTTGGTATGGATTGGTCCCTGTATCAATGGATCAAAGATTTATTTTTTATCACCTAGTGATATCACCTAACTTTTGGATTATTTTCCTGATTGCTTTCCAAAAGTGGATGGACAGCTCTACCAACAGGGAATCAATGTGCTCATTTTCCACATCCTCTTCAACAGTAGTCATTTCCCTTTTTTTTTAATTGTCACCTTTACCGATCTATTGGGTAAGGTAGAAATACAGCCATCCTTTCATTCACATTTCTCTAATTATTAGTAATTTGGAGCATTTTTTGTATGACTATTGATAACTTGAACTTCCTTTAAAAACTGCCCATTCATATCCTTTGATTATGAACTGGCATTTGCTCAAATCCATTCTTTACATATGAGAAATGACACCTTTATAGAGAAGTCTGGTGCAGAGATTTTCCCCTTAACTAGCTGTGTCCTTTTTAATGTTTTGTATACATATGTGTGTGATGCACATATAATTAATAATAGTTTTACTTGAACAAAATCTTTTAAATTTTGTGTAATAAAACAGTCTGTTTTATCTTCTGTGTCCCTCTCTTTCCCTGGTTTAGTCATCTCTTCCATCCATAGATCTGAAAGGTAGTTTCTTCCTTGCTTCTCTAATTTGTTTATGATGTGTAAATCACATATTCATTTGGAACTTATCTTAGAATATGGTTTGAAGTGTTGGTCTAAACCTAATTTCTACCAGATGATTTTCCCAGTTTCCCTTGGCTACAAAGTTCATTTGCTTCTGTTTATAGTACTCCCAAACTGTTCTGCTGATCAGTCTCTATTTTTTTTAACTAGTGCCAAGTTGTTTTGATGATTACTACTTTGTAGTAAAGTTTGAGGTATGTTACTGTTGGGCACTCTTCCTTCACACTTTTAAAAAAATGTTAGTTCCCTTTAGATTCTTAGCTTTTTGTACCTCAACATGAATTTTTTAAAAAAAAGTTTTATTGCTATCTATTTTTATATTGCCTAAATATGTCCCCATATCATTTTTCCCTTCCCACATCCCACAGAGCCATCCCATATAATGAGAAATATTTTTTAAGAAAATATAAAAAGGATTAAGGGTAAAAGAACCAGTAAACCCTATCACTACATAAAAAACAACTAGAAATATATGCAACATGTCATACATTTTGACATTCATTTCTGTAAAAGACTAGGAAGAAATGTCTTCTTCTATTTCTTCTTTGGAATGATTCCCATTGTTTTGTAGTTGCTACACATTGTGTATATTGGTTTTGATTCAGCTTATTTCACTTCACATTAGCTCGTGTACTTTGCCATTCTTCTCTGTACTTATATCCATTTTCTCTTGCAGCACAATAAATTCCGTTATCTTCAGGCACCAAAATTTGTTTTGCCCATTCCATACTTAGTGGCTAATTATACTTTTTATTCAGTTCTTTATTACCGTAAAAAGTACTGCTGTAAGTATTATGCTATATATGATGATTTTATTTTTATTAATGACTTCCTCGGAATACTTTGTAGTGGAATCTCTGGGTCATAGGTATGGACATTTTAGTCACTTTATTTGCACAATTCCAACTTTCTTTTCAAAATGATTGTATTAAATCACAATTCTATTATCAGTGCACTAATATGCCCATCTTCTCATAACCCAATCAAAATTGACTTTCAACATTAACTTTCCCCATCTTTACCAATTTGATACATATGAGTTTAAATTTCAGAGTTATTTTAATTTTTATTTCTCTTATTACTAGTGATTTTAATCATTCTTTGATGTGGTAGTTGATAGTTTAAAATTTTTTTTGAAAATTTCCCATTCATATCTTTTGACCATCTACCTGCTGGAGATAGTTTTTGGTTATACACAGTCACACTAACTTAGTCTTCCATCTATATTTATAAACAAAATTATCAATTTTGTAATTGCCTCTGTTCCTTGTTTGGTTAAGAATATATCCTCTAGCAGTAGTTATGAAAAGTCTAGAGTCTTCTTATTTTTCATGCATGATCTTTAATATTGAGGACATGTATGCATTTTGAATTTGTTATGAAGTATGGTACAATATATAAGTGTAAGTTTAATTTCTGACAGACTGTTTTCAATTTTCTGACAGGTTTCTTATCAAATAGAGAATTTGCCCCTAAGTTACCTATATTTTCAGACATATCAAACACTGGTTTATTGATTTTGTTATTTCGGCTCCTCATTGTCTAGTCTGCTTCATTTATTTACCCTATTTTTAACCAGTCCCAGACCATTTTGATGACTGCTGCCTTCGACTTGTTTAAGATCAGAAAATGTCATTTCTCCTATATTTTTATTTTATTTTTATTTTAATACTTCCCTTAATATTGTAGATTTTCTGTTCCATCAAATGAATTTTGCTATTATTTTTTCAAATTCTGTAAAGTATTCCATTAATAGATGATTGGTATGGTATAAAAACTATTAATTTACTTTGATAGTATTGTTATTTTTGTCATATTGGCAAAGACTGTCTACAAGCATTGAATATTCCTGTAGCTATTTAAATCCTTTATGTCTTTAAGGAGCACTTTACAATTGAATCTATATAAGTATTAAATGTGATTTAATAGATTGATTCCCACATGTCTAAGTTCATTTTGTAATTATTTCGAATGAAATTTCTTTCTTTTTTTTTTTTTTGCTAATGTTATAATTCCTAGAATTATGTTTGATAACAACAAGGAGAATGGCATTCATTGCTTTTCCTGTTTATTTGCAAAGTTGTTAGTGTATCCTTACGTCATGAGATGTTTATTTTTTGTTTTAGATAATTTTTTATGATACTAAAGACATGCCTTTTAATTTCTATACTTTGTGAGGGGGGGTTAAGCATGAATGAATTTTATAAATTGCTAAAGGCTTTTTCTCATGTATTAAGATAACGTGGTTTGTGCCATTTTAAATATGACTTATTATATTGGTTTCCTAATGATGAAGCATCCTCCTTGAGTTTCTGAATTAATTCATTTTTGCTTGAATCTGACTTGGTCATAATGAATAATATCTTGTACAAATTACTCTTACTCATTTGATAAGATTTAATCTAAAACATGTGCATTGTTATTCATTAATGATATTGATCTATAATTGTTTTTTGCTTTATCCTTCCTTACTTAGATATTAGGACTACATTGGTTTTGCAAAAGGACCTGGTAGTGTGTCTTAAGTTTTTAGTTTTTGAGAATAATTTGTATAGTGTTAGTATAAACTGATCTAGTTAGAATTTGCCTACAAATCCATAAGGAATAGGATTTTTTTTCTATGATATTTCCTTTACATTTAGTTCTATTTTTTTTTTTTGAGATCAAATTACTAACAATCTCTGTTTGGTTTCTGTTAGTTTGAGTATTTTATATTTTTGCAGATAATCCTCTATTTCTTTTCTGTTAGCATGTAGCTGTGCATGCTAGTTTCTGATAATTTTTCTTCCTTCTGATTTTGTTGCAAATTTAGAAATTCCCCAAAGGTTTTAGGAGTTATTTAGACATTTAGGAGTCATTGTCGTAGTGTATTGGGAATAAAATTAGAGTGTATCATTCTTTAAAAAATGATATTATTCAGATATAGAAGTCACGATACCTAGAATTACTTCTACTGGGGAGGCTAAAGCTTGTGGATCACTTGAGCATCGAAGTTCTGAGCTATAATCTGATTAGTTCTGACAAATTTAGTCTGGAGTTGGAACCCCGTATTCTGTCCCAGGCCCATAATGTCCAAATTTTATTGGAACAAGTGAAAACAAACCAAACACATCCCTTAAGTTCCATAGGCCCAAAGTTTAGAAACTCCCAAAGAATTTTAATAATACTGGGGTCATTGTCATATTGGATTGGAAAATAAGGTTAATGTATAACCTCAATCCAATCAAAGAAGTCAATGTGCCTCCCAAATCAAGGGTGTTTCTCAAATAACATTAGGCAGGTTACATTATAAAATGTAACATGTTAAAAATGATATCTTAACAAAAGGAGTCATGTGATTTAGGGTGCATGACTTCCACATTGTGGACCTCAGTTTCCTCATAATGTAAAATGAGTATAAAATGTAATTCTTGTAAAACAATTGGGTTGAAGTTTTTTTTTTCAATAGTTGCAATCAATTTATTAAAAGAGATGACTGGTTAGGCATCTGCAATGGTGACTTCAACTTCTACACCTGGTTCAATGCTGATAGAAGTGATCTGTTTAACAATTTCAGAAGGACTGTGCCAATTAAGAAGGCATTTGTGGATTCTCATCTGGAGCCGATCCCAAGTCTTTGAACCTTCACCACAAGGAGTTTTTCTAGTTCTAATTCAAAGTGTCTTGGTGGGCATTCAAACAGGTCCCTTCACTTTCAAGTTCTTCTCTTTGGCTCCTCTAATTAGGTCAGCACACACTTTCTCGAGTGATTTCACATTGCGGCTGGTCAGGGTGATTCAGATCCGGTGAATGGCCACTTCGGGCTCCATAATGGTCTTGCTGGTGTCTTTGAATGCCATGGTGGCGCAGCGGCTTCCTGACTGACTTATACCTCAGTGAGAGTGAACAGTGGTGAGTCAGGAGGAGAGGCAGAGTCTGGCCAACTCAAAGCGGCTGCAGCAGCGATGCCTTGACCAAAGAGTGGGTTGAAGTTCTTAACTTTTTTTGTGCTTTTTGTAGACTCCTGGGAAATCTGAGGAAGTCTAAAAACTTGTCTGAAGAAAAAAATTTTAAAGTATAAAATAAAATCTATAGAATTACAGAGGGAACAAATTAAATAGAATTATAGTTACCAAATATTTTTTAAAAACAAGTTCATAGTCAGGGGGGTGGAGTCAAGACAGCAGCGTAGCAAAACTCTGCAGCTCTCCCCATAACCACTCAAATATCTATAAAATGCAACTAAACAAATTTTAAAGCTCCAGAACTCACAAAATGACAGAGTAACAAAGCTCCCACTGAAGGCAGTCTGGCAGGCAGATTGGAAGGGGTTCATCACAATGTACTGGGAGCCCAGACCAGCACCTCATGAACCTGCAACTGGAGCCCTAGAGCTTCCAGAACAAGCTGTGTCTGGAGCATGAATTACTGGCAGCTGTGGCGTTTACCAGAGTTACCAGCCCATAAGAAACAAGGACTAAGTGAAAGGTCAGTGGAACTCAGATAAATTTGGGGGGAGAGGGTCCGGCTGACCACCCCAGGACTAGAAGTGGCTGAAGCAGTGGCCCTGCAGCCACCTCCACGTGGATGCTTCAGAAGTTCCCAGCCTGCAGATTGCAGAGGGGCCAAGCAATCATTCAGAGGCTAAGTACTTTTACCTTGAGCTTCCTGGACCCAGATGGCAGTCTTGGGTGGTGGTCCTGAGGTGCATTTTCAGTGAGCCAAAGCTGGTGGAGGCTGCAGAAACAGTGGCCTCCTAATAGCTCCAGCAGCTGTGAAAACCCCAGCGATTTGGGACAGAGGTCTCCCTTCTGAAAGCAGAGTTCTACTGTCGAGTAATTGACTGGCAACATGAATAGGCAAAGGAAGCAAAGCAAACCCAGGAATGCAGATTTAGATTACTTTTGGGGGTGCAAAAAGGATCAAAGCATGGAACAGAAGGAAGTCAACACAGTCAGAACTCCTGCACCAAAAGCTTCCAAAGAAAATGTAGACTGGTTACAAGCCATAGAACTTAAGAAGGATTTTGAAAACCAAACAAGAGAAGTGGAGGAAAAATTGGGAAGAGAAAAGAGAATGATGCAAGAAAGTCATGAAAAGAGAGTCAACAACCTGACTGAAGAAAATAACACCTCAAAAAATAGATTAACTCAAAAACAAGTTCATAGACTCCAAGCTAAGGACCCTGGCATGATCTGTAATGTCTCTTTCCAGTTTAACATTCTATGACTCTGCTCTGCTGTCGTAAGAGAGTAATGGTAACTTACATGTATGGAGTTCAGACAGCGAACCTAAGAAGAAGAATTGGCTAACGTTTCCTCGATCCTCTGATTCTAGACTCTTGCTAGCAATTCTTTAGGCAGAGGTATCCAATAAGTAAAAGAGGGCATTTTATCAAGCTATCATGACTTGATGGAAGCTTTTTAGGAGTATGTGCCTTCCTTTGCACTGATACTATATACTATAGGATGTTCAAGGAGGACAAGTCCCTCTGGTGTGAGGACTTACCAAGCCCTTTCCAGGGCTGCTTGTCCACATTTGGTGTTTTACCTGTGGCTCCAAGCAGTCATAGCATGTGCAGCAAGCACACCCTAGTTAAACCATCTCTGCAGATGTCCTAAACCAGGTTGAAGGTAACCAACTGGCTTCAAACCTGCCAGTGAGTTATGGATTGTAAATCCAATCATGAGCAGCTCTCCTGAGGACCGCTGCTTTGAATAACTTTAAGGATCTAATTGCATAGAATAGTGAACTCTTTATTTATTCAGCAATAAACTAAAGCAAAACTTTCAAGAAACTAAAGCACAACATTAACCACAATATAACATAACAACTTATTACTAAGGTGGCCACATAGTCTTAAGCAAAGCATCATTCAGTAAGGCACAATCTCCTTAATGAACATAGACTATCCAAGTCAAGTCTTCTTTCATCTTGGCTTCAGACTGGCTTCCAATCATCCTTCAGTCAATCATCCTTAAGGTGCAGTAGAAAGTACAAACACCATCCACCCATAGGTCACAGTAAGTCACAATCTCATCAGTCAATGCAGAATACCCAAGTAAAATCCTCTTTCATCTTAATGACTTTCAAACCCCCATGGATCTTCTACCAAGGGCTGACCACTCCCAGCTCTTACCTGGGTTCACACAACTCTTGCCAGGAATCACACATATGCAGCTCTCAGCTCCAGTTCTATATCTCAGCTTACTGCTCTACTCCAAGTTCTTTGATACTTCTGTTTCTAAGAAGACAAAGCTTAACAAAGCTACAACAATACTTACAGACATTCCCGGCACTGTCATCTCAATTCACTTTCTGACAAAATAACACAAACCAACAGACAAAACTTCTGTCTGAGAAATCAAACACAAATCAACAGTTAAGTCCTAGGACTTCATTAAATAGCAGTAAAGTCCTCTTTCAGGGCTTTGGTGAGGTCCTTTTTTAACAGACAGAATGCTTTGTTCTGACAAAGTAACATCAGCACAAACTGAACAGATGAGCAGAGAGCTGAATATCACAAACATTCTCCCTCTTAGTTCTGCTTGGTCCCAGTACTTACACAAACTTTGCTCTGCTTCTTCCTGTTCCACCCTTCTTGTTTAACCCTTCCTGTTCTGCTCTTTTGGTAAGTTCCTCCCACCATAGGCTCAATGTGATGAAGTTAGGCCTATTAAGGGCAACACAGTGTATACTGTTTCCAACAGATACAATCAAAGGTGAGGCTCAAAGGCACTTGAATAGCTGAAACAAGCAACAAAGTGCTACTTTACTTGTCATTACAGAGATGTCTGTCCCAAATTTGTGAAGACTTCTCCTGGCAGAATGGGAGGGTGAGAACAATTTGTTCCAATGGCCACGAAGGCAGTTGAAGCAGGTGTTCTGGAGTGCTTGGAGTTTGGTCAGATATCAGAGGCACCAAGGTCATTCACTGCATCCTGGACCATTGCCAGTCATCTTGACTTTTGTCTTGCCACTGGACTTTGATCTGGAAGAGAGTGTGAGGCTGATGAATGCAACTCTGTATCACTTAAATCTAATTCATGTATAAGTCATGACATCACCCTATGATGTTATTGGTCCTCTTCCAAAAAGAAGAACAATTATAAGCATGCACCACCATGCCCTGTGATTTCTTACTATTATTGTGTTATAATTAATGCCTTGCAGATGCTATAGAAGTGTCAATTCTGGTCTCCCTGTGAGCCACACAGTTAGCTTTTTTTATGAATTTGTATACTATGGCATTTGGAGCATATAATTTTAATATTGATATTGATTTGTTGTCTATAGTTTCATTCAGCATAATATAATTTCATTGTTTATCTCTCTTTATATGGTGAATTCTTGCTTTTGCTTAGCCTGATAACATGATTGCCAACTCCTGCTTTTTTGGGGTTCTGAAACATAGTGTAATCCTGGCTTAAAGGGCAAATTGTATGGGGCTATCTCCTTATTGGTAGAAATCAATGCCCCTTTGAGAGGCAGCACAAAGTAAAAAACTGGAGGGGGGGAGATATGGTCTCTTGTGTCTTTTCTGGTTTTCATTGTGTTCTTCAGGCTTTTAGCTTCAAGAAAGAAGATGAATGATGTCGACCCCTCTTCAGGTTGGTAAAGGAAGGACAAGACTATGGGAAGAAGTCCAGATGAGAGGAACTTGTAAACTCCACCCCCTATCCCTAGCTTGCTACTCTAGAAACTAGGAATTTCCCTCCTTTTGGATGAGATGTGATTCTCTCTCTCTCTCTCTCTCTCTCTCTCTCTTTCTCTCTCTCTCCCTCTCTCTCTCTTATTCTCCTGAAGAGAAAACTACTTCTTTCTATTTCATCTGGTACATGTGCTTATATACCTTTTCCTCTAATTTATGTTTTGCTATTAACTTAGAAAAATGTTTCAGTATTTTTCTATTTGTGTTTGTGGTGGAACTGGTATATGGTGGAAAAGGGTCAAACCTTAGATATAAAGCTTAAGGCTCTTCTTTCCCAATTAAGAAATAGCAATCAAGAGATTAGCTTGAACCTTAAAACTACTTTCCATAGACTAATAATATTTAAGGGAACAGATAAATGTAATTCTAGTCAAGTAGCTACCCCTCCCCACCATCCTACTCTTTCTCTGAGGAGATTAGAAACACTGGCCCCTGGCCATAATCTCCTTCTTCCCCTCTTGTCAACAAGTAGAGCATCCATTGGAGAAGGATGGGAGGAGGAGATGCCAGAGATGTGTGTATTCTGGCCTCCCTGTGAGCCACACATAATACACCCACACAATAATAATATGTGGGAATGGGAGGCAGCCTTGTTGCAATAGGAAATTTTATTCCAGCTCCTAATTTTTATTCTATGTAGGTCTTTGCATTTTAGGAGCGTTTTTCTTCTTTTTGTAAACAGTAGTTGTGGGGTTGCTTTCTTATCCAAACTATCACACTGTTTCAATTGATTGGATTCTTTAAAAAATTTGCACACGGGGGGTGGAGCCAAGATGGCAGAGTAGAAGCAGGAAATTGCATGAGTTCCTGCACTAACCACCTCCAATACCTGTAAAATATGACTCTAAACAAATTTTAGAGCTACAGAAACCACAAGGTGACAGAGAGAAACAAGTCTCCCACTGAAGGCAGCCTGGCAGGTCAACAGGAAGGGTCTATTGTACTGAGCTGGGAGTCGAGCCCAGTCCCACCTGAGCTATGTGGTCTGGACCTGGGGTGGCATTGACCAGCAGCCCAGACTGGCCAGAAAAAACTTTAGGAGAGTGAATCACTGGAAGCTGTGTTGGTTTCCAGACTTCTCAACCCATAACCACCAAAGAAAAAGGTCAGTGGGGAACTCTGTTGGAACTAGGTGATGGAAGAAGATGGTCCAGCTGCTGCCCCCTGGGCGAGACTTTGTGGAAGCCTGGCAGCTATAGCTGCCTCTGGAGCTCCTGGCCTGCAGATCATAGCGGGACAAAGAGACAATTCAGAGAGTAATCACTCTTGCTTTGACCTGCTTGGATCTGGCTTGTGCAATCTTGGGTGGTGGTCCTGGGGTGAGAAATGCCAGTGTGCCAGAGCTTGTGGTGGCTGTAGAGAGGGCACCCTCCTCATAGCTCTGGCAACATTTGCAAAAACTCTGGTGATTTGGGACGAAGCTCTCTACACTTTGGAAGCAGAGTTCTACTGTGGCAAAGAGCTCAAAAAGAGCTGGCAAGATGAGCAAGCAGAGGCAGCAGAATCCTAGAATCCTTTTTTGGGGGACAAAAAAGATCAAAACACAGAACCAAAAGAGGTCAATAAAGTCAAAACTACTGCATCAAAAGCTTCCAAGAAAAATATGAATTGGTTACAGACCATGGAGGAGCTCAAGAAGGATTTTGAAAATCAAGTAAGAGAAGTGGAGGAAAAATTGGGAAGAGAAATGTGAATGATGCAAGAAAATCATGAAACGCAAGTCAACCACCTGCTAAAAGACACCTAAAAATACTGAAGAGAATAACACCTTGAAAAATAGACTAATCAAATAGCAAAAGAGGTCCAAAAAGCCAGTGAGGAGAAGAATGCCCAGATGGAAAAGAAATTTCAAAAACTCACTGAAGAGAATAATTCCTTCAAAATTAGACTGGAGCAAATGGAAGCTAATAACTTTATGAGAATTCAAGATACTATAAAACAGATCCAAACAAGTGAAAAATATAGAAACCAATGTGAAATATCTCAGTGGAAAAACCACTGACCTGGAAAATAGATCCAGGAGAGATAATTTAAAAGTTATTGGACTACCTGAAAGTCATGATTAAAAAAAAGAGCCTAGACATCATCCTTCAAGAAATTCTCAAGGGAAATTGCCCTGATATTCTAGAACCAGAGGACAAAATAGAAGCCGAAAGAATTCACCAATCACTTCTTGAAAAAGATCCCCAAAAGAAAACTCCTGGGAATATCATAGCCAAATTCCAGAGTTCCCAGATCAAGGAGAAAATATTACAAGCTGTAAGGAAGAAACAATTTGAGTATTGTGGCAACACAATCAGGATAACAGAAGACCTAGCAGCTTCTACACCAAGGGATCAAAGGGTTTGGAATATGATATTCTGGGGGTCAAAGGAACTAGGATTAAAACAAAGAATCACCTACTCAGCAAAATTGAGTAAAATGCTTCAGAGGAAAATATGGTCATTCAAGGAAATAGAGGATGTTTTCAAGCATTCTTGATGAAAAAACCAGAGCTGAACAGAAAATTTGACTTTCAAATACAAGAAGAGAAGCATGAAAAAGTAAACAGGAAAAAGACATCATAATTACAGTTGAACTATTTACATTCCTACATGGAAAAATGATCACTGTAACTCATGAGACTTTTCTCAGTATAAGTATAGTTGAAGGGAATATGCATGTATACATACATATATGTATATATAGGAAGGTATATATGTATAAAATACATTTGTGAGTGTGTTTATGTCTGTACATGTATACATAGACAAAGGACACAGGATCAGTTGAATAGTAAGGGATGATAACTAAGAAATAAAATTAAGAGGTGAGAGAGGAATATAATGACAGAACGAGAAAGGGAGAGATAGAATAGGCTAAATGTTCTCATATAAAAGAGGCAAGAGAAAACTGTTACAAGGGAGAAGAACAGGAAGGTGAAAGAGTCAACATTACTCTCTTTGAATGTGGTTTAAGGAGGGAATAACATACACACTCATTTGGGTATCTTACACTACAGGAAAGTTGGGGGGAAGAAGACAAGATGGGAGATGATAGAAGGGAGAGCAGACTGGGCGAGTATTAGTTAGAAGCAAACACTTTTGAAAAGGGACAGGGTCTAAGGAGAAAATAGAATAAGTGGGGTAGGATGGAGGGAAATGTAGTTTCACAATATATGTACTATGGAAACATTTTAAGTAACTACACATCTGCAACCTTTATTGAATTACTTGTGTGTTGCTGGGGAGGGGGTGAGGAGGGAAGAAGGGAAAGAATGTGGAAATCAAAATTTTAAAAATAAATGTTAAAAAAATTGTTTTGGGGTGGCATAGATGGCACAGTGAATGGAGCACCAGCCCTGGAGTCAGGAAGACCTGAATCCAAATTTGACCTCAAACACTTAACACTTACTAGCTAGGTGACCTTGGGCAAGTCACTCAACAGCAATTGCCCTGCCCTCCGCCCTCCAAAAAAAAAAGCAAAAAAAATTGGGTTTTACATGCAACTGGGAAATAAGATATACAGGCACTGGGTTACAGAAATCTATCTTGCCCTACTAGAGAGTTAGGGGGCGGTGGGGAGGATACAAAAGAGAGCAAATTGGGGGAAGGAATATTCAGTGGGCTTGCTATTTTGTTGTAGGTGGGTAGGGGAAATATGGGGAAACATTTATAACTCAAAATCTTGTGGAGATGAATGTTGAAAGCTAAAAATGAACAAATAAAAATATATTTAAAAATTTACACATAAAATAATGTGTTAGGTTACATTTTCTTCCATTTTTCTTTAACATTACTTTTCTTAAAAGGGTTTTTTGTTGGTTTTTCTCCACTTATTTAAAGATAGTACTGTTGTTTCTTCATTTGTTTTTTGCTTAATCTACTTAAATGCATTCATATTCTTACAGGCTGTCTTTCCCTCACTCTCAAGCCCTCTCCTCTGTAGCTTTTTATATTTTACTCAACTTTTTTTTCTTTTATTTAATTATCTAATCCTTCTTTTTCCTCAGGTTGGTAGTCAGTTAATAATCCCCTTCCTCTCTTCCTTTTCAATTTCTTTTATTAGTTTTTAAAAATTTTCTGTACCTTTTTCTTTTTTTTTTTAAGGAGGGAAAGCAAGGCAGTTGGGGTTAAGTAACTTGCCCAAGGTCACCTAGCTAGTTAAGTGTCAAGTGTCTGAGGTCAAATTTGAACTCAGGTCCTCTTGACTTCAGGGCCAGTGCTCTATTCACTGCACCACCTAGCTGCCCGCTCTGTGCCTTTTTCTAAAAAAGATTTATTTACCACCTTATGTTCAATTCCTTCCCTTTCTGTCTATTGTAAGCTTGTATTCTTTGATTCAAGGTCTTTACACTTATTAATTCTTTTAGAAGTTAAATCTTCTGAAGTCCCAATTGTGAGTTACCTCTTTTAAACAATTTCTGTTATTGCCTTCTAGACTTTGCCACCTCCTGCTTTTTGTCTATGGTGCTTTATCAATTCCTGTGGGAGTTAGTTAGGATAAAAGTATGTTCCCACAAGACAAATTTTTCTGTGTCGCTGACTGTGCTCTCCGTTTCTACCCCCTGTCCTCTTCTTGAGCATTTTCTTTCCCATGCTCCTTAGAATCTCCTGTCTATGCCCATGCCCTGTCCACCTGCCAGGGAGTTTTTGACTCCAGGAACTATGATTTCCCTTTTCCTGAGGCTAAATGTTGCCTATAGAAACACTATACCCTCTTAAAGGTCCTTTCTGAAGTTTAGTCCCACAAAATAAGTTGATTTATCTGTAAGGGGTAAATTCACCTGTAAGGACTTGTTTGTCCTGATTGGGGAAAAGTCATAAAATACAGTAATAAGTGAAATGCCAAAAAAGCTTAACCTCTGTGAAAAATGGAACCTGAACATGGTGACCTGTTAAAAATTATAACTTATATACTATGACCTGTGAAAGCCATAATATTGTGACCAGTACATGATCAATACACAAACTTATGTTTGTGCATAACATTGGCTTAAGCGGTAGTGATGCATGCTTTAGCTCCTCCTTATTTTGTTTCCTATAATTACCACCAGGGTTTTGGGGGTTCTTTAGTAGGGAACCACTAAACTATTTGCTGCCCCAGGCCAAAATTTTCTCCTATTTGTAAGTATTCATAATGATTGAACAAACTATTATGGAGATACTTGGCCTCTTCCTTTGGTATCAAAAAAAAACCCCACTATTATGGGGAAGGTACAGGGTTCCCCAGCCAGGGGAATTCCAGACTTTATAGCTTTATTAGGTTGTGCAGTGGATAGAGCACTGGGCCTGGTATCAGCAAGACCTGAGATCAAAGCCAGACTCAGACAATTATTAGTTGTGTGACTCTGGGTGAATCATTTAACCCCGATTGCCTCAGTTTCCTAATCTGCAAAAGGAGCTGGAAAAGGAAATGTCAAATCCTTCCAGTATCTT
This sequence comes from Pseudocheirus occidentalis, assembly GCA_028646575.1. Classification (NCBI taxonomy): domain Eukaryota; kingdom Metazoa; phylum Chordata; class Mammalia; order Diprotodontia; family Pseudocheiridae; genus Pseudocheirus; species Pseudocheirus occidentalis. The sequence goes on from CM053595.1 coordinate 16,445,400, forward strand.
TAATACCCCAAATGGGGTCAGAGAGAGTTAGATGCAATTGAAACAGCTGAATGAGTAAGGGGTTGGGGAGTGCTTGCAAAGTTTAGTCCATGATGTTTCACATGTGTTACTTCCTGCTATCTCTACTATTTCTTTAAGTTCCACTTTGAGTTTTATTTATTTGCATACTTTAAGGAAAAAATCTCTTAATAATCCTTCTGCTTTAAAAAAAAAGCTCATTGGTATATTTATCTTAGTTTTTTCTCTTTAGTTTCTAGAGATACAGTAATTTATTTTGTTACTTTTTATTTCATTGATAGTTGTATATATTTAATCTTTATATGTTTCTATTATCTGGGGGGTTTGTAAGTCAAATAATCTACTTCAAATTTTTTTTAATCCTTAATTTTTTTTTGTAAGAGCTTCAAATGCTCTGTTTTTTTTTAAATGATGATTAGGATCAGGTTTGGAAGGTATGTCACTTTGGGTTATGAGCTTCTTTGCTCATAGGAACACATTCTGTTCCCTTCTGCAGTTTCTAGTGACTGCAGAATAGACGTGTTATTTGAATTTCCTTTCAGTTTTTAGTTAAAGGTCATTTTCCCTGGTCATTTGCAGACTTTATTTTTGGTAACTAGAATTGCTAAATATGATCACAGTGTACCATGGAGTTGCAGCATAGTTTTTTGTTTTGTTTTCTGGTGAACAATCTCTAGATTCCTTTTATTGGTATTTTGTTTTTTTGTATTCTGAAGTTCTAGGAAGTTTTCTTGTATTATTTCTTGCATTATGGTGTTCAGGTCTTTTGAGCTGTCACATTTTTCTGGAATTTCTATGATCCTTAAGTTGGCTACAAGCATTCCATTGTAAAAATCAATGTGTGTTTTGCTAATATGGAGATCTTATATTCTTTTAACATTATTGTTTTTTGCTTCTTCTAGATTTTGTTTACTTCATCTTATTTGTCTTCAAAATCATTTGTTATCTCTCTTGATTCTTTGGAGACATTATGGACTCAAATTATGAGGGGTTTTTGTTTGTTTCTGGTTTTTTTATTCTGGTGATTATTTCTTCTTTCCAGGTAACAAAATCTGCCTTCCCCCCCCCCTACTTTTAGCTTCTCCTTCAACAATTCAGATTTCTCTCTTGGTTCATTCAGAATGTTAGGTTGCAGTTCATATTCGCTGAGGAATTCACAGGGTCCTCTGTGTCATCAAGGTGTTGGCTCAATTTCCTTTGTCTTACAGTAATTACTTTGAGATATTTATGGTCATTTAAATTTATTAGTTGCTATCTTTATTTTTAAAAAATATTTTCCCTGTTGACTTATTTGTTTGTACTTTAGTCTTTTAAGTGAACTTTCTTCCTCCTAAACTCTGTTCACTTTCTATTTTCTACCCCCTATATTCCTCTATTTCTCACTTTTGGAATATTTTCCCTTTTATGGTAGTCTCTCGGAGACTGCACCTCAGATTTCTCTCAGGCTGCTCCTACATTGGGTAATTCACGTTTTACCAGACTTTGAACTCTGAAAAAGTGTGACCCTGTGATCTGTGCTTTGCCCTTTGCCCTTTAACATTTTTATTAATTAGTCATTAATTGGATCAAATTTGCAGATGACACATAAGTGAGGACAGTTAACCTAGAGAACAATAGCATTATCTTGATAGGATTTTAATATATCTATCTGTTGCTGAGGCCAGGATATTGATGGAACTGGAGAGGCTTGAGTGACCCTTCTACACACACACACACACACACACACACACACACACACAAACACACACATTTCCACAACATGAGGCAGGATAGTTGTGAGTGAAAAAGTTATAGAACAGACCAGCAATTGGAGCTCATTTTTCTCCCATGTAGACTGATCTAAGACTCAGTTAGGGACCTTTGGACAAATGACATATAAAGTTGCTGTGAGACTGTCAGGGTATTCTTGAGAGTCCAGAGAACTTTCTCACTCATTTCTTTCTTCTTCTTTTTTTTTGTCTTTTTGTAGGGGGAAAGGCAGGTTAATTGGGGTTAAGTAACTTGCCCAAGGTCACGCAGCTAGTATGTGTTAAGTATCTGAGTCAGATTTGAACTCAGGTCCTCTCGACTGCAGGGCCAGTGCTCTATTCACTGCACTACCTAGCCACCCACTCACTCATTTCTTTTAACCTCCCTGCTGGTGGCTTCCCCCAAGATCTGATTGAACTGTTGCATCACCAAACTATTGAATCAAGACCTAGAGATCTCTGAATTCTCATTCTTGGGCTAAAAAAAAATCAGCTTCACAAGGACCAGGTGGAGAAGGTGTGTCTAGACAGTAATCCATTTGAAAAAAGGTTCTGATGGTTCAGTTCTATAGGTTCTGATGTTTCAGGGCTATAAGCTCAATATGCATCAACACTGTATAAGACAGTTGAAAGAATGAATTAAATCTTGGGCTATATTAAATGAGGCATAATGCTCAGCATTAATGACAAAATATTTCCACTTCGCTCAGTAGAGCTTTGGTAGACTCCAGTGTGTCTAGAGCATTAAGTTAAGTTCTGGGCACCACATTTTAGAAAGGACATTGATAACTTAGAGCAAGTCCAAAGAAAGGCAACTTTGCTTTATGGCTTAGGAGATTATTAAAGTCATAGTATCTGTCTTAAAAAATTAAAGAGCTACTATGTGGAAGAAGAGAGATCTGATTTGTTTAGCCTGTCCACAGAAAATGGAGCTAGAAATAAACGTAAGTTGCAAAACACAAAGTTCTTGATGTAAAGAAAAATTTCCTAACAATTTTAGTTCTCCACTCCAGTGAAAGTGAATTCCCTATCACCCAAGACTCGTCAGGTATTTGGAAATTCTGGTTCCAATATAAGTTGCATAAGGTAGTCTCTGCTTTCCTTTCCAGCTGAGATTTGGTAACTAGGATGCAAATAATCTGTTCCTATGCATGCAGGGCATCCCACAATTAGGAAAAGAGGACACTGTTTGACATGAAGGGACCTGGGCCCCTGATACCTCACTTAAGACCAGTTGTAGTCCATGGGTAACCTGAGCTCCAACTTAATAGGCTCATAGATTTACAGCAGAAAGCTGGACGTCATTTAATTCAACTCTTTCATTTTTCATTTGTACAAATCAAAGAAGCTCAGTAACTTGTCCATGGTCATATAAGGAGTAAGTAACATTAGAAACCATGCCCTCTGCCTCAAAAAAAGGCCATCTCTCCACATTATTTACTACAGTAGAGTACATTCAGAGGAGCAACATCAGACTCCTGAAGGGCCCATTCCTTTCCTTTGGGTCTTTTTCTTGGGATGCCTTACTGTAGCACAGCACCTGACAATAGAAGACCCTTAATAAACACTTACGGACTGACTGACCAACAGTCATTCTTGTTCATTCTGGGTGAGAAGGATCGAGTTAAGGCTACACAAATCACTTCTGACAGTGCCATGCTCTCCAGAGGAAGTCCCAGACTTCTGTCCATTCCTTTCTTTTCTACCTTTCTACTCTTCCTTTCCCCTTCTTTTCTTTTCTGCTCTTCACTCCCCTTTCTTCTAATGTAGAGCGAGTTTAAGATTTTGGGGGGCAATGAATGTTTTTAGTTCTTCAAAACAGCAACTAGAAACTAGCAATAACACCAAACTGGTGAGACTGAAATCTATTCTTCTTCTTTGCCTTTTGATCTTCCCCTTCCTTGCCTTTATACCAGAATCTTTATTTCTTCAAGTCTCCTGCTCTAAGGACACAATACTTCTGTATAGTTATAAAAATGATACTCAAGCAAAAAATATTCCATGGGTTTTACTCTATGTACCATAGTCTTTTTTTTCCCCCAACCTTTAGCTGGGTCATGGGGGAATGCAGAACCAGAGTCTCTTTGGAAGACTAATATTTTATATATTTTGAGGTTATACTAAGAATGAGAAATTTAAAATCATTATTGTTTTTATTATTATTTTATCTTGTAGCAAAAAGAAATAGGAGACCTTGGAATAAGAGTACCCATTGACTTTGGGAACAATCTGTGCTTCATGTCTGATTTTTCAGTTGAGGGTAAGCGATTATGGTCACCAGCCAGCAGTGTTTATGTAGGCATCTATTCAGGGTGAGTCTACCCCACTAAGCCAGGCAGATCTTTCACAGTGAAACTGAAACTGTGTAAAGTCCAGGAGGGTTTCTGGAACTGGAGGCATTACTTGCCCCCAGCCCAATATTCTCAGCCCAGGAGATTTCATCTGTCTTTCTCAAAGTGGACTAGATATAGTTTCTGGGAAAAGCACTGGACAAAAAGTTAAAAGACCAGAGTCCAACACTGGCTCTGAGGCTCAGTACCAGCTGAAATGATTTTGGACATTTTTTTTCCCCTTTCAGGGTCATTTTTTCATCATTTATAAAATGAAAGGATTGGTCTAAATGATTTTTAAGGTGCCTTCCCGTTCTAAATCTTCCAATGCTTTTGGAGGGACAGTGCCTGACTCATAGTTGTGAAATGGCCCCACAATTGTGTGTTAAAAGGTTGTGAAGAAACTCTGAACCACAGGGAGGGAGGGAATAAGCATTTAAATAGTATCTACTGTGTTCCAGGCACTGTGCTGAGTGCTTTACAAATATTATCTCATTCTGATCCTCACACAATACTGTTAGTTAATTGATGTTATCCCCATTTTACAGTTGGGTAAACTGAGGGAACATGGGTTGAGTGACTTGCCCAGAGTCACACAGGTAGTAAGTAGCTGAAGTAGGATTTTAACTCAGGTCTTCCTGACTCAGTGATCTGTTTACTGTGCCACTTAGCTGCCCCAACAGGGATTGGAGAAGAAAGAGGTAGAAGTCTGGTTTAGAAGTTTTAGGTTTCTTTTATTTTTTTTTTTAATATAATGGGCCCAGATACTTGACAATGGGGCCAGTAAATAAGAGGAAGAAATTCAAGCTTACAGAGAGGAAAATATTTGTTCAAAGTCACCTATTTGTTTTATATAAATATACGAATATATTTTTTTTCATTTTTCTGCTTTGCCATGTTAGCCAATAAGTGCTTTACAAATATTATCTCATTCTGATCCTCACAATACTTTTAGGTAGTTGCTGTTATCACCTCTATTTTACAGTTGGGGAGACTGAGGCAACACAAATTGAGTGTCATATATAAATATATTTAAATATATATATATTTATTCGTATATTTTATATCTAGGATACAAATCCAGGTTTTCTGACTTCAAATTCAGCGATCTTTTCACTATTACCATGTTGTCTCTGACTCTCTTCCCATCTTATTTCTCTACTGTTCTCTTTTTTGGCCTTTAAAAGAGGCTTGATTTCAGGATTATTTGATTTAAGGTGTAAAAAAGCCCACAAAATAAATTTTACA
>CM053595.1:16451243-16464972 GCA_028646575.1 Pseudocheirus occidentalis
GGGGGGGCAGTTAAGAAATGAAAAAAGAAGGGTTCCAGTAAACAATGTAAGCATAGAGCTGCAAAAGACCTTAAAAATAGTTTTTGGACACAGAATCCTACACTGCTAGACTTGGAAGGGAATGTAGAATATAGAATGTAAGTGTTATAAAGACCTTAAATATCACTTACCCCCAGTTTCATTTTAAATGAGAACATTCCATGGCAAGGAACATGAAACATAATTCTTTTTTATTCTATGCAGGACCGGGTTTGAGCTAAGACCTTGGTAAATACTACCATTATTTATCTAAATAATGTCTCCTCCACACTAGAGATGTTCAGTCTTTCATTCTTTCAGTGGACCACTTTTGAAGAGTATGGTACAGTGTGGTACAGGGAAAAGGCATCAGCTGAAGGACCAAACCCTGGAAGCTTTTGTGTTATGCTTTCCAGTTAAGGTGATCACACCTTTACTGGAGGGAATCACTACATTGGGAAGAAGAGTATGTCCCTGGAACTATCATTTCAAAGTGACATTTATTCATAGCATCATGCAGTTGAATTAGATTTGTCCTATCCCTAATGGGCATAATGAAGAGTAGTGAGTGGAAATTTCAGAGGCAGAATTTAGCTGAATGCAGAGGATAAAAAACAAGCAAACAGAAATCACCTCACAAATCATGTTTTCTAAAGGGTAAATTTACCATAGGATAGGCATTTACATGTAGCAATGGGCAAAGGAAGATCACTGTTACTGAATTTCAGAGCACGTGGAATGGAGTAAAATTTAAGAAGATTTGAAAGGTAGGAAGGAGTCAGGTCCTCAAGGGCCAAACAATGGATTTTATATTTGAACCTGAAGTAATGAGAAATTGCTGGAGTTTATTGAATGGTGTAGAGGGTGACAGCAATCAGACTTGTACTTAAGGAAGACTGCTTGTTAACAGCTAAGTGGAGGATGGACTGGAGTGGGGGAGGGACTTGAATCAGGGAGAGGAACAGAAGCTTACTACAATGGTCCAGGGATGAGGGGATGATGGTTCCCACCCAATAGCATCTGTGACAGAGAAGAGGCTATTATATAGGAGAAACATGGGACTTGGCCACAGCCTGATCATGTGAGATGAGTGCTAGGGAGGAGCTGAGGGTGAGACCAGGTTTGTGAGCCTGGATAACTGGGAGTAGGATGATGACTTTGACAGTGATAAGGAAATTGAGATAGATGCATTTGTAGTTAGGATTCAGGTATTCCAGCTTTAAATTCAGTGATTTTTGTCTATACTTTGTCCTTCTTTTTGTACACAAATATATCTGTTAAATATGTGTATAAACATATAGTGTAATATATATGCATCCATACATGTATATAAAGACACATGTAAGACCTACAAAAAGATGGAGTGAAGCAATTTTCTAGTCCAAGATAACTTAGAAAGTCAGCAGGAAAAAGGTCTACTGCAGCAGGGTGAGAGAGGAGCACAATTCAGCACAGGCTGCACCAGAGCAGATTGGACCTCAGAACACTCAGAGCAGGTCTCAGCGTGACTGAATCAGTGGCAGCAGCTGCTGCTTGCAGAGCTGTAGGCCTATTGAGGGTAAGACAGTCAGACAACTGGTCAGAGGGAGATTACAGGGCAGTCAGACAACTGGTCAGAGGGAGATTAAAGGGTCCTTTTGCTAGCACCAGAGGGAGGACTCTGTTGCTTTACCTATATTTTGATTTGGGTTGCAGTCCCAGGTCTCAGTCCCAGGGCAAGAAGGAGCACAATTAGCACACCAGAGCTTGCAGCTGCAGGAGACTGGGGACCCAGGTCATAGTTCCAAGGAGGAAAAGAGTGCTCATGGTCCTTAAAAGACCAGTGCACAGTATAGGAGAGTAGTAAGCACACCATTGAGACTACCCTTGAAAAACTGAAAACCCAGAATTACTTCTAAAACAGCTGCACAAAAAAACCTGAATCTTGGGAATGTATCCCTTCCACTCTGGAAGCAGAGCTCCACTTTAGCATAGAGTTAAAAGTCAATAAATAGGCCGGCAAATGAGCAAACAGAAAGAGTTAAGAACTCTATCGATACAACAGCCAACTATGTCTCCAATGGATTTATGATGAAATATGTTAGCCATGTACTGACAGAGAGATAATGGAAACAAAGTTCGGAAAGAGATAAACATTTTTGGTTATGGATACTTAATGGATTTATTTAATTTGTCTTACTTATTAGAAAAGCTTTTTTTCCCTTCTGTTTCCCTAAGTTTTTAATAAGGGAGAGAGTGAGAAGAAAGAGTACTAGCAATAGTAATGTTCCCTTCCCCCCACCCTCCTCCTCCATGAAGATCATAATTGCATAATTGTATTTTTAAGAATGTACAGACTTCTCAGTTCAAGACTGAGCGGGATACACAAGGGGAATAGTTTGGAAAGTAATATATAAAATGTATTATGTACTTAAAATATTTTATTTTTATATATTGTTATATATTTATTATATGTAGTGATATATATGTTAGAGCATGTTTTAATTTTCTATTGTTCAGTCATTTCAGTCATATTTGATTCTTTATGACCCCATTTGGCTTTTTCCTTCCCTAGCTCGTTTTACAGATTAGAAAACTGAGGGAAACAGGGTTAAGTGACTTGCCCAGCATCACATGACTAGTAAGCATCTGAGGTCAGATTTGAACTCAAAAAAAATGTCTTCCTAACTTCAGGCCCAGCACACTATCCATTGTCCCACCTAGCTGTCCCTCAGTTTTAATGTGTGTGTGTGTGTGTGTGTGTGTGTGTGTGTGTGTGTTATATATTATACACTCCATTGAAAAAAAAAGTGGTATAAAGTAGAGATTCATGGTTTCATATGGAATTCTTTGGGGTTTTTCCTGTGTGTATTAACTTTTAGTGTTTAAATTCAGAATAAAAAATATTTATAAAACTAAAATTGTTAATCTGGTTGACTGCTAATGGAAACATAGCATGTAGAGTTTTGAACTATGGTACTTGGAGACACAGACCCACAGAATAAATGCAAGTAGTAGCTGCCCTCTGTGGGACTCAACATGTAAGTGAGTGCACATTTGGGTTCCAAGGAGATATTGCATCTTTCAGTACCTTCTACCTATCTGTTCCAATACTGCCTTCCGACACCTCTAAGAATAATTTTAAATTTCTTTCGCAGAATGTTTCTTCCAATATTTGAAGACACAAACTATGTTCTAGGTTAAATATTCACAGTTCTTCCAGCTGATACACATTTGGTCCCATCTTCAGTCCATTCCTTATCCCAGTTGCTGTCCTCTGTATATAACCCAGTTTATCAAAGTTCTTCCTGAATTCTGGTGTCCAGAACAGGATATAGTACTCTACATATGATATGATCAGAACAAAGGATAGTGGGGCTAGTTGTTCCTTTGTCTGTATCTTTATACTGTATCTAGCTGTCAGTACACAGGGTGATAGACTTAGATTCAGGAGACCTGAGTTCAAATTCTGATTCAGACAAGCTGTGTGACCCTGGACAAATCACTTAACTTGTGTCTTAAGTTGCTTCATCTATAAAATGTAAAAATAATAGTAGTACCTACTTCTCAGGGTTGTTGGGAGATGGCATGTAAAGCACTTTGCAAACCCTAAAGTCTATACAACACCAGCTAGCATTTAAATAGTGATTGCAAGTTTGCAAGAGTAGCTCAGTGTAGTGGAGAGAGTCCTGCATTTATCAAGGGACAGAGGGCATGGGTTTGAACCCTGTCACTTCCCCTTGCTTGGTTTCAGTTTTTTCATCTGTAAAATGAAAGAACTGGAGATTTCCAATGTTCCTTTTGAATCTGATTTTCTATGAAGTTTTAGGATTCTGATTCTCTCATCTAATAAATTAACTATTAGACATTGAACACATCAAAGTCAAGCTTGAAAAAAATAAGTATTAACAGCAAAAGTCCAGTACCTTTCGGAATCAAACAGTTAATAGAATAATTTACATAATTTTTCCCAATGTGCTCTGTTGATCTGGAAACAGCCCCTAATTTATCAACAATCCTGAATTTATGGGTAATTTGGTCAAGATAACCAAAATAAATACAATTTCTTCATTTTCTGATTGCCTATAAGGATTAGGTAACTAATAGATATTGGCCTCCCCGTGTTCCCGTTGCTCTCTGACTAAATCTTTCTCTCTGGCTGAGATCTAATATGGAAAAATGCATGATGAAACACACAGTTTAAATACATGACCTTAGTCTCTATGTGGGCGATAGGCAGATAAATAGGAAGATGAAGTTACTGGAAATCATCCTTTTGCCAATGTCAGCACAAAGAAGTCCCTGTGTTGTCCTATTTTCTGCTTACTAGACTGGGGGAGGAGCTCTTTCTGGTGGCAAATAAAAGTGAAGATAGACTGAACCAAGTGAGCAGCCCAGTTTACTTTGGGAGTGAGTGGTAAGTAGGGTTTTTCTCTTCCGATGCTCTCGGCTCAGGTAAATAAATCTCTTTGCTTTTTGATATTTGGGTTAATAGAATCAGAGAGTATCAAAGCTGAAGCCAACAGTCAGAAAATAACTTGCCTAAATTTAAACAGATTTAAGTAGTAGAATCATGATTCAAATTCAAGGTCCTTTGATTGACTTTCTAGTACCTCCCTGCAGTTCATCCAACAAGAAATCTCTCTTCTCATTTAAGCTCTTTCAGTAACTAGAGGGAAGGTATGACGGCAGAAAAGCAGGGCACTTTTCTAGCTGTGTGACTCTGTACCTCAGTTTCCTCATCCAGAAAATGTCTATACTCATAGTTGCTTTGCCTACCTTACTGAGGCTGTTTTGAGGAAAATGCTTAGGAAACCATATGGTGACATGGAAATAAGAATAAGTATAATGTTCTAAGGGCCTGCCCAACCTCAGTGATTTCAGTTCTAATGTTCTATACTCACTCCAAGGTCTTATCTAATTCTGACATTCTTTGGTTTAAGGTGCCTTCAGTTTCCAACAGTGTGTATTTAGCTTTCTAACATTCTATATTCTAAAATTCCTTCCAATTCTAACTTCTTTGGAGTCTATGATTTACTGAGGACTAGTCTACACCAAAGTAACCTGATTTTGTAAGCATAGGATGGTAAAATGGTTTTAATAACATGACTTTTTTTTAAAGTGACACTGGCTCCCTACTGATGACTTTTTTTTTGAGGGAGTAGGGAATGGAATTGTCTTTGTGATGTAAATGGAACAATGTATTTTAAACTATACATCCTCATTTAGAATTTTCACTGTCATTAGCCTGGATGGAGGTAAAGACAAGGTTTTCTCTCAGTTCCTTATAGTAGGTGACTTACGTTAAAGATGATATAGGAATAGAATACTTTGCTGATATTTGAGAAAAGAAAACTGTTGCATTTTTGCTTTTTTGTCCCTAGAAATGAGCCCTGTGCCTGACCCACAGTAGACACTTAATCCAGGTGTGCTATGAATTTGGGAGAACCAATTGTTAAATTTTCAGTATGAGCATTTATTGCACAAGTTACAAATCAGGACTTGGTTTATTTTTTCTTCAGTTGTCTAAAGTAAAGAAAGTTATAGAAAAAATGGCAATAAAGCAGATTAAACTTAAAAGTATGTTGTGAGCACAAGTTTTGTTTTCTGGGAGAGCTGGTTGTTAAACACTTGCCAGCACACCATTGTACTCAACTGATGCCTGCTGATAGATACATTATTCGGTTGAGTATAAAGCCCTGTGTTGCATTGCCAGGATACTAGAACTTGTTTGTTCTCATGGGAAATGATCAGTTTCTCGGGAACAAAGGAATCAAAGGCAATTGCCCAGGAAGAGGAGTGTGTATAAGAAATAACTAGAAATCGGAAGACCTAGGTTTTAATCCTTGCTTTTTTTTTTTTACTGGATCACTGCATGACCTTAGGTAAGCCCTTTCCTTTCTCTATGCCTTAGTTTCCTCAACTGTTAATTGAAAGGCATGGATTTGATCACATCTAAGGTCTCTTTATCCCTTTCAGGAAGCTAGACGGCTCAGTAGATTGAGCACTGCACCCCCAGTCAGGAAGACTTCAAATTCAGTATCAGACACTTACTAGCTGTGAGACCTGGGTCAAGTCATTTAGCTTCTGTTGCCTTAATTGACTAGAGAAGAAAATGCAAATTGCTCCAATATCTTTGCCAAGAAAATTCCATAGCCAGTACGGTCCATGGGGTCACAAAGAGTCAGACATGACTGAACAATAACAACAAAGTCCCTTTTAGCATTAAAGTATAAATTCCTTTATACAGTATGTTACATTACATATACATCACATATACCTCCATTCCATTAAAGATTCTTCTAGTTCTAGCTCTATGATGAAGTATCTGAGTGATCTCAAGCAAGTCATAAGTTCCCTGACCATCAGTTTCCTCCTTATCTATAAGAAGATGAGATCCCCCCTAGTTCTAAGATCCCCTCTGGTTCTACATATTTTTAGGAATAGATCAGGATTCGAAACATATCTCATCATTGTCCTAACCCTAAGGAATGATCTGCAAAGGCTTTTGGTCTTTGAGTAACCCTGATTTAAATGCAAATATCGCAGTGGGGAAAGGTCGGGCACTAAGCCCAGCTTCAGTTATCAATGAATATCTTAGTAGGTATTAGTAGCAATGAGATATTGTGGGAGTGAGTTTCAAGTCCATGGGGTAAATGAAAGGATTGAAAGAGGAACAAGGAAGGAAGAAAAGGAGTTCCTGGGGAAGGACCAAAGACAACTTAATGGGTTTTTTTCTACAGCTATCTCTGACCTTGAGAGTAAATCAAGGACTGGTGATGGCAACAGGCTCATTTTACAGATGAGGAAACTGAGGAAAACACAGTTAAGTAACTTACTCAGAGTCATATAGCTACTGAGTGTCTGAGGCCAGATTTGAACCCAGGAAGATGAGTCTTCCTGATTCCATACTCAATACTCTATCCCAGAGAGGAGGAACCTGTGACCTTGAAGCCACATGTGGCCCTCTAGGTCTTCAAGTGTGGCCCTTTGACTGAATCCAAGCTTCAGTAACTAAAGAGCCTCATGTTGCTTCAGGGTCACAGGTTCCTCTCCCCTGCTCTATCCCTATACCACATAGCTACCCAAGTCCAGTCCTGCTTAGCACTTTGCTGCAGTAACTTCGGTGATGCTTCCTTTTGACAGATTAAAGGTTGGAAGAATGTATCCTGCCTATATTCTGGGGCTACTTGTGGCTGTATTCTGTGTCACTGGGCTATGTTACCCCAACCCAGAGGAAGCTCGGACTTATGACCAGATCCTGGATAGACAACCTGGTAGGATAAATTCAGAATTTCCACCACCATACACTGACAATGTTGACTTCACATTACTTCTATACAAGAAGCTAGTTTTAGAAAAGAGCAAGGAGAATATCCTCTTCTCTCCCTTGAGCATATCAATTGCCTTTGCTCTCCTGTCTCTGGGGGCTGGAGGAACCACCAAGACTCAGATCCTAGAAGGTCTGAGATTCAACCTGACAGAGACCCCGGAGGCTGAAATTCATAGAGGCTTTCAGCAACTCATAAGCTCCCTCAGTCTCTCAAACAACACAGTCCAACTGAGCACGGGCAATGCCTTGTTTATCAACCAAAGTTTGGAATTGCTGGAGAAGTTCCAGGAGGACAGCAAGTCTCTATATTCAACAGAAGTTTTCCCTGCTAACTTCCAGAATTCTGATTTAGCAACACGACAGATCAATGATTATGTAAAGAAACAAACCCGAGGGAAAATCACGAATATGTTCGACGGTATTGATGAAGACACACTAATGATTCTTGTGAATTACGTGTACTTTAAAGGTAAGAATTGTGGGTTCATTTGGGTGGCTTACCCTTTTCTCAAAGGGGAAATTTTTTTTCTAAGACCTTTAGGCCCATGACTTCACATCTTTTCTTACAGACAAGCCCCCAGGGTTTGTTTGGTTGGAGTCTCCTACCAGTTTCTTGTACCATCTTTCCTCTTGGCCTAGGGTCCTCATGATCAAAACTACTGGATTTAGAGTTACAGGATCTGGGTTTGAGTCTCTCAATGGCTCTGGACTAGTCACTTCCCCCATTGAGTCTGGATTTTTGTTGTTGTTGTAAATTATGGAAGTTGAACTGCATAAGCTCTCAGATTTATGATCAATTTGAAAAAAAAAAGTAAAAAGGATTTAGTCTTCCCTCCATTTCTGTTTTATCCCTTGACAACTGACGTAGAGTGATTTTTGTAGATTCTCATTTTGTTTTTTGTTATTATTGTAACCATGGGATCATAGAATATTAAAGCTGGAAGAGTCCTTATAGATAGACTATCTACATAGATTCAGTAAGGTAAGGTAAAGGGACTTGTTCAAGACGACACATGAAATAAGTGCCAGAACTGAGAATCAAACATTCTTCCAGTGCTTACTGTCCCAGGCAATATATAGATCAGTTGGTCAACAAGAGTTCATTCAACACTTATTATGTTCCAGACATTGTGTTAAGCATCGGAAATACAAAGGAAGTCCAAAGCAGTACTTGTCCTCAAGGAACTTAGATTGGAAGTGAGGAAATAGCATGATAAAAATAAAAACCAGACACAACCTCCCCCCCACCCCGCCCCTGCAAAAAAGCTATGTGCATAAAAGATTTATGCAGAATAAATTAAAGATGAGCGAGACAGTCATTAATAGCTGGGAGAAGTGAGAAAGGCTTCTTGTAGAAGTTGGGATTTGAGTTGAGTCTTGGAGAAAGGCAGGGAAACTAAAAGAAAGAAGTGAGGAATGAGGAGATTCCAAGCATGAGGATCACCCAGGACAAAGACATGGAAATGGGCAATGAGATGTTAAACAAGAAATAGCAAGAAGGCCAGTAGAGATGGATTGTAGGATGCAGAAAAAGGAGTAAATTGTAAGAAAACTAGAAAGGTTGTGAGAAGCTTTACATGCCAAACATAGGACTTTAGATTTGATCCTAGGTGCAATACAGAAGGGGTCATGAGAATGCATGCATAGGATATTTGTAAGGTGTCAAGTTGTGTGTTAGTTCTGGTCCTTGATACAAACATACAAGGCCTTAGCCTTTCTTAGTTCCCTCTTCCTTGATGGACTGAACTCCTCTCCAGATCTTGTCCTCCTAGGCAGTTGGTTCAATCCCATCTGGATTGGGTTTTGGGTCACGCTCTAGGTTTCCATCTAATTTAGGCTCCATTTGGTAAGGCTAATCTGTGTTGCCAACCTACATTAAAAGTGTTAGGAGACCAGAATTTTGTCAAGATATCTCTTTTTCTTTCTCCTCTCACTTTCTTACGTCATTTGCAAAATGTTTGAAGTCATCTTCCTCAACCTTAAGCCTCTATGACTATGAGTTCACAGAAGCGTTTATATCCCTGTGCAGGAAGACCCTCACTATCCAGCTTTAAAAAAAAAATTCCTCCTCTTTACTTCAGGCTTCCTATACACCCTGGGGCTTTGCATAGCTCCAGTCCCTTGAAATTCTCTCTTGTTAAAGACAACTAAGTTGCTTAGAACAATTGGTTCTGCCTTCTAGGTGAAGTTTTGGCTTTTCCACCTATTACCTCAAGATGAAATCAGGACAACCTTCTCTCTGGAGCTACATAGTCAAAACCCATAAATCCTGGACCACATTGATCACCTTCCATTAACCAATAGTGCTTCCAATAGAAGATCCAGGAGACATTCTTTTCAATTCCAAATCCTTCACACTAACTGGGAGGGATTCCCCTGGTTTACAACTCCCTGGAAACATTGAGATGATTGGACACTGGTACTTCACTTCTACTTACTTTCCTGGTAATAATTATAACTAACAATTATATATAATTTTATGTATTCAACACATTTTTCTCACTATTGTCCTATAATATAAATCCCACTTCTGGATTCAGGATCTAGGACATGGTACTTCCAAGATATTTGGTACAGATCACAAGCCACCCATACTTCTTGATTTATGAAATTCTTGTTCATTTCTTTCCATAGATTTTCCATAAAGAAGCCAACCTATGGGCTAAAGGTGTTTTTCAATGGCTATGTTGTGACTATTAGAGCAGCACTTGCTTTTTTTTTCTATTAATCCTCCCTTTTACAACATGACAACCTCACTTTCCTTTCTGGTAGTGCATACACTCATTCATGTATTTTATGTCCTCTCTCACGTACAGCTTTACTGATGTCTACTTTGGGTCACCTGAAATAGTGACTCTTTGGGATCATTATTGTCCATTATTTACTATGTTATCATCAGTAGGACATAAGTGAGGTTTAAGAGACGGATTTTTAGGCCAAAGAGTGGCTTTGGATGATTGGAAGTGTGGAAAAGTTTCCCAATAATATCTTCTATTCAATCCTGTTTCTACCTTTTTGTCTATCTATATACAGCATCTGCTCAAGGTGTATGTGTAGATCTATGAATATTATCACCTTTTTTCCTTACAGCTGAAGACTTAAGTGACCCATTTATTATCACATTTACATTCAGATCTCCTTACACGAATTCCAACAGTCTTTCATGATACCATACTTCTGATCTTCAATGATTCCTCCTTGGGGTTTTCTAGAATCTGGATTCATAAAAGATAACTATTTTAACATTCAGTAATTACTGCCAACTCCTCACCAATAAAGGGAAGGGTCCAGCAGCACAGGCTATTTGTATATTGGCTTAGCCAACTATATGATTATGCAAACCACTTGTAAGGCCACTGTGCTTTCTTCAGTTAGTTGTTAGATTTTGGGGATGGAAAAAAATGGATCACACCCAGATAGGAAGAATTGTTTTCTTCCTGCATTTAAAAAATTATAGCTTGTGTTTCCTAGTTTAGCTTAATTCCAAGATTGCTCGTGGTATAGCTAGAACAGCATCCATCAGCATTTCTTAAGCACCTACTCTGTCCTAGGAATTGTAGGTGCTAGCATACAAAGAGAACAGTTCCTGTGCTCAAAGAACTTACATTCTATTGAAAAAGATAGCTTGGATACACATCCCTTGTTGGGCATGGGAATTTAGAAGCATCTCATTTCAATCAGTTGAGACACAGAGATTAGAATTAGCAAGGGCTTCAGTCATAGAACCGTAACATCTCCAAACTGGAATGCACATTAGTCAGAGGATATAGAATGTTAGAATTTAGAACTATTCCATTATATTCTTATAGTCATAGAAGATGAAATGTTAGTAATAGAAGAAATCAATCAGTCTGTCCAAAAGCATTTATGAATGCCTCATTTTATTAGGCTCAAGGAAATTAAATTCTTTCAGGGAAAACAAAATGAATGAATAAGTAAATTAATATGTATATACATATATACATGCAAGATAAATAGAAAATAATTTTAGAAGGTAATGCTGGCAAGTAGAGGGATCAGAAAGTTCCTCATGCAGAATTGAGTTGAATTGAGCTTTTAAAAGAAGCTAGAGATTCTAAGATTTGGAAGTGACAAGGGTGTATATTCCAAGAACAAGTTAGTTCATTGCAGAGATGGAGCTAAAAATCTCTCTTTGACTTCCAGATCCCAAATTGTGCCTAAATTTTCAGGTTAGTTTTATGCCACCTTGTCTTTTTTTCTTCTCTTCCTCTTTTCTCAGAGAGCATTTGCCCCAACTCTTCCTCTTTTCATCCACATTTCCTTCTCTCCTTGGCCCAACTCACATCTATCATTGTTCTCTCATTACTTCTCCTTCACCCTAGCCATGGAGGGCTATGTGTTTTTTCATAAACTTTCTGCTGCCACCATTCTGCTACTTTCATGGTTTGGGTGGCACAGTATGGACTGGTTGGAAGAAGTCTTCCCAAAAGAAAGGAGCTAGGATCTACAATTTGGGAGACTTGTGATGTCATTGCCGACTCACTGTGTGGTTCTAAGCCTTTTCTTTGACTTTTCCCTGTCTTAATTTCCTCATCTGTAAAATGAGGTTAATAACTGTTCAAGAAAGGCTGTAGTTCTTTTATAGTTTTGAATTGTACATCTTCTCCTTTGTGGATCATGTATCCCTGGAATTGCTAATGCATCTCGAGTGAAAGAGTTTGATTTCTGACTCCCTTAATTTGATCAGTCAAGTTCTACGTTTATCTCTACTCTATTCATCTCCAGGCCATTCTTCAGTGTTGTGATTAGATTCATGTATAAAGTCTTATGTGTAAAAACTAAATGCCATTCCTGTAGTATTTCTCAGATCCCCATAGCGAAACAGTCAGCAGCCAAATGTACCAGCGCATTCCCTGATGTCCACGTGACAACCATAGCACTATGTTTCCCAAAGTGCTGAAGTTCTAGGACTTGGGGGTGAATGAATTGAAGAATTAACATCTATTTCTGATTCATTAATAAGTACGTATGGAAATGCATTCCTTGGCTCAATTCCAATGCTTAAAACTCCTATCAACCCAGACAACAAGGGTCGATTGAGAATGAGGGATGAGAATCAACAGAGACTCATAATACTAATAACTAATAATAAGATATTATATGTATTATATATAATATCAAGTATTCAACTAATCCTCTGTTTAACATTTAAAGTCCCTCATAATCTGTTCCCTTCCCACCTTTCCAGTCTTCCTACATTTGACTCCTCTTCATGAACTCTAAAATTCAGCTAATCTGGCTTACTTGGTGTAAGTACTTCACCCAGAATACTCCTTCTCCTAATTGAAGCCTGTGTACTGGCTTATTCCCCATGCCTGTACTGCTCTCCTCCCTCACCTCTTACTTCCTGGCTTCTTTGACTTTAAGACCCACCTTCTGATTCTTCAAATCCCACCTTCTACAAGAGATCTCTCCCAGTCTCTAGAGCTGCTTGTGCCTTCCCTTCCTAGATTACCATCCATCTACTCATATAATCAGATTCATGTCCTTGACATTGTGATGTCATTTTCATCCTCTTCAAGTCTAAAGGATAATGAACAACCAACTTGTCAATACTTAGTTATTTCCATGTTATTCCCCATATTGGAATGTCCAGTCTTTGAGGACAGGGACTGTTCTTGTCTCCCTTTTGATCTCCAGTGCTTGACATGGTACTTGGCAGCAAGAGCTGAATTGATCCTTGACTGATGGTGATAACAGTTTCCACATTACATTAGACTTTATGGATTTAAAAGGGACATCAAGCACATTATCTTATGTGATTCTTACAACAGTCTGGTGAGCTAGATGGTGGTTGGCATTGGATGCATAAAGAAGACAGGAATTATACTCATTTTACAGATGAGGAAATTAAGACACTGGAAAGGTCGAATGAGTGGTCTAGAATCATATGCTGAGTCAAGAATGATATTACGTCTCTTAACTCCCAGTTCATGCCTTTTCTCTTTTGGGAAGGTGTCTACCAACCAGTCCATACTGTCCATCCCAAACCATTAAAGTGGCAGATTTGTGGCAGCAGAAAATAATGCATAGAGGGAGAGAAAGAGACTGATGGTGGCACTAGGCTTCCAAAATCATTTGAAATTCCTCAGGGTCTGATCACAAGTTTTTTGGTTTGACTCAATCAAGAGTAACTAATCTCTGGGACTGTTGACTCATGCTACCCAAGTTCATATGAGAAAGGATGAATTAGACGAGAAGACCAAGACCTTAATTTATTGTGGGAGATACAATTGGACTGTGAACCAGAGTAATCTGGTTTTCATTATCTACCCAGGATACTCCCTTCTTTCTGGGAAGATCCCAGCTAGAAACCAAAATTACAGTTTGCAGTTGCTTCTATGGGTTAGCCTCTTTGTTGAGATCTATCAGTAGTGT
>CM053595.1:16465072-16483404 GCA_028646575.1 Pseudocheirus occidentalis
CTTTCTTTCTTGTTTTCTTTCTTGCTTTCTTTCTTACTTTCTTGCTTTTTTGAAGGTGGAAAAGGCAGGGCAATTGGGGTTAAGTGATTTGTCCAAGGTCACACAACAAGTAAATGTAAAGTGTCTGAGTCCGGATTTGAACTTAGGTCTGTACCACCTAATCACCCCCCTTCCCCAATGACTTTCTTGCCATCAGTAGAATGTCCTTTGTAAAAAGAAGTTAAGCAAATCAAAGCAAATGAATACATTGGCTATGACTAACAGAATGTGCCTCATGTCAGTATACAATGCCACCAGCCTCCTGAAGAGAGGAAGGAAGCCTGCTTTGCTATCAGCGTTCTGAAGCCATGATTGGTTACTTCATCAATCAGATTTCCGAATCAGTCCACTAAGGTCATCCTGCATTCCTAGGATATACTTGGAAGTCTCCTTCTTTGGGTAGGGTTCTTGCTGGCTACATGGCCAGTAATTGTTCTGACAGAAGTGAGGTTGCTTTGGCAGGATTGCCCAAGCCACAGAGCCAACTTATCCTGCCAGGCTGCTTCAGATCAGCCCATTAGGGGTCTCCAGCTTTTTAGTCTTTACTATAGTTTAGACATAACGATTTAGTCAATCTCAGAGATCCTGCAAATATTGTGCCCACAGAACTGCCTAAGACTCTAGTCATGGCTAAACCTTGTTTTGACTATAAAATGATGTCAGGGACAGTGTTGGTGGTAGGGAAGAGATTTTCAAGGGCTGGCGGAGTAATATAGCTAACATTTATAGAGTAATGTGGATCTATTAGCTCTATTGATACTAACAAATGTCTGTCCTAAAGAGGCAGGATAGGGATTGTCATTTCTGCGTTACCCATTGATGAGAAATGCTTGCTCAGTCACATGGCTATGAAGCGGTGGTTTACAGACTCATAGCCAGGTCTTCTTATTAATCATCTTCCATTTAACCTAACTGCTCTCCAAAACCATGCTGGACCTGGGTGGGGGTGGGGGTATACAAAGGTCAGCATTGAACTTGGAAGCACCACGCCAATTGGAGAATTGAAGAACTGGAAGGAGACATATCTCTTTGAGTTCATGAAGCATTTCTCTGCAAGTAATCAAGTATCTACTTGAATACTCACTACCTGTCAAAGTAGCTTATTACACTCTCATATGTCTGGTCATTAGAAAAATACTGTTGTTGTCTCTTCTTCAAACTAAAATCAAGTTTCGTAACTTCCATCCATTGACTCTAGTTCTGGTCTCTGGTTACATAGCCTCTTTCTGCCTCAAGTTCCTCAATTATTAAATGGGAATAATATTAGCACTTACAATACAGAGTTTTTGTAAGAATTAAATGAAAGAATATTTGTAAAGTGCCTGGCATATAGTAGATGCTTGTTCTCTTATTCTCCTTATCTTAGACCCACTTATCTTTCCGGCTTCAATTCCAGCTCTGGTTCTCATGTTCTACCTAGAGTCTCATCCCCATTCATTTCTCTTCACATCCTGTTACTTAATTTCATTTAGTTGACTGACCTGTGATTGAAGTAATCTCTGACAAAATGGGCCAGATTTCGTAATATGAAGTGGTTGGATTAGATGTTATCTGAGGTCCCTTGCAGCTCCAAGTCTGTGACCATTTGCTTCAGTGTTTCCATTCCATAGAAGGGCAGCATGGCTAAAAGGAAAGAATATTGGATTTCTGGACAGAGAATTGAGGTTTAAACCTTGGCTCTGCACTTGAGTGCCTTGTTAAGCTTGGAAAGGTCATTTAACTACTATGAGACTCATCTTCCTCATCAGTCAAAAGATGATGCTGTACTAGAGTAATTCTAGGGCTCCTTCACTTCCTAAATCTATGATTCCCATGATCTTTTGGTCCAGGATTTGGGGGGTTGCCTTTTTTTCTTATTTCTTGTCTAAAATTCCTCTGCCTCATGCCAACAAGAACTGTGGAGCAGGAAAGTGATGCAAGGAAGAAAAGGGAGGGAAGGATTTAAATGATTTTTTTTAAAGGATCTTGGGTTAAAAAAAGTTTTTGTGAATCTACAGTTTAGAGCAAGGATTCTTAGCCTGCAGTCCAGGAGTTCTTGGAGAGATTTCAGGGGTTTCATAAAATTGGATGAAAAAAGTATATTATTTTCATTAACTTTTAGTTGAATTTTGGCATTTTCTTAAATCATAAAAGCAGATAACAAAATATTATTCAGGCTTCACTGGGGTTTTTGTCCAAGGGATCCATGACACATACACAAAAAAGGTTAAGAGCCCCTGGTTTAGAGGTATCCAGGTCAGCTTGCCCTGTCTGTAGATACTACTATAAAATGGCCCTTGTGTATAATATCCTCCTGTATCTTTTCTTCCCTCTCTTAAGCTAAGTGGGAAACACCATTTGATTCATTTCTCACTTCAAAGGATAAGTTTTTTGTGAGTGAAGACAAGACTGTTGAAGTTCCCATGATGCAGCTCGATGAATTTGACACTGGTGTTTTCCAAGACAAGGAGCTTTTCTGCACGGTTGTAGAGCTGAAGTACACAGGCAGTGCTACAGCACTTTTTATTCTTCCTGATGAAAAGAAAATGAAGGATGTTGAAGATGCTCTCAGCCCAGAAGTACTGAGAAAGTGGAAAAATTCACTCCAGACAAGGTAATTATCTACTGTTGATAGTCTCTAAGCTAGCATCAAGTTTTAACATCACTTATTCTGTATTTTAATCTGTGTTCTAATGTCCTTTCCATCCCTAACAACTGCATTATTTTCTAGCATCAGATTTGACTGTAAATACCACAATAGCTGACAGCAAAATCTTAAGAATAAATAAATCTAGGCCGGTTTTTTTTTCTGTTTGCTTGTTTTTGCACCTCTTATATGCCCCAGGCCTGATTATTTGACCCCAGTTAAGGTATTGACTGAAAACTGACATGTGCTTTTCCAATTATTTTTTCTTATAAGTAAAACTATACTATAGACTTTGGAGCTGTAAAGGACCTTAGAGATCTTTTTGCAGATGCGGAAATTGAGGCTCGAAAACCAAAATGACTTCACCAAGGTTACAACTAGCAGAGATTCAAACCAATTCCAATTCAGAAATAAATTACATAAATGTAAAAAAAAGCTGCATTAAAAAGGAACCTAAGTCACCTCATTGGAAGATGGGTAATAGGTCTGATAAATAAATAACCTCACAAATCTATAAAACATTAATGTTTGCAAAGCGCTTCCTCATGAGAACCTGGAGAGGTATATAGTATTTCCCTCATTCTATAGACAAGAAAACGGAGGGATTAAGCAATTGTCCAAGGTCACTCAGCAATTCTGTGTCAGAATCTGAACTCTTGACTGTCAATCAAGGGCTCTTTCCACTTCACCATGAAGTCAAACTGTGGCCTTTTCTGGAGAGTGAGATCAATTCTTGCTTCCCATCCTAGGAGTAATTTATGTTTTTACTAGGCTCTTAGAAATAAAAAAATATCTCCAAGATCCAGGGTGAGGAAATCAACTCATCAATAACTCAATTATACATCTATTACCACAACAAATTTTAAAATATATCAGTTTCATTTTATTCAGTTCAATTAATTCTTTCAATGCAATTCAGTTGGCAGTAGCAGAGCAGAGAATGCTCATATGACCTTTGTTGGTATTCCAAATCAGCTACTACTGGAATGATTTCACTGTTACTTTTTTCTGGACTTATTTAACAAAAACTAATGGGTTTGACTAGATAGATGGGTCTCTAAAGTTTCTTCCAACTCAGACATTCTAAATTTTTCAATTCACAAAAAGCCTGTTAAGCACTTACTACATATGGCATTTGGGGAGTAGGGGATTGGAAGATACAAATTTAATCTTTAGATTAAAAATACAGATTTTTATTTGTCTTCTGTTCTTAAAGAGGACCAATGAAGTCAGGAGGGTGATGCCTTGATTGGCAAGTGAGTTGGATTTAAGGGAAGTGGGACCATGCCCCAGCCTCACTCTCCTTCCCAAGTCAACTGAGTCCTGTGGTAAGACACAGGAGAACTGGAGGTGACCTCAGCTGCAATGAGAGACTTTGGCCTTTTTAAGTTAAGGTCTTTCCTTTGTCTTAGTTTTTCTGAGTCAACACTCATTCAAGTATGAAGAAGGAAAAAAATTTAGCTCCCAAACCCCAAGATATCTCGCAAGGCTTCTGCAATCAAAATTTATATTCTTTTGGGTAGAACACCCAAATAAATGTAAAGCTATGAGTCCCTATGTGGACAGAAAGAGGGGAAGAAGGAAGGAAGGCAGGAAGGAAGGGGGGAAGGAGGGAAAGAGGGGAGGAGAATTGCCCAACTGGCACTAGAGATGACAATAACAGATCCCTCCCAGAGTTGTGAGGATCAAATGATATACATGTACTGCTTTTTGGAGGGCAGTTGGGGTTAGGTGACTTGCCCAAGGTCACACAGCTAGTAATTGCTAAGCGTCTGAGGTCAAATTTGAACTCAAGCCCTCCCGACTCCAGGGCCAGTGTTCTGTTTCACTGAGCCACCTAGCTGCCCGTAAAATAAGATATTTGTAAGGTGCCTAGTATATAGTAGATACTTAATAAATGCTTATTGAATGATAAACTGATACATCACTGAGGCTCTTGTAGATTCTAATGGTCACCATTCTGAATATGAAAGTCAACCAAATACGCAGAAAGTGAAAAAATTGTGCTAACCTTAGAACTAATGTTGGAGGTATTTTTTTTTCCTTTTAAACAAAACCTCTGTTACCAGTTATTTTGCACCTTTCTTCTAAAAGTGGGAACATTTTTTAAAATCTGATTTAGTGAGGACTGCATTAAGGCGGCTTCCAGCCACCTGAGACTTTTCATAAAGATTATGAGATAAAAATTGAAATATGAGAATAGAGGATGTCAGAATTAGAACATCTCTCAGAACAGGGACTGTTAGATAATTGAACATAATAATGCTAGAGCTAGAGGAGATATTAGATCATAGAATGTTAGAACAGGCTTCTAGAGCCAGAAGGGAGCTTAGGACATAGAAATTTAAAAGGCTCAAGCAACACAAGAATGGACCTAGATCTCTCTTCTGTATCTCTGGTAGTCTTATAAAGGAGAAATAGATGGACACACACACACACACACACATACACACACACACACACACACACACACACACACACACACACACCTGAAGGTTTAAGCACCAACTTATCCTTTCTTCCACTTAACTCCCCATCCAAGGCAACTTGTATGGAGAGGTTAAAGTGCCAGTTCCCCTATCTTTTTTGAAGTCTACATTGAGTACTTCAAAGAATTCTTTCCTCTGAACCTTAAAATATACAGGTTGGCATCAGCCTTTGGGATTCTTAACAAATATAGTCTTCTAGTGTTCATCAAAATTTTTATACTATGGTGTTTTCCCCCCTAAAATAGATTCCTCAAGGGTAATAATAATGATGATGGCTGTTTTTATGTATTGTCCAACATGTGCCAAGCACTGTGCTAAGCTTTACAAATATTGTCTCTTTTGACCCTCACAACAACTTTGGTTGTTTCTATAATTATCTTCATTTGAAAGTTGAGGAAACTGAGGCAGACAGGGGCTAAGTGACTGGCCATGGGTCACACAGCTAGGTAGTATCTGAAGTCAGATTTGAACTCAGATCTTCCTGACTCACAGCCCAGATCTCTAAACACTGCGTCATCTAGGTGCCTGGAAAAAACTATGTCCTATATATCTTCTGTACGAAGTTTGCTGCTCCAATGTGTGACGCTGGTGAAATAACAATCTCTCCATCTCATTTTCCCATTTTTAAGATGAAGGAATTGAACAAAGGAATTGCCAAGAAACTCTTCAATTCTAAATTTTCTGTTCTAAATGCTCTGTATTCTGAAGTACCTTACAACTTTAATGTTTTGTACTTTATGTTCTAATTTTCAATTTCTATAAGGCCCTTTTCAATTCTGACATTCTTGTGGTCTGAGATTTTTTTGTAAATTTTTTGTTCATTTAAAACTTAAATCCAAGGTGAAAAAAGGAAAAAGAACGTTTCCACGTATACCGCAGAATATAAGAGAGGATTCAATACAGAATACGTGGTCTAATATTTTATGATATGATAGTCTCTACCTTGCTCTAACTTTAGACATGCTACCATACTAAGATTTGAAGGCCCTTTTAATTTTGACAAATTCACTTCTAGCTCTAAGAGTCTCTGTCTGGGATCCTAATGTGTTCAATAAATACTTGTTAAACTGAATATTAAGATGTTTTCATGGGTTTACTCATTCCAAGATGCTAGAGCATAAAATGGTCACAGTAGTCTTTTCTCATTCTTTTTTTTTTTTTTACAGAGAGATCAATCTCTTCTTGCCAAAATTTTCCATCTCTAGTAGCTATGGCCTAGAAAAGATACTTCCCAAAATGGGCATGGAAGAACTCTTTACCAGTCGAGCTAATCTTTCTGGAATAACTGGACAAAACAATCTCAAAGTTCCCAAAGTAGGTACAACTTTAAATTATTCTGTCTCAAATTTTTAAGTGCAGAGATTGAGGTGGGCAGGATACTGAATTCTGCTTTGGTAAGTTAAGTGAACATGGTCATGGTGGTAACATTACAGTGGTATAAATAATGGCAAAAATATGTACCTATAGATCCCGTGGCCTCCTACAATTCTTGTAAATTCCATAGAACCCAGAATAAGATTACTTATTATTATAACCCATGTTTTCAAATATAATCTGGCTCCCTGGAAATATAGTAATAATCCATATACTTATAAGGAATCATCACAATAACCTTTTGAAATATCTAATGAAAGAATTACTGTAAAGATAAGGAAAACTTGCCACAGGTCACACAGTTAAGAAATATCTGAGGTTAGATTTAAACTCATGTCTTTCTGACCTAAGTCTGGAAGACTGGCAATGTGAGGCTTGAAGGGGAAATGATTTGGTGAAGGACAAAAAAAAAAAAAAAGAATGGCAGAGCCATTTGAACTACAGGTCAAAAACCTGAAAAATAATAAATATAATAATTGCTAGCAGAAAAACCCAAATAAGGTTACAAAGAGCTGAACGCGGTGAAAAGAATCAGAAATTGGGGAGATGATCTTCTGTTGTGGAACAGCTCAATAAGTTGTGGCACGTGGTTGGGATGGAATGTTATTATGCTGTTATACATGGCAAAGGGGATGACTTCAGAAAAAACCTGGGGAGACTTTCATGAACTGATACAAAATCAAATGAGTAGAACCAGGAGAACACTGTATACAGTAACAGCAATATTGTAATAATAGTCAACTATGAAAGATTTAGCTGTTTTAATCAATACAATAGTCCATGATCCATGAATGAAGGGGCTCATAATGAAAAATGCTATTAACCTTCAGAGAATTGATCAATTCTGAGTACGATTTGAAGAATATTTTTGCACTTTATTTTTCTTGCTTTTTTGTGTGATACAGCTAATTGTAGAAATATGTTTTGCATGACTTCATATGGATAATGCATATCACACTTCTTGCCTTCTCAGTAGGTGGCGGAGGACATAGAAGGAGGGAGAGAATCTGGGACTAAAAATAAAAATGAAAATAAATTACTCGACATAGGTGGCATCCTAAACTTAGTGTTGGAAAGGTTCCCAGAGACCCTCTAGTAGAAACTCCATCATTTTACAAATTAGGAAACTGCAGCCTAAGGAGGCTCAGTGACTCATTCAATTGTCACACCCACCCTGTGAGATATTTGCTACTATTTTAATAGCATTTACCTTCAAACTAGTTAGTGCGATGGAGAGAGCACAGGACTTGCAGTCAGAAAGAACTGAGTCTGAATCCTATTTCAGACTTTCTCTGTCTGGGTGAGCCTGGACACATCACTTAACCTTTTTGTGCCTCATGTTCCTTGTCTATAAAACTGTGGATAACGACAGCACCTGTGTCCTAAGGTTGCTGTAAGGATCAAAAGACTTCAGACACAGGTAGAGTACAATGCAAACTTTCAAGGACTAGCTAAATGTTTGCTGTTATTCTTTCCAAGATGAGGAAATTGAGTCTAAGAGAGGTTAATAACTTGCCCAAAATCCTAGAGCAATTACATTTCTAAGACTGAATCAAAAACTCAGTCTTTCTAATAATAATCCCAGGCCATGTTTACTCTGCCATCAGCTTCTCATTTTCTACATATGTGACCATGGGCAAGCCAGTTTTCTTTTCTTATCTTCATTTTCATTAGCATCGGATTTCCAAGGTTATGAGGAAAATGCTTTGAAAACACGAAGAAAAATAGATAAATTCATTGGTATTCTTCAAAGTGTATAAGATAATGCTGAAAATTCAGAGTGACATTTGACTGTAGAGGGTCTTGAATGCCAAGCTAAGGATTTTGTTACATAAGGAAATCATCTTCCCTGACAGTTATGTTACAAAGAAGTCCCATAGTTCCTCGAGTCATGCCAAAATAATTTCCAAGAAGTCCAGTGTTGCTTCAGGACCACTCCAAAGAAGCTTATCCTGACTGATGGATTTTTCAGAATAACATTATTAACACACAATAATGCAACGTCTGGATATGCCGCTGCAGTGGGTGATAGCCCTTTAGCATTAAATGCACCTTTTGGTTAGTGCCACTTTTGGTACCCCTGAAGATCTTGTTCCCTCCAAGCCCCATACCTTCCTTAGAGATCAAGGAGGTGAGATCACTTGCTGAATCTTTCAGCATCATCAGTCCACAAAAAACAGACTTCGTGCCCTTTAGAACAGTTTTCCTATAGATGTGCATTCCCTTCCTACCGCTCAAAGAGTTTGATTCCTCAGCTCTGTGAAGACTCATCTTAAATGTTTGCATGTGCAGTCCTAATCATCTGTCAACAAACTTATTAAGTGCTTCCTATGTGCCAGACACTTCTGTGTTGCTGACAGAGCCAAGTAAATGCACTGACTTTCAGTCTTCTAAGCATCCCTACTTGTAGCACATTATTAACAAGGGTGGGGTTCTGGGGCCTTAGAGTTTTCTATTTCCTGTTGGAATGAACAGCATCCCCAAACTTCCAAAACTATCTCTGAATGAGCCAGTGTAATAGAGTGAAAAGAGCCCTAGCCAGACAGTCAGCAGGCATGGATTTGAGATCATGGACAAGTCACTTCATTTCTCTATGAGTAAATTTCCTTTTCTTTAAAGTGATTATTGCGAGTGTGAAAGGCACAGTGTTAGACTAGAAAATCTCCAAGCCTGCTTCCAGTTTTAATATTCTTTCTCTATGCTCCTTTCTTTCAAATGCAATAGACCTGACATCATCCTATAATATTCACATGAGTCATTCTTATCTTTTCCATTGTTAATTTAAATAACTATTGGGCAGTTGGGGCAGTTAGATAGCTCTGTGGAGAGAGGGCCAGTCCTGACATTGGGAAGACCCATCTTCATGAATTCAAATGTGGCCTCAGACACTAAACTAGCTGTGTGACCCTGGGCAAGTCACTTAACCCTGTTTGCCTTGGCTTTTCATCTATAAAATGAGCAGAAGAAGGAAATGGCAAATTGCTTCAGTATCTCTGCTAAGAAAACCCCAAATGGGATAATGGAGAGTCAAACATGGCTGAAAAAATGACTGAACAAATAAAATTGGACATCCAAGCAGTACAGCACTTTTTTCTGTTGCTGCATTTTCCAAAGTGAATTTAATTTATTTTACGTCAGTTGAAATCACCTCATTGGAGTCCTTTCCGTAGCATTCCTGAATCTGGAAATCTACCTTGGCATCACTGTATATATACTGGAAAGTAAAGTTGGGATTTAAAAAGAAAATTATTAGAACCCAGAAGTGACTTTTTATATGACAATAACCAGGCATCAGCAAGGATCATTTACACAAGGGTAGAAATGGCTTAATTGTTGTCCTTTTATTGTCAGTGCCTAGCATAGCGATGGATGCATAGTAGGTACAAAATAAATATTCATCCAATGCATGAAGGGATGACATGAAAGAATGAACACTAGCTCAAATTCCCCTTAAAAAGGGCGATGGAGTTTGCCATATTTATTCACCCAATTCAGCTATTAGCTGTCTAAATTAGTCTAAATTAGAAGGTCTCCCCACCAGAAAAAACCCTAGATGTGTAAAGGTTTGGGGCGGCTAAGTGGTGCAGTGAATAGAGCATGAGCCCTGGACTCAGGAGGACCTGAGGTCAAATCCGGCCTCAGACACTTAACACTTACCAGCTGTGTGACCTTGGGCAAGTCACTTAACCCCAAATGCCTTGCCTTCCCCACTCCAAAAAGCAAAACTAAAAACAACAAAAAAAATCAGGGAGATGCACAGAGTCAGATGAAGAAGGGTTGTTTCATTCATTGGCACCTTTCAGTAGTTTTTCAGTTGTGTCCAACTTTTGTGATCCCATTTGGAGGTTTCTTGGCAAAAATACTGGAGTGGTTTGTCATTTTCTTCTCCAGCTCATTTTACAGATGAGGAAACTAAAGCGAACAGGGTTAAGTGACTTGCCCAGGGTCAGACCTAGTAAGTCTGAGGGCAGATCTGAACTCAGGAAGACGAGTATTTCTGACTCCAGGCCCAACACTCCATCCACTGCCCTGCTTAGCTGCCCTTTTTTTTTAGCATGCAAATAAATGATTAATAAGTGCTTGTTTATTGATTGATGAGAAGGAATGGGAATGGGAAAGAATGGGAAAGAAAAGGTAAGGAGTATAGGACTGAAAGATCAGGAGATGGAGACAGAAGATTAGTTTGAGAAAAGGAGTAAGTAGGAGGGGACAATAAAGAGGACGTGATGAACATGGAAGTTGTGGGATGGCGTGATGCGCAGCGTTGGCTGTTCAACCACTCCTATTGGCTGTTTACCCTACTATTGACTCACTGCCCAGATGGATTTCTGGCATAAATATATCTTCCCATAGCAGAAAAGAAATATCAAATTATTTGTAATTCTCTCTGTCTTTTATAGCTCATAGCCTGCAGCCTGGCAAAATACCTCCGTGTTAGATCTGAATCTCCCTCTTTTCTGAAGATTTTCCCTTTGCAACTGCCTTCTTGTTCCCAAGAAGCACAGCTAGCCTAGCAAAGGCCTGTGGTTGACATAGTTTGTAAAGACAAAGAAAACATTCCAAACAAAGAAAGGAAGCAGACTTTTCTGTGCCTAGAGAGAAAGGCTCTAGACATACATGATGGAGTCTAAGAGGGAAAAGGAGGTATCAGATTATAGCCTTGGGCTCTGTAATCTGAGAGTATATAGACATTGCTAATGCTTGATATACCTAAGCAGCCTCATGCCCAGAGTTCTGGCTTCTTTCTTTGAGGCAGTTGTCTCACTCTATATTTCTGTTCTACAACATCCCTTGGATTCCCCCCTTTCTCCTTCCCAATCTCCTAGTACACCTCCAACCAGAAGCTAGGGTCCTCTGGGATTCTCTCCCAGATTCACTGAAGCATCTTTAAAAGATCCCTTCGTATGGCCTATCACGTTTTATCCTCCAGGGCTGTTTCTATTCAGATTCACAGAATCATAGAGTAAAGAGTTGAAAAGGACCTTGGAGGTCGTTCAGTCCAATCTCCTTACCTTACAGAAGAAGAAATAGAGGCACAGTGAGTTTAAGTGACTTACCCAGGGTCATGCCTCTGATAAGCATCTGAAGCAGGATTTGAACTCATCTTCCTGGCTCTAAGTACAACTTTCTTTGAACTACGCCACCATGTATACACCTGGAAAGGCAAAAAAATGCTACGCCATCTGACAGAGCCCAGTTCATGTCACAGGCTTGTGGATGGCAAATTAATACCGTACACCAATGTAAACTGCAAGGTAGGCCATATAGGGAGGTGGTGTTACAGGAGAAGACCAAGCAGAGTTCTGGCAGGCTGACTGTTAGGACGGATTCTTTAGGGATCTGGTCCATTCCATCTCCAAAAGGAGATTGTGATTTCTCCTTTGGGGGAGGGGGAGGAAGAAGGAGGAAGAGAAGAAGGAAGGTCACATCTCTCTTATTCTCTCTCTGAGAAGGTTATTAGGCTAGAATTAGAACTGTCTAGTGTATATCACAGGACAGGTAGGTGGGATAGTGGGTAGAGTGCCAGACCTGACATGAGTTCAGATCAAATCTCAAATACTAGCTGTGTGACACCTCACTGAGCAAGTCACTCAACCCCTCTGTGCCTCCGTGTCTTCAACTGTAAAATGAAAATAATATCCCTTTGTACAGGGCCTGGCACACAGTAGGTACTACCTGAATGGTTATTCCTTTCCCCTTCCTTTCTGGGGAAGCAGGTACTAGAGACTAATGGGGCTGGCTTTCCTCACTTAGTTGAGAGTTCCAGATCTCCTGCCTGCTGTTCAAACACCACCCTTGCCTCTTTAATTCTGATCATCTCTGCAGCGTCTCCCCCAAGCTGAAGTCCAATCTCCCACCACACATGCAGCGGGCAGTGTAAGAGAGCCCACCTTCAGAGAACTAGCCCAAGCTCACCTGGGTAGCAATGGGGCTACTTTACAATCTGTTTAAATGTCATTATGGAGTCCCTTTTCTGTGGTCAGGTGTGTGAAGCACAAACTCCATTATAAAATGATGAAGGAATAGAGAGACATGAGGAAGATTCTGGAGGACATGATGGTTGGATAGGGAAAGTAGGGATGAGATTTAAAATGATAAGGAGGGAGGGAAAGAAAGAAAGTGGTTAGAAGAAAAGATGAGAAAGTAAAAAGCTATGAAGGGGGTAGGAGGGAGAGGATAAAGAAGAGAGGATGAGGAAGTTGGAAGGAGGAACAATGCAGTGTATGAGGAGAGTGGACGGATATTAGAAGGGGGATAATGAAGATGGAAAAAGCTGCGCTGGCAATTGTACAGGGCAATTACCAACTGTCTGAAACAATTTAATTTTCTCAAAAATAGAGAAGAAACATTAAAGTTCTTACCTCTCTCCTTTATATTTCCCAGCACCGATTAGCGTGGTAGTAATTTTAGAATCTCTTTTCTTTATCAACGGCCAACATTGATTTGGCCAGAAGATCCTTCAAGCTCTCCTGAGGCCCAGGACCCAAGGCCCATGCAGGGCTTTTACCAGCATCCTTCATGATATGGTTCCTGTATCTCCACCTCCAGGTTCAGTAATGTTATTTTCCCTTTACAGGTGCTCCACAAGGCTGTGCTAGATGTAGATGAGGCTGGCACTGAAGCTGCAGCTGTCACAGCCGTGAAGATTATGACTCTTTCAGGAAGGTGGCCTTTACCTCAAGTCATTAAGTTTAAAAGGCCATTCCTATTCAGTTTGTATAAGGACGAAAACATAATTTTTATGGGGAAAGTCCTCAACCCCCAAAGCACATCGCTCTCTTGAAGAAGGGGCTGACAGCAAAAAAACTTAGAACGGGTGATCTATTCCCATGTTGGCCTGTCATATACTGGGGTAACCTAAGGCTTGTTCCTTCCTCTCGGTAAATATGACCTATGTTTGTTTAAAAAAAAATGTCATCCTGACATGCCTCGAAGTGTGTATTGGTTGTGTAAATAACTTTTTACATAGTTGATAAACTTTAGGCACCGATGCCTTAACAATAAAAAGTTGCAGTTATTTTTCATTACAATAAATCAGCCATTGAGAAATAAAATTCTTTGAGCACATTTTTTTTCTCTTCACTCATTCATTCTTTGTTTGGGTACTCTCAGCTTTAGTTTCCTTATCTGTAAAATGGGGTAACGATAGCCAATAGGGTTGTTGTGAAGAAAGCACTTAGTAGACCTGAAAGTCTTATAGACGTGCAAATTATTATACATTCAGTATTTATTAGGTACCTACAAATGCTTGGCTTTGATCATTGTGTTGCAAGAAATAAGAAGACAAACCACGACTTCTTCCTTCCATGAGGTTATGGTCTGGTAAAAGATATAACAGGGGCATATTCAACTGGAATGTAAATTAGAATGTTATATGGAGAAATACAGGTGCAAAGTGCCATAAGAAATTGGAGGAGGAAGGAGCTCCTTCCACCTCAGACAGCGATTGTTGTTCAGTCATTTCGGTCGCGTCTGCCTCTTCATGACCCCATTTGGGGTTTTCTTGGTAAAGACACCCAAGTGGTTTGTCATTTTCTTCTCCAGCTCATTTTTACAGATGAGGAAACTGAGGCAAACAGTGTTAAGTGACTTGCCTACGGTCACATAGTGTTTGAGCCTAGATTTGAATTCAGGAAGATAAGTCTTCTTGACTCCTGGCTCAGTTCTCTATCCACCATGGCACTTAGCTACCTTTGGAGGGTGATAAAAATAATTGTGTAGGAATTGTGTGACCATTAAGATTGCAGAATAAATCATTTGTACTGCCAACTAAACTGGAACCATCCTCTAAGCCATGGGCAGTTGGAGCCAAACAGGGCAGGTTAGAGACGGGAGAGTCAGGAGTCAGACTTATCTGTCTTTTTTTCTCTCCCCTTTTATGTGCCCTGATTCAGGCACATGCTGGCATTATTTCCCTCTATATTCTTCTTCCTCCGCTCCCCCAGCTTTTCTTGTTGCAAGCAAACAGTAACTAATGGTACATGGAATACAATTTCCAGATAGGGAAGCTCCCTCAAGGAACTAACTCCTTGGCAGCATCTCATCCAGGCTCAACTGGCCTCTCGTGACATCTTGCCTTTTACCTCAGGGTTCTTTCAGATCCCCTGCCTTTGGCCGAAAGGAGGACATGTCAAGATATTAGAAGACACCCGGTTCTCCAGAACTAAGGACCAGCAAGCAAGCTGTGCTTTGAGCTTGGCATAACAACAATCCTTTGCGCTCATCCTCTGGATGAGCCCAGCCATGATAAAAATCCCAGAATTGTTTAATATAATTTTTCCACTACTTTGACCAGCACCAGATGTTTTCTGAGCTCAGACAAGCACGTGATGTGTGTTCTGGTCATGAAGCCCTGCTATGAATCAGAGATGTCTCATTGTTGCTGCTCCTCATTGTCAGGACTACAGCTTACTGTAGGTAAGGAATGTACAGGCATAGGTTTAAGTATTGAGGTCTAGCTTCATGAAAGCAGGTCACCTCTCCCCGCCACCAGTGTGACTCTGGCATAGATGTTCTTCCTTTGCAAGCAGTTTCCCTCACTTTGAAATTAAACTTCTGGATAGAAGCAGGAAAATTTCACAGCTCCCCCATGACCACCTCAAATACCCATAAAATATGACTCTAAACAAATTTGAGGGCTATAGAACTCACAAAAATTACAGAAAAACACATCCCCCACTGAAGGCAGCTCAGCAGGCAGGACAGGAAGGGCTCATCATAGCACACTGGGAGCCGCAACCAGCTCGGCCTGAAACCATAACTTGACCCTGGGACCACCAGGACAAGCCGCTGTTGGAGCCTTCAGCAGAGTGGATCAGCGCCAGCTGTGGCAATTTGCAGAATTATCAACCCATAAGAAACAAAGAGTAAGTGAAAGGTCAGTGGAACTCTGCTGATTTCCAGGGAGAAAAGCAGTCTGGCCGAACTGCCTCCAGGGCAAGGAAGCAGCAGAAGTGGCAGCCCTACAGCCACTTCCACCTGGATGCTTCAGAAGGTCCCAGCCTGCAGATTGCAGGGGGGCAAAGTGCTCATTCAGGGGCTAAGTGCTCTTCCCTTGAGCTGCCTGGATCCAGATTATGGTCTTGGGTGGTGGTCCTGAGGTACATTTTCAGTGAGCCAAAGCTGGTGGGGGCTGTGGCAGTCTCCTAATAGCCCCGGCAGCTGTGAGAACCCCAGCAATTT
This sequence comes from Pseudocheirus occidentalis, assembly GCA_028646575.1. Lineage (NCBI taxonomy): Eukaryota > Metazoa > Chordata > Mammalia > Diprotodontia > Pseudocheiridae > Pseudocheirus > Pseudocheirus occidentalis. Next base: position 16,480,784 of record CM053595.1, read on the forward strand.
GGGACAGAGCTTTCCCCTCTGGAAGCAGAGTTCTTCTGAGTGCAAAAGTCAAGTAATTGACTGGCAACATAAGCAGTCAAAGGAAGCAAAGCAAACCCAGCAATTCAAATTTAAATTCCTTTTTTGGGACAAAAAGGATCAAAGCATGGAAGGGGAGGAAGACAACATAGTCAGAACTCCCATACCAAAATCTTCCAAGAAACATGTAGACTGGTTACAAGTGGAGTTTAAAAGCACCTGTGGTGCTGAGGGTCACAGCTCGGTTGCTAAGCTCACAGGGAGGTTTCTGGAGAAATTACTCACCTGAAGAGTGGTAGCTGAAACAGCTGGCTCGGCTCCTCCTCCACTGGTCAATCTCCTCCCCCATTGGTCAGTTCCCCTCTAGTGCATGTGAGAGCTATGCTAGATCTAGGGCCATAGGGTATTTAAGGAAGGAGGCAACACTACAATAAAGGTCAGCTGCTGTACATCTCTCTCTTGACTCAATCCTTCCTGAGACTACCACCTAAGGCTGGCCCTTAGGCTACTAAGAAAAGCCTGCCGTTACAGCTGGCACCACAACATGGGACAAGGCAGATAAGAGAACCCTAGGGGCCGAGAGAAGGACCCAGAATCACACCAGTGCACCCCAAACCAGGGAAGGATTCCCGAGTAACTGCGCCGATATCCAGGAATTGGCAGATGCTTGGAGAGTAGTGAGTAAAGATGGGACGACACATAAGCAAAATAATACTAGGAGAGAGAGCTGTTTACAGGACCTGTCCTGAGGACAAGGAAGTCCCAGGCATCAATTTCACAACTTACCACCCAGTGAAAGATGCCTTTGCAGGGAAGAGAAGGGAGATTCCTACATTCCCTGCCTATATTCAAACGGGCCAAACCCTTCCTAGTGAAGGTGGCCCAAGCAGGGATTCCTCCCTAGAGAGAGAAAGAGAAAGGAAGCAGCTCCAGCCACGTGCAGAGCCCCTGGGATTACAGAGTTAGGCAAAAGACAAGGGCTGAAGCAGTTTGATAAAACAGAGTTAGGCAAAAGTCAGGTGAATCAATGGAAAGGAGGAAAGGGTTATGGTCCTGAAAGCTCCCTTACAATAGAGGAGAAAGTAGTACCAAGCACACCGCCTGAGGAAAGCCCAGGGAAAATAGAGGCAGGACTCTGGCTGAGGCCACACCCACGCTCTGCATTGGAAAAGACACTGGAAAAGGCCCAGGAAAAAAGGGGAAAGGATAGATGGTTGGGAATTCTTCCCCATTGTTGAAGAGCCCGACCCTTTCAATCCTGGACAGGTGAGAAGGCGGCATGAACCTCTTCCTTTTAAGGTTCTTCAACAGCTGAAAGACGCTGCCTCTGAATATGGTCCTACTGCACCCTTTCTGCTAGCCAATTGGAAAATATCTCAAAGTCTATTCTGTGTCCCAATGACTGGAAGGCATTAGCCAGAGCAATATTGACCCCAGGGCAGGCTGTTTTCTGGATGGTAGAGTACACTGAGCAAAAGGCGGCCTCCCGGCTGCTGAATTAGCACCTGGTGCTCAGATGCAAATGGTATTTCAACAACTTTCAGGCACTGGTCCTTCTGCAGATACAGCACAACAATTAGGCTATACAGAAGAGGCCTATTTAAACATCTCTAATTGTGCTCTCCATGCCTAGAGCAAGATACCTGTGGCCAAAGAAGACAAAGAAAGCTTTATGCAAATAAGACAAAAAGCAAATGATCCTTTTACTGACTTTGTTGCCCCAATGCAAGAGACAGTAGCTCAATTCATGGGGGATGTGGGAGGCACTGAAAAAATGTTGAAAATTCTGTTGAGAGAGAATGCTAATGCTGATTGTCAAAGGGCCATGATAGGGCTCTGAAAAGATGCCTCCTTAGAGGAGATGATTCAAAGATGTGATAAAATGGGCTCGCAAGTTGATCATGCAGAACTCATGTGTTCTTTCCTGACTACTCAAAGAAAAAATTATGGAAATTGCTTTTGGTGTGGCAAACCAGGACATTATATAAGGGAGTGCAAATACAGATTAAAGGAGGGCCTGGTGGCAAAGGCAGGGTGGAGCCAAGATGGCGGCATAGAAGCAGCGAGGTTCCGCAGCTCCCACACAATCAACCAAAATACCCATGAAATATGACTCTCAACAAAGTCTACGACACTCAAACTCACAAAAATACAGAAAACACATCTCTCGCTGAAGGCAGCTCGGCAAGAGGGGCTCACTGTGGCAGGATGGGAGCAGAGACCAGCAAGACCAAAACCAAGGCCAGGCCTCAGGGCGGTCAGGAGGAGCCGAGCCTCCCAAGCTGCAGCAGCATTAATCTACCCCAGGCAGCAGATCTACAGCACCAGGAGGGATTTTCACATCTAGCAAGCCAGCATTACAGAAGGTCAGTGAAAGTGGAACTTTGAAACCTAATTTGGGGGAGAAAAAGCAGTTCATCCAACCTTCCCCCAGGGCAAAGAAGCAGTGGGGGAAGGGCAGGAACTGCTGTAACTGGCGGCTGCCCCCACTGGGCTGCTTCAGAGCCCCTACCCTGCAGACCCTACAGGGCGGCTGAGTCACTTGATCAGGGCCAAGTGCTCTTGCATTGAGCGGCCTGGATCCGGATCATGGTCTTGGGTGG
>CM053595.1:16483904-16511323 GCA_028646575.1 Pseudocheirus occidentalis
CCCCTAAGTTTCCAGTTTTTTGCCACTACAAAGAGAGCTGCAATAAATATTTTTGTACACATGGGTCCTTTTCCCACTCCTATGATCTCTTTGGGATACAACCCCAAAAGTGGTATTACTGGGTCAAAAGGTATGCAATTATTTATAGACCTTTGGGCATAGTTCCAGATTGCCCTCCAGAATGGTTGTATAACTTAGATTTTTTTTAAAGAAGTATACTGAAGATACAAGCAAGACCATATATCAGGAAATGGATATAAGAGCATGTCACAGTCCTATAAAGATATTGTTAGCAAGTGTCAAAGTTCAGAATGAATGGAAACTGATGAGGGAAGGGAAGGACAAAAAAAAAACAGGTGGGAAGGGTAATGAGTTTAAAACTGTAGTTCCAAAAAACAGGATCCTCTACCGCCAAAAAGGAACTAGGCCACTTTGCTTGTTGGGGTAGATAGATAATGATAACTGACAAGAGGGAGAAAAAAAATAGCTCTGAGTTCTTTTTTGGATTTATTATTTTCTGGCGTGAAAAATAACCTTGGCATTGGAAATGACCAAACAAAAGTGACTGATGGAGTTGATACTCTGGTTTAAAAAGGGTTTAATAAGAGAGCATCTAATTGTCCCTGATGAATTCAAGTTAGTTGGCCCAGAGGAACTCCTGTAGGTCTGAACTCTGGTTCCATTCTTCTAGATTTCCATTTCCTCTTCTATAAAATGGGGGCTTGTACTTGATCCTCTAAAAGGATTTACACTGGCTCAAAGGGCTGTGGAGGTCTCAATAGAAGGGGTTACTCCTATTTTCAAGATTTTCAATTATTACAACTTACATTGCAGTTCCTTTGTTTACATGATGTTAACACACTAATAACTAATTCCTTTTCTGTGACTGGTTAAACATTACCCCCCTTCAGATCTATTGGGGATATAGACATGTTCCTTAGGACTGGATGAGACCTGTAGTAGGATCACAGATATCGAGCTAGAAGGACATTTAGACACTAGTCAATCTCCTCATCTTATTAATGTGGAAACTGAGGATGAAGGTGCCATGGGCATGTACATAGGCAACAGCAGAGCAGCCCAAACAATGAGAAATTGGATGAAGATAGGGAAGAGAGTAGGACCAAAAGAGGGGGACATGTTGCTGGAGAAGATGGGATGGAAAGGAATCATTTGTGCATGTAGAGGGTCTTGCCTTGGCAAGAAGAAGGGCCACCTCCTTATGTGAGATAGAGGTTGATGAGATCATGGCAGAAGACATTTGAGTGGTGTGAACTGAGGTGAAGAGGGAGCTCTCAGTGAATGGTCTCAATTATTCCAGTAAAATATGAAGCAAAGTTCTAAGTGTAGGGATAGGGATCCATGGTGGGAGTTGGGGGGGGAGGGGAGTTGAGTAGGGATGAAAAGATTTGGAAGCACTATTGTGGTAAATCTGATAGTGAGTTGATTAGTGTTACTGGTTTTTTATTCAGGTGAGGGTTATCTTTTTGGGTCAGGATGTATAGGGCTTACCTATACCCACCTCAACAGGCCTCGGGTGTCCCCGGCTCCCGGTCCACTCCGGGAGAGACAGCTACACAGAGAAACTCAGGACACAGGCCTTGCTTCTAGCTTTTATTGAGTTCATCCTCTATCTTAGTGTGGCTGGACTCGACTGGCCTGGCTGGACTCTACCGGCCTGGTTCCACCGAACTGCCCCTGCCTCTGAGTAGCCTCTATTTAAGTCCTTTCTCCAGGCCCTGGCCATGCCCTCCCCACAGCGAGCCAGTGTGTCTCACCCCGAAGGCGGAGAGATTATCCTGCTTATTGTAAGCAGGTGCAGCCTTTGCAGTCTGCCTCCAGGTGATCGACCACGTGCGCTCAGGTTCAACCCGTCCATCTCACATGGAGTATCAACGACCCTCTTCAGGAGTCTCCTCCCCATGTGAGGTATCAGAGACCTAACAGATTAGGGAGTTGTAAAGGAGTTCCTTGTAGCAACAAGGGCCCAAGAGAGACTATGTAACATATATTAGTAATGGACCTAGTCAGCACAATTTTCTCCAGCTTTGTTCAGGATCACTTGAGTAGGACAAAAGCCAGTAGATGGTGGGAGTAAATCAAGGTTGAACCTTAGCAGGGCAAGGTTGGTAGTATGATAAAGATTCAAGTGGCTTAAGAGAAGAAGACAGTGTAGAGTTGAAGTGGTTCACCAAGGGCCCAAGATAGAGAAAGGAGGAGAGTATAACTAATGTAAGGGTGATTATCTGAGAGGGAACTGAGGGGTCAAATAACTGAAGGCCACAGTGAGGGTGAGGGACATGATTTAGGGTTGCAAGGCAAAGAGAGACATGGAGTGACAAAAACTTGTGATCAGAAGAGGGAGTTGAAAAGTTTTTGAATGTGAAGTGGTCCAGACAAAGGGTCTGACCATCTTTGTGTGTTACTGATGTAAGGCAGAGGAGTAGGTAATGGGAAATGAACAAATTGAGTGTATTTCTTTGTCCTCCAGATCTAGTTTCTGTATTAGTATTTGATGCTAAGGACAGATTCTACTCCCTCTCAAATTCTTGGATGAGGTGGTCTTGTCCCCTCTGCAATCTTTCCATTGCCTTGTCTCAGTTCCACATGGAGGGGCAAATTTCTGATCTCAATTTACCTTTTCCAGATCCTGCCCTGAGACGGTCTCAAACCGTGGACCATGTCTTACCTTCTACATCCATCCCTGGATTCTGTCTCTCTACCTCCTCATGGCCCCATATAGGCACTGTTCTCAGTCTCGTCTTTCCTCTCTTTTCATTGACCAATTGGGCTTTCTTATCTGCTGCAGCTTTTATTAGCTACAGGTTGATATTAGAAATCACAGGGACCTCAGAGATCATCATCTTGGTTTCTGTTATTATTTCCTTCTTCCTTTAGTGAAGTTAAGCCAGTTCCTAACACTGGCTGCCTGGGTGTCTCTGCCACATCTCTGTCCCCATTCAGAGCTGACTGTGTCATCTCTTGTAACTCTCACAGGATAGTAGAGAGACTCTAAATCCCCTTAATAAAAGGATTTGTTCTGTGAAGTTTGGATTCAGTCGAAGGGCCACACTTGGGGACCTAGAGGGCCACATGTGACCTTGAGGCTACAGGTTCGCCACCCCTGGTAGAGACTACACTAGTTTCAGGGCTCTTGGGGAATATCAAGATGTTTTAATGTCTCCAACTTCTTGTGCTGTGACCTACTAACAATTGCCTGACATTTCCTTCAGCTTCCCTCTGGCCCCCAGCCAGAGGGATCCCTAGGCTTCTAGACATCTTATTGTTCAGCACTGGACTAAATGGAGGAGCTTACTAGTGATTCCCTTTGGTTTTATTGATCATTGCTTCATCTGGTACCCTTTTTCAAAACCTTTACTGAGGAATTTCCTAGAGGAAACAACCTGACTGATACCTTTTACATTCCATCCATCAACAGAAGTACTATACACACTGTTCTTTCAGCTTTCCCTCTACTGTCACCATCACCCCCTCCAACACACACACTATGTCCTTTTTGATCCATTACATTTCTTCCATTGTATAGAATTCCTAGTTAGGCTTATGCTGAGGAAATTGGGTCTCATTTCTCAAAAGACAAACAACCCAACAGTTTCCCTGAAAAATGGCCTTGAGGAAGGGAGGGAACTTTTTAAAATAAGCTGCTAATAGATGCTTAGTACCTCCTTTACAGATGAATAACTCTTTTCCAGAATCCTAGAGTCCAAAGACAGAAGCACCTATCCGTGAGGTGTCAGTACTAGCTAACCTCTTTGGAAACTAGCTTCTGAAGAGATGGCCAGATTAACACTCAGAGGGTGAGTGAGAGAATCAGACCCCTGTGAAGCCTGCCTGCTTAGAATGAACTAACCCCACAAAAACACCTTTGTTCATTGCTTGCAGTAGGATGTATTATTTTATATGAAGCAAAAGTAATTTAGTTTTTCCTCAAACTTACTATTTTTCACTATTCCCAATATCCCACTCTACCTAAGTTTCAGAGGTGATTCCAAGTGTCACAGATCATTCAACTTTGTTTATAAACATACCTACTATGTACAATACCTTGTGCTGTGTGCTGCAGGGACAACAAAAAGAAGAGATAGCTAGTCTCTACCTCAAAAATAGCTTTTTTATTGGCAGCTTCTTAATTTAGTAGAATTAGTGACAAGTGTGGTATAAGGGAGTATTTTGGAGTTAAAGGCCTGGGGTTCGGGCTCTTACACTGCCACTTACTAGATTTGTCTTCTTCAGTCATAAACTCAGATGTCTCATCTGTAAGATGGGTATCACAATACCTGCTCAATCTACCTTATCTAGTGGTCGTTGTGGAAATCAAACTAGACAAGTTTTGCAAAATCCTTTGCAAAGTGTAAAGTAAGCTTTACAGGCCATCTTCCACGCATGCTTTTTCTTCTAAAATTTATCATCTCCATCTTAGCCTTTGCTTCTATCTTTAAAGAACCTTTAGTGATTAAATTAAATTAATTAAAGCCTCCATTTCCTCATCCACCAAATGAGTAGGTTTCAGTAGAACTTTCCTCTGAATCATGTAGAAACGAAGAAAATTAGAGAAATGAAACCTTGCTGTTTCCCACATGATTTATCATGTTGCTGAGAAAGAGTGCACCAAGGTTTAAAAGAAATTGATAGCTTCATAGAAAAGCAGTCTTTCACCATTATTTTGCATTTGCACATTGCTCTTTATTCATAGCAAGCTGCACAATGGTCTGCCCTTTCCCCCAGGGGGTAGGTGTGGGGAGGTGGCTGCCCTTGCATTCTACAGCAAAGGCTTAAGAGGCAGGAGTTTTCCCTTCTGCTTCCTTGGGGTTGACCACTTTGCCAAGCAAAAGGATGCTTTGGTTAGGTTGAGCAAGGATCATCATCAGAAAAGGCCTGTTAAATTCCATCATGTGGTGTCGAGCAGTTGACATCTTGACCTTGCTGTGACTCTTGGGGTTCACAGTTTGTGGGCCTGATTCATCCATCTCAAATCCAATCTGGTGGATAACCTGCAAGGAGGAACAGGCATAAAATGGCACTGTGGAAGAGGAAACAACCTCTTGACAAAGGAAGTCATGTCCCTTTGAAGAGAAAAAGATGGCGGACCTCTCATTAAAGGATAGTTAGGGTCAAGAATGGATTTATTTCATTAGACATAGAGAAATCAAGGAACCTAATTCTGAAATTCAAGTATGTACTTTGCCAGCCACATGACTTTGGACAAGCCTCAGTTTCCACACCTGTAAAATGGAGATAATAGAACCTACCTCATCTCACTAGGATGGTTATTGAGAAGACTGATGGAGATGATAAATCTTGATAAAATAGTGAATTCTTTTTTTTTGGAGGGCAGTTAGGGTTAAGTGACTTGCACAAGGTCACACGGCTAGTTTTGTGTGTGTGTGTGTGTGTGTGTGTGTGTGTGTGTGTGTGTGTGTGTGTGTTAAGTGTCTGAGGTGGAATTTCAACTCAGGTCCTCCTGACTCCAGGGCTGGTGCTCTATTCACTGCACTATCTAGCCGCCCCCAAAATAGTGAATTCTTATTACTAGTTTTGCAAAGAAGGAAAAGCCGTACTGTTTTGCTGTTACATTACATTTCAACCCCCAATTTTGCTAGTTACACTTGTTCATGGAGCTAATAGATATTTAGCTTATGCCTTTTAATCCCTTCATTCTCTCGTTCTCCAAGTTAAGCGATAAAAGATCAGTGATCTTTTAATTGTCAAATTCCATGAGTTCTTCTGAGTTTTCTTCTTCGTCCTCTCTGCAGCATTTGAAATGGTTGGTCCCCCTTTTAGAAACTTTCTGCTCTCTGGGCTCTTATGACACTGCTTTACTTTCCTACCTATCTGGCAGCTTCCAAGTCTCCTTTCTGGGAACATCACCTATGTTCTGCCCTCTATGTGTAGATTTACCCCAGGGATTTCTGAATCCCCTTCTAATCTAAATCCCCTTTCTAACTCTTGATAACATCAAAATCCATGAGTTCAACTGCTATGTCTCTACAAATGATTCCCATATCTATTATTCAGTTATTTTTCAGTTGTATCTGACTCTTCATGACCCCATTTGGGGTTTTCTTGGCAAAGATACTGAAATGGTTTGGCATTTTCTTCTCCAGGTGATTTTACAGATAAGGGAACTGAGGCAAACATAGTTAAGTGACTTGCCCAGGGTCACACAGCTAGTAAGTGTCTGAGGACAAATTTGAATTCAAGAAGTTGAGTCTTCCTGACTGTAGGCCAGCATTCTAGCTGTCCCTCCCTATATCTATATATCTATATTTATTATGCCTCCTAAGTTCCAGCCCCACATCGTCAACTACCTGTTAGATCTTTCTAAATGGATGCACCATCAGTAGTATGAGATAGTGGAGAAGAGTACTGGAACCTAGAATTAGAGAACCTGAGTTCAAGTCTCAGCCTTTACTCTTGCTACTTGTATGATTTTGGGAAAGCTCCTTGGATTAGGTTCTTTCTGAAAAATAAGAAGGATGGATCTGATGGCCTCTGAAGCTGCTTCTAGCTCTAAATCTATGATCTGATGATCTCAAAGTCAACGTGTCTAAAACAGGGCTTATCTTTCCCTCAAGTCATGCCCTCTGCCTACCTGTGCTACAGCAATCAAAAGAGCCATCATCCTATAGCCACTGAGATTCACAATCATAGAGTAATGCTTGAATTGCTCCCTTTCCTTCTCCCCCATATCTAATAAGTTGCCGAATCTTGTCAACTCTCCCTTCACAATGTTGACCCCCTTTTCTCCATTCATGTGGTCACCGTCCTAGGGCAGGGCCTCATTGCCTCTCATCCGGTCTACTGTAATGTTCTGCTATTCTGTCTCTCAGACTCCTGTCTCTCCCCCTTCTGATCCATTCTCCCCACAGTTGCCAAACCAATTTTTCTAAAATAGAAGGGGAGGCAAGGTAAGGTGGGTACAATCCATGTCTTCAAGTTCAAGGAGACTCTAGTTTGAATAATACATCAGTCACTTGTTAGTTCTGTGACCCTGTGTAAGTCTGAGCCTCTCTGGGGGCTCAATTTCCTTACTTATAAAGTGAGTGTGTTGGAGCTTAATGATTTGGAGGAAACTTTTAGCACTAAAACTATTATCCTATGCCATTCCTTGGCTGCAAAACCACCAACGTTCCAAATTCCTTCTAGAATAAAATAAAAGTCTCTTTAGTTTGGCATTCAAGCCCCTTCTCTATCTGCTTCCAACCAGGAAGCTTTGCAAGCTTATTCTGTGTTGTTCTCTTTTGTTTACTTAAAGTTCAGGTCCAATTGGTCTACTTGCTACCCCACCCCCACCTCTACATAACATTATATCTCTGTGCCTTTACCTACACTGCTCTATGATTCCTGGAATTCACTCTTCATTTCCTCCTCATTTCTATCTGGTAGATTTGCTACCTTCCTTGAAGTCTTATTTCAAACGTTACCTCTTACAAAAGGTCTCTCCTGATCCCTCTTATTGCTAACATCCTCATTCTGCCCCAGGAAATTATATGATCTTATTGACTTATCTCTGTTATACTTCTCTTTCATACTAATAGAATGCCTACATAGGGAATGTGACTTCATTATTTGTCTTTGTACCCAGAACCTAGCATAATAAGTGTTTAATCAATACTGAATAAATAAAGGGATGAAAATCTGTACATACCTTAATAGATGGTTTCTTGAATTTCTAGGAGTGAAAAAAAGTCTCACCTGGTGACTGGTGTTCTGGAGATTGTTCTTTCCATGCTTAACCAGACTAGTCCTTGGACAACAGACCCAGTCGTTGCTGGGTTTACATTTAGGAAAGCCAGACAAAGCTTATGCTCTCATGGCATAGTCTTCTATGAGAACTAAGGCTCTTCTTCATACCCTTATTTTAGTGGAAATCTGGGTTGGATTAGATAACCCCTGATGACCTTTTCTATCTATCATCTATGTATGTATGTATCTATCTACATATGTATCTATCCACAATTTATCTATCTATCTATCCATCATCTATCCATCCATCTATCTGTCTATCTATCTATCTGTCTCTCTATCTGTCTGTCTGTCTGTCTGTCTGTCTTTTATTTATGGGCAACAGGAAGCAAAAACAGGTTCTCTGATTCTTCATACAAAATAGTGGGCATTAAAGCAAGGTCTTTGAATGTGGAGATGAGGGAAGAAGTTAAATCTTTCTAGTATATTATAATAGAAAACCAAATCAGTACTAAGGACACCTAGACCTAGCTCCAGTTTTGCTACCAGTTCAATGTGTGACACTGTGAATTATGGTATATGAAAGTACTAGTCACATAATGTATGGGAAATAAGGAAATAGATTATTTCAAAGAGACATGGAAAGACTTATGCAAACTGGCATAGAGTAAAGTGAGAAGAAACAGAAAAAAAATTATACAAGGACATCAATATTATAAAAATGAATAGTTTTCAATGATTACATAAATTGATAGAGAATGAAATGGACCGAACCAGAAGAACAATTTATATAACAACAAAAACCTAAAGACAAACAAGTCTGAAAGCTATAAGAACTCTGATAATGATCATCCATAATTCCAGAAGACCAGTGATGAAACATTCTATCCATCTCCTGACAGAGAGGCAATGGAGGTGCTGAAATATATGCATGCATGTACATGTGTATGTATGTGTGTACATGTGTGTATGTATGCACACATGTATAACATAATGCATTATGTGCGCTCATACATATGCGAATAGGTATGCATACATGTGTATGTGTGCATGTATACATGTATGTTTGCATGTGTGCATGTATACATGTATGTTTGCATGTGTGCATGTATACATGTGCATGTGTGTATATATGAATCAATGAAATGAATGGCCAAATCAGATTTTATCTTTCCCCTCACGTCATCACCTCTTCTTAATTGTCCTATAACCATTGAAAAATATATCCTGATAGCCACTGAGATTCTCTCTATATATAATGTATGTATAAATACACACATGTATATATTCACATATATGTGTATATCCACACACAACCAATGAGGAAATTTGTTTTGCTTAACTAGGCAAATTTCTTATAAGGACTTTCTTTCTCTCTTTTTTTAAAATGAGATAGGGAGTGGGAGGCAGAAAAATTGATTTTTGTTCATTAAAAAAGGTTATTTTTCCTTCTCTGGGTCTCAGTTTCATTTAATATAATCAATAATTTTACAGTAAGGGAAATCAAAGCCCAGAGAGGGAAAATTTCTTGCTTGAAATTACACAATAAGTGATAAAACCAGGATTTAAGCTAGGTTTTCTGGCTTGAGATTTAGTGCTCTTTTGACTTCACTACATTGCCTCACTCAAGGACCTAGAGGACCACTTGGCATTATTATCTATACTTAGAGATTGAGGAGCAGTTGGTATTTCAGCAATACATAGGTGGCCATAACTTTCATTGTGAAATGTACCTGCATGTGCTTTTACAACGAAATAAAAGTGACCACAGAGTTCTTGAAATGACAGAAACAAAGTATAAGAAATGTTTGGTTGGCTCAAGTGATCAGGAGATAATCTAAGCAAAGCTGGAACAGGACAGTTTTAAAAATTGCACCCTCCATTTGCTACCATCCACCAGAGGCTTTGAGCCTTCGCTAAGATAGAGACAACTTGGCATCACAACAGAAACATGTCGTAGCAAGTAGAATTTTCCGGCATTCTAGCCATCAAATTCATGCATTCCATACAAATTCATATTCAGATGGAAGAATCTTCAAAAGTCACTTAATTCAACACATACCTAGACAGCAATCCTCTCTACAAAATAACAAACAGCTTTCTAGCCACTGTTGAAAGATGTCTTGTGATGGGGCACTTAATATCTATTCAGCTTTGAAGCAGCTCTAATTTTTATCTAAATGGTGCTGTAAGAGAGTTGGACTTGGCATCAGGAAGACTTGAGTTCAAATCTGACCTCAGATTCTTATTAGCTATGTGACCCTGGGCAAGTCACTTAAACTCTTTCTGCTTCAGTTTTCTCATCTGTAAAATAGGGGTAATAGTCACTCCTACCTCACAAGGTCGTTGTTGGGATCCAATGAGATAACATATAGAATGCTTTGCAAACCTTAAAGCTCTATATAAATGTCAATTGTTATTATTATTACTTTTACCTACTATCATTTCCACACATCATTTCCAATTCTTCCCTTCAGGACCTTGCAGAATAAGTCTGATATTTATTCTACTTTGTAGCCCTTCAGATACTTGAGTACTTCTCTTGTCTTCTTCAAGCTAAATATTTTCTTCCAATTTATATGATAAATATAAATATCTCCCCCACTCTGATTGCTGTCTTCTGGATTTTTTTCCCAGTTTCTCATTATCCAGTGGCTAAAATACAACACCCAGAAATGATCAAAATACTTTAGATATGGTCTCCCAGGACGGAACACAGCAGGATGGTCACAGCTTCTTTTCTATTGTAACCTCAGGTCATTTTGACTTCTTTTGGCTGTCATATCGTACTATTGACTCATATTAAGATCAAATTCCACTAAAACTCCTAAGTCTTTTTCACATTCACCATAGTTCTCTGACATTTAACTTTACATGTATTCCTATTAAATGTCATTGTGTTATATAGGTCCATTGCTCCAGCCTTCTAAGAACCTTTCGTATTATAACTATCATCCAACATGCTGATTACCCCTCTCAGCTTCATGTAATAATATTCAGAATCTGTGCCTTGATCCAAGGTATCTGGCTCCCCTTTCGATGAAGCCGATAATCGTGTTAGAATTTTTTTTCCATCATTATTTTTATAAATCACAAATTTGTCCTCATCATTACCTTCTGGACATTATACCTGAAGTGATTACTTAGGAAACTATGCCACAATTATGGAAACCCCAACAATTACAGACATACTTGATTAATCAGAGGGGTCAGATGGCTAGGCTTGTTGCTTAGATCAATGATGCCAGAGAGATCGGACTCTTTGGAGAAGATGTTCGTAATCTTCAAGGCTGGAAGTATCTTTTGCAACTCGTATTTGCCAGAAAGGGACAACTTTGGAAGACGTAATTCCATAACTCTGGAAATAGAGAAATCATACATATAGTTATGCATACAACTGAAAACCAGAAGAACCTTAGTAGTCTTCTTATTCAACCCTGTCATTCCACAGGTACAAACACTGAGGTCCAGAGGGATTAAATAATTTGTTCAAAGTGGTGCCAACAGTTAATGGCATATCAAAGATTAGAATCTAAATTTTTAAGCTTCTAGGTCAATGTTCTTGGCATAAGGTAACCATTTGTTTACAAATGAGGTCATGTTCTGGCCTGCCTTTATTCCACTCAGAAAGCATTTATCTGCCTATGTAGGGCCTTAACAACTATCTTTTCACCAAAATCTCCCCTTTAAACTATATTCCCTGAATCATGTTTTCCAAGACTCATCTGTTTTGATTTAGTCAACTCTACCTCTAAACTCTACTTTTCATTGCCTCACAATTGGACACTCCTATTATTTTCAAAGTAAAGAGGGCGACCCCTTCTAAATGTTCCAAATGCTCTACTTCATGATCTTTACTTCAAGACCCACAAAACATGAGAACTAGAGGGGTCTTTGGAACATAGAACGTTGGAACTGAAAGTGAGTCAAGTCAAGAGGCATTTGCTAAGTGCTTACTGTGTGCCAGTCAATGTGCTAAGTGCTGGAAAGTCAAAGGACAGTCTCTGCTCTCAAAGAGCTCATGTCTAAGTAAAGAGAAGGCATCCAAATAACTATGTAAAAAATTTTATAGACGTAGACATAGATTCCCTAATATAATCATATGCTGATTTTAATTTATTTAGCATTAATATAATTATAATAGATATAATATAATACATACATACATATATGTAGCCAATTGGAGATCCTTTCAGAAGGAAGGAAATAAGATTGAGGAGGACTGGGAAAGCCTTCTTTGGAAAGTGGTACTTTAGCTGAGATTTGAAGGAAACCAAGGAAGTCAGAAGGCTATGACGAGGAGGGAGAGATGTCAAAACAAAGGAGGTAGTCAGTGAAAATGGTGAGAGTTGGGACATGGGTTGTCATGTTCAAGGAACAATAAGGAGGCCAGTGTCACTGAATCACAGAGTAATTGGGGTTGGAAGTATGAGAATAGGGTGTAGAAGACTAGAAAAGTACAGAGGAGACAAGTTATGAAAAGCTTTAAGAACCAAATCAAGTATTTTATATTTGATTCTGGAAGCAATAGGGAGCCACTGGAGTTGACTGAATGAAGTGGGCGGGGGGGTGGAGCAGCAGAGAGACAGGGTCAGACTTGTGCTTTAGGAAGATAAATCTGACAGTTAATTAGAGGATGAGCTGGAGTGGGGAGAGATTTAAGGGAAGGAGACCAACCATGATCCTATTGTAATTGCCCAGGTATATGGAAGAAAGGGAGTAAGAGAGAGTAAGGAGCTAAGAATGACACCCAAATTGAAAGGCTGGGTGACTTGGAGGATGGTGGTTACCTCCCACATAACAGGAGATTTAGGAACAGGTAAGATTTTGGAAAGAATAATAATAAGTTCAGGTTAGTATTTATAAATCCTCCTACGTAGGACCTTAACAACTATCTTCTCACCAGAATCTCCCCTTATATATTATAATCAAAAAAAGTAATTTCCCAATTTCAATGGGAAAATTGAGACTGAGAGAAAGGAAGGTGCTGGAACAGGAGAGAGACATGACTGGAGCTGAATGTATCTAAAGAATGATAAGGTGTGAGATGAGAAAAGAAGCAATTGGAAACAGCTTTCTGCATAAGACCTCCCAGCACACAGAAACTGAAGGGAGCTTCTACTCTCATTTTACTTATGCAAGAATCTCCTCATTTTAGATGGATAACAAAGAAACACATCACCTTAAATAGTGAGAAGAGGCTTCTTGGAGAAAGGAAATGGGCATAGTCCCTTGGACCTCTGGGCAGTGCTTCTTACTAAATAGGTATAAAGCCACATTCAAGAGTCCCCAGCAACTGAGCCCCAAGCACAGAAAACAGAGATATAACACTGACTTCGACAGCATTTTGCCTCAAGAGCAATCCGAAAGAAGAAAATGGGATCTCAGAAAAAGAACCTGAGGGGGGAAATGGGAGAGTTAACATTTCTCAGGTGGTTTGAAAAAATGAAAGAATATGGCATTGAGAGGAAGGTTAAGGAGGACCACTGAACTCATGGGGCTATGTAATAATTTTAAGGCTTTTGTAGTAGAGTTGGAACTGGAATCTCTGAGGCAAATGTCATAGATTCTCTAAAAAGGAATGATGAGGATATGTAAATACCATGAAGAAAAACGCCATCCAGTAAGTAGAAAAAGAAGCTCGCTACAGGAGTAGGCTGGTTATATGTGACCCTGATATAAACAATGGAGGGGAACACAATCTTCCTGTCATATGACTCAGCCCCTTGGGACTTACCAAACTTCAATTGATTCACCTGGGCTCTGATGATATGACTAGGAGTAATCCAGAAATTACTGGTAAGGATTACAATATTCTGGGGAAGAAACAGAAGACTTTTTGAAAACAGGTAGCGTTTTCATCCCAGCTGCTTCCTTGAGAAAGGCAGGTTGGATTTGAGCAGATTAAGTTAAGATTGGTTAAGATGATGTATAAGAGGGAGATTTGGGTTTTGGAACTGTGGCTTAAGATACAAAAGACTAAGCGTGTGGACAGCAAAGAAGTATATCTACTAAGGGTCAGAAAGCGATACCTCCCTGGAAACTTGTAAGTCTGATTAAGATGGATTTAAATGGAAAACAAAGAGGGGAGGATAAGCTTTCTGGGGCACACACCAGATACCACAGTCTACAGAGAAAGAAAATAATCAGAGGAGAAGATGAATAATTCACAGCAAGCAACAGCCATCAATAGAGTTGGCATGAGTATGTAATGTTTCTTTGGGAGTGGAGAGAGGTATAGAGTTATCTAGTTTGGATGTATTATATATATAGGGTGTATAGAGTGGAGTGATATCAGATAATGTATTGGGAAGGTAGGGTGGCACCATTTCATATGAAGCTAGTAATGTTTGTCAGAGAAGTTTGTTTTACTTTATTGGCATCAGAGAACCAAGGAAGATTTCTAAAGAAATGACATGATCAGATCTCTTCTTGAGAAAGATTATTCAGAGAGTAGTATAAAGGATAGATTAGAGAGGGGAGAGAACAGAAGTGAAAAGATCTGGAAAATGCCTACTATAATAGTGTAAGTAGACAGTAATGAGGGTCTATACCCAAGGTATTGAAATAAGAATAGAAAGGAAGAAATGGATCTGAAAGCTTTGGCAGAACTGGATCCAATAGAACCTGATCATTCATTGCATTGAATTGATGAGGAAAAGGAATAAGTCAAAGATAAAGACAGTTGCAAGGCTAGAAATATGAAAAACAATGACATGATGACACAGATGGAAGTAGTAGAAACAGAACCAGGAGGGGTGAGGGGGGAAATAATGAGTTCAGTTTTGGTCACATTGAGTTGAAGGTGAGGGTGGTACGTCCAGGTAGAAATGTTTGAAAGGCAGTTGAAGCTTGAGGTCTAGAGCTCAGATGAGAGGTCATGACAGAGATAAGATTTTAGTAGCCATGGTAGCCATGGAAATGAAGGACACAAGAGGGGCTTGAAAATTACCTGGAATCATGGACTTTATGTAGTTCATAGGTATAAGTTTCACTCTCGGCCCTGAAAGCAATGTGAACTACTGAAATCTCTGAATGGGAAGGTGAACTTCAATTATGCTCAAGAGGTTTTAAAGGGACCCACAGAGTGGGACAGAATAAAAAGGGAGGGACAGAGACTACATGGGCCAGGCATCAGCCACATTAGGGGAGACAGTGTTGCCAGCCCTATGCAAGACCTCATAAGTTGAACTGGAAAGAATGCACAGCAAAGCTGTGACAAGTGAAAGAAGAAATGGAAAGAAGAGTTGAGTCATGACTTAGAAGGAAATTATGAAAGTGGGTCAACAAGCAAGCAGGGATTTTGAGCTCTTTCTTAGAATGGAGAGCTCATACTGTGAAGCTACTAGTTGTATTCATCTTCTTGAAGGACAAAGGTCTCTGAAAGGACCAAAAGTCCTACTTCTTCTCCAGCATCCACTTCTCAAACCTGTCTAGTTATACGCACAACAATATATCTTGTTAACTTTTTTTTCTCACCCAGGTATTTCCTATTCCTTTATCTTGACTCAAATATATAG
This sequence comes from Pseudocheirus occidentalis, assembly GCA_028646575.1. Lineage (NCBI taxonomy): Eukaryota > Metazoa > Chordata > Mammalia > Diprotodontia > Pseudocheiridae > Pseudocheirus > Pseudocheirus occidentalis. The sequence continues at coordinate 16,499,132 of CM053595.1, forward strand.
AAACCAGGGTTTAACTGAAAGGACACACAATTTAAATTAGAACAGAGAGCAAAATGTCTAAAAGTTAGAGATTTTCTCAACTAAGGGCTGTGAGTCATTGTGATTGGATTAATAACTTTCTGTCTGTTATAAAATACATAAAATAGAGAGAGGGACCATATTGGCCCAAAGTCCATTACATTGCCCTTTAGCTAAAACAAGTTAATTTTCAAAATGGTGTCACCAATTAAGTCTCCAGATGTGAGAGTACTATGGAGGAGAGGTTCCTCACTGAATAAAAGATCATACAGGAAACCACCCCCTAAGGAGGAGAAGGGTAGAGCCTAGGAACAGTTTTTTAGCTCCAAATCTTTTTTGAAAGGAAGAGAGAATAAAATGGATTCGGTACTGATAGGCTAACTCTACCCTCCACAGAGACACCCTTTGGTAATCTTATCTGGGACAATTTTTTTTTCCTTGTTCTTTTGCTCAAGTAGAACTTTTTTTTGTTCAAGTAGAACTTCTTGAACTATTGCTTATATATTATTTTAACAGTATAATAAGAATCTCATTTTTTACCTAGGCCTAAGAGAACAGCAAGTACTTTTTAATTATCATTTATATAGCTGTTGTCTTCATATTATCCTGCTGATAATTGGGTGGTAACTATGGTGGTGAAGTTATTACTGATTCTAATTTACATTGTTGAAATTGATCCATTTATTTGGTCAATGAGATTATTGCTCTTTGGCTATTGGGTTAATATTATGAATGAACATATGGGTGTGGTATTTGAAAAATATTGTCAATTCATGAAAGTTTATATTCATAAGGGATTACTGATATATGTGATAGATCCTACATGTAAAGAAAAGTCTATTCAAGATCTCTTGAAGCAGAGTGAAAGGTAGGAGACTAGAAAAATATACATGGGAGTAAGATTATCCCATTCAGGATATACTCTATGAATTACCAGACTTATTCAAGCATTCAAAAATGTCTGAACAAAATCTAGGTAATGAGAACTACCTGGAAATTGCCTCACAATCCTCCATCTGAAAGGGAGGAATTATGCAATGAATTTGTGGCATTAATGAATGGAAAGGATGATTCAACAGAAAAAAAAATGAGATTTAGATCTGAAAATACATTTGGGGTTTTACTTATATATTAATACCAAGGAAAGACTTTTCCTAACAAAATGCTGCATAAGTGATGTTAAGTTCGCACCCTCTAGGCCAAAGATATTTCTTCTATCCATACCTATGGATAGAAGGCATGTTTGACCAACTCAGACAGCAGTAAGACTTTAGGTAGAAAGCCCCAAATTACTCCACTATAGTAAGCAGAGGTACTCCACAAGTAAAATGGAGACTGAGTTACCTGTAAATCACTGAGAAGTCTCCTTTGGAGGCAGAATGCAAACTAAATCCTATTTACAGACATATATATCAATACTGGCCAATACTGACCCAAAAAGTCTTTTATCTTGCATATAGACATAATCTTCATGTTACTGGGAGCAGTCTTGAGCCAGGTGAGTGATGGACACATGAAATCAATCGTATTTTCCAGCAGAGGCCTTAGCAACAGTATAGAACATTACCTTGTTCACAAACTGCAGTTTCTAGTTTTGAAGCGACAGGTCATTGAGAAATCGAAACTGTGTGTTTGGAGAAATTTATACGTGTTAGCTAACAATAGTCTAGTGATTTACATTCTCTCCACTGCCAAGTTGGATGGTATTTTCTAGAGATGGATGGTAGGACTAGCTAACTACAAATTCAACTTATACTACTTGCTAAAGAAGATGAATATGGATGCAGGTACACTATCCAGAAAACCAAACAATACTGATGCTATGGTGGTTTTAAGGAGTAAAACTCATCAGTTTTTCAATGAAATTACCAAGAGAATTTATATCAAGAGAAGAAGAGAGAACCAAGTATAAACACTTAGATAGCTTCCGCTTTAAGAGAGAGAGAGAGTAAGAGAAGAGAGTGAAAGAGAGAGAGGGAGGGAGGGTGGAAGATGGAAGGGAAGGAGCGGGAGACAGAGATAGAGAGACAGAGAGAGACACAGAGACAGAGAGTCAGAGAGAGAGAGAGAAACAGAGACAGAGACAGAGAGGTGAGAAGAGAAACAGGATAGTGTGGTCACTCTGAACCCAGAGGAGGAAAAAGCATCCATAGAAAAGGATGCTCAAAAATGTCAAAAGCTACAGAGAAGACAAGGAGCAGTAAGCCTGAAAGAAAGGTCATAGTTTTGGGTTTATAAGGAGGTCTTTGGTGATGAAAGTGCAGTTTTAGTGGAAACTGGATCTAAGATTGCAAAGACCAAAAAAGAAAGTGGTAATGAGGAATTGTAAGTATAATTAATATAGTATTAAGGAGGGACTTCTGCTGGATCTCTCCCTCTCTCCACTTAAAGCAGAATGGCTAAAAAAAATTTCACTTGTCTAGATAATAATATCATTATTCAAAAGGTAAAGAATGAGAAGAATTTCTCATCAATGCGGTAAAATAAATATCAGACTGAAAAGAAGAGAGATTTGCAACCCAAGTGAAGTCTGGACCAATCATCATTCTAGTTCACTCATTTTTTTCTCATTAAAGATTTCCTAGATTAGTTCTTCTCCCCCACTTGTATTGCCTTAGCTCCCTCCAGTTTCTCCAGTTTGCCATATTTACGTCTTTCACTTCATTAAGTGTTACGTACTCTTGTGGACCTAACTCTGTATAGATTCTGATGGCTTTAGATGGGGTTGAGTTTTTTCACTATCTGTGTAGGAAAGAAGACCTAAAACTTTTTTTTGTCCATTGGTCAAAAGAAAGAAATAACAATCAGCAAGTTATTCATTTCAGCTTTCTTTCGCATTCATTATTTACTCTTTTATGTTTGAACTAAATTCTGTCTATCTGAGAATTAGCATCTATTAGCAAGATAAAAAGATTGAAATATTCTAATTTTAAGGCAAATGAAATACTTAAAAAAATTGTTTTGTGCATTTTTATTTGCAGGTGGATAGTTGTGAATGCCTTGAGAGCAGGAACAGTTTTTTGTTATCTGTTGTCTTTGCATTCCCAGCTCTTAGCACAGCTCTTATGCGTAGCAGGCACTTAGTAAACCTTTGATAATAAACTGATAGAAAATCTGATAATAGTATTAACTCACATTTATTTAAAACTTTTATTAGTTTTTATCTCCTTTACTCAACACAACTCCCTTTGGAAAAACTGCTGGTAGTAGCAGATAATCAAACTGAAATATAAGTGTTGCTAACAATAGTCCACTGATTGACATCCTCACAAGCACCAAGTTGGATGGTATTTTCTAGAGATGGATGGTAGGACTAGCTAACTACAAATTCAGCTCATACTACTTGCTAAAGAAGATGAATATGGATGCAGGTACACTATCCAGAAAACCAAACAATAATGACGCTAAGGTGGTACTTTAAGGAGCAAAACCTATCAGAATCCTGGTTTCAGATTCTTTCTCTGACACTACCTGTGTGGGGAGGGGAAAACTCACTTAACCCTACTTCGTCGTCCATTGAATGTCAACCTAAAATCTATATTCACTACCTGAGCAATTATTGTGAGATTGATGAGGTATCACACACAAAATGTTTGGCAAACTTGAAAATGCTGTATAAATGTCAAGTATTATTATTCTTTGAGATAGTTAAGATGTGAATTTTTCTCCTCATTTTGCACCTTTTACACTTGAGAATGTGGACTGAGAGAAATAAAAGGACTTGCCCATGGTGGCAAAAATGGTGTTGGGCCAGGTTTACTGATACATTATTAATAAAAACTACAATGATGACAATATCAGCAACGCTTCACATATATTGTATAAATTCTGGTCTATATTCTTCCTTTGCTCTGACTACCCCATCTTATCTTTCTGAGTTTTAGGATGCTCTTAATGAGGTATAAAATATGAAGGTATTTTGGAAGTTCTCATTTTTTTTCAAAAAATGTAGAAATCAACATAATTATTTCATCTAAGTCTGGTTCATTGGGAGAAAGCACAAGCTTTGACAAGTCCTTTTCCTCTTCTTGCAGGTAAAATATCAGATCCAAAGCCAAAGTCTGAGATTAAATGATCTCTAGCTCCTCACCCACCTGTAATATCCTATGATTCAATGTTCTGACATTCTATGGCCTGAAGTCTCCAACAGATTCAATATTCTATGATTTATGGTCTAGTATTTCACATTCTAAGTTCTTTTCTAACTGTAACATTCTATGTCCTAAAGTTCCTCCCAATCCATTCATAACTTTACAACTGAACCTCTATGTAACAGATCTTGGCATAGGAATACTCAATGAGCAGGTATGAATTGAAGTATAATTTTGCAATTGCTGATCTGACAATGATCTGGATTGTACCTTTTCTTGAGTCCCTTGAGCCACCGTTTCATAACTTTTTGAGTTAGGGCAGCCTCCACACGTTTCATCTGCCCTTGGTCAGGAAGAACAAACAAGACTGTTTCATTTGATGCATAAGCTATTTGCAGCACAGCGCAGGAGAGACTCCTATCCCGGAAGTAATAATGGATGTCTTCATGGATCATCATGGGAACCTTCACCACTGTTTCTTCTGACACAATGAAGTTGTCCTCTCTAGTCCTTTTAGAATCAAAGCTTTTCTCCCATGAAGCTGAAGATCAAACAAAAAAGTTAAAGGAAGAACTTTGACCAACAGTCAAAAAAATTTTCTTCTGTGTAAAAAAAAAAAGTCTGAGTCAGAGCAATTTTACATTAATTTCATTGTTTTGAGTAGCATTTTCCCAAAGAACTGAATAGATTAAGGCTGTGTCATACAAAGTCTTTCCTAAAATGTACCACACAGCACCGAACACAGTGTAACCTGTAACGTAACCTGATGTTACCTGTAACATGACCAGAGTCCCGAGCTTTGCAGGCCTGCTTCCTCCCCGTTTTCTGGATGTAATCACTCTCCTAAAGTGGTCCAGGACAGCACTGACTCTTTTTTACTGGTGTGTTCACTGCTGTCTCATCTTGCATTTACAATCCACATAGCCAGTTTATTTTCTATAGGAACTCACGTCTGAACATATCAGTCCTTCTCTGTGTTGGTAAAATGGATGTTTTGAGTCTATTTTTATAGACATTATACTTTGAGTATAGAACTTTATGCTAATCCCTATTAAGTGAAATATTCATCTCAGTCTACGGTTCTAACCTTCTGAGGTCTTTTTGAATCCTAAGTCTGACATTCAATGTGCTAACTGTAATACCCATGCTTTGTGTCATCTGCCATTTTGACACGAATGATAAATAATTGCAAGGGGCAATTGTTCCAAGAGGGTATCCCTGTGGCATTCCATTAGGGAAGTTCCTACATTGTGACCAATTAATGACACATGATGTGACTCTGATTCCAAATCTACCTAATTGTCTCACTATCTAATCCTTGTCTCTCTACTTTCCTATAAACAAAGCATGAAAGAATTCAACTTTTTTTTCCTGAGGTAAGTTTTACAAAGCACCTTTTCTAGGACAGCCTAGTCACTCATTCTCCTTTAATAGATGAAGAGATTGAGGTCTATAGAAGTAAAGTAAGTTGCCAGTGGTCACACAGCTTAGGGAGCTAATAAATGTCTGAGAATGGATTGTATCTTTGGTTGTTTTTTTTTAAATAAACTCCACTGTTCTTTCCACTATAAGATGCTAAAATATATGGAAAGATTTTATGTAAGAGTGACAAATTTATTTTTAATGTGGATCTGAATCTATTAAAATATATATTCTTATGCATATGGATTTGAAAGAATTCAGATTTCCTTTTCAATTTTCTTTGGCTATCTTATGATTATTAACACCCTATCCTTTCCCTATAGCTACCCAACCATCCACCCAGGCCCAGAGCTCTTACCTTTAAAGAAGATGTAATTCACTAGAATCATCATAGTGTTAGAATCAACTTCTTTGACCAAACCCCCAATTTTCTTTTGGGTTTGCTCCGATATGTAGTCATTAATACGCTTCTGAGCCCTGACAGGATATTGGAAGTCAATGGAGAGAGCTTCTGACATGTACATGGTCTTCACACTTTGGGAGAACTCTTCCAGCAGCCTGAGCCTCTCCTCAACAAATAGTGCACTCCCCATGCTTAGCTGGAGCTTGGGATTGGGCGCATTGAGGTTAAGAATCAGATTCTGGAAGAACTTGTGGATTGCATCCTCCTGAATTTCCTTGAGATTGAACCCCAGGCCCACAAGGATCTGAGTGCGGGTAGTAGAGTGCACCCCAAGGGTAAGCAGAGACAGGATCATGGAGATACTCAATGGGGAAAAGAAAACATTCATGTCAGAGGCTTGAGAGACCAACTGCTTATACAGAGTGAAGGCAAAGTCAGTGTTCTTTTCTATTATCTTGCAGTTGAGTGTGGCATCTCTGGCACTGTGACTTCCTCGGATAGAAAAATCAGAGCCACTTTTCCCTATTCGATGTGGGGAAACATGACAGCTCTCAGCAGCCTGAAGGCTGATGAGTAACAGAGAGAGGAAAAACTGGAATTTCATAGCTTCTTGTTCTTATTCTGTAAAGAACAGGGACCAGAAAAGTAGAATAACCTGAGAGAGAAAGTAGATAAGACGTCATGCTTGGAATACCTTTCCCTACCCAACCTTTACATATGGAACTTCTCTCCCCTCCTTTAATATTCCCCTGACACTTCATCCAAAAAGTCTCCCTTAATCTCATCCTTTACTAATGATCTTTGTTTCTCAGATCTCACCTAACACCTTGTTTTGCATTTCTCTAATATCATATGATATTATATAACATATTATATGGCATAATATATTATTATATATATCATATATTATACAACATAATTATATATTATATAACATAATAATATCATATGATATTATCCTACTAGACTATGAGTCCTATGGAGTCAGAGACCATGTCTTATTTATGTCTCACAAATAAAATTCATATTTCTCTCTATGTAATATCCTCTACAATGTAGGCATGTTCAGTGAATTGAACTGAATATGAATTTCAGCATGACATCTCAGAAAACTAACCTTATAAGAAAGAACTGAGTGAACGTAAAACTCTGGGAAAAGTTAGGGCTGGAAACAGGAATGTGAGACTCATTCTTTCAGTAGTAATAAAGTCATGAGAAAAGATAAAATATCTAAAAACGTATAGCCAATGACCAACTTCTGGGGGAAGCCCACATGTAGGAGATGGGTTGCAGAAGAGGAGGCAAGGAAGGAAACAGACAAAGAATGGTCTGCAGTATCCCAGAAGCCAAGGAAGGAGACAGCTTCAAGAAAGAGTCAATGTGAAAGTAACAACCACCATGACCTTGACCTTGGTATCAAAAATCCTGGAATTTATTCAGGGATCTACCTCTTACCATGTAGCCTTAGGCAAGTCACTTCTCATTACTAGACTTCATTATCCTTATTTAAAAAAAAAAAGAAGAAAAAGAAGGCATCAGATTAGGTCTTTTCTGCTGCTAATATTCACTGGTTTTTTATTCTAAGGTCTCTTCCAAGCTAAAAGTTTTTTGAACCTCTGATTCTAGGGCAACATGAAGAATGACTTGTCTGATGGATTTGGCAGTGAGGAGGTCACTGGTAATCCAGGACAGATAGTCTTGAGGAGTCAATGGGTAATGAGGAACTGGAAACAGTAGGTAACTTATTTCAAAGTTTGTCAGTGAAGCAAAGTAGAAAAATAGGAAAGGAAAATCCATTAGATTGTAAGTTCCACGAGGACAGGGCCTGTCTTTTGTTTCTTTTTGTATCCTCAGCACTTAGCACAGTGCCTAGCGTGTAGTGGGTGCTTAATAAAAATTTTGTCGATTGAGAATGAACAGAGGGAGCAGCAGGATCAATGGAAAGTTTTTAGTTTGTTTTTTTTTTTTCTGGAATGGTGGGGTTGATTTGTTGGGGTGTGGGAGGTCAGGACCATGTGTTAGGGAAGCATCCAAAATGAACTTCCGCTGGAGATGAGGAAATGATTCTCTAGGCAGAATGTCCTCTTTCTCTTGGGAGGGTCTCTTTGATCTCTGTGTCAAAGTCTTTGTTCTTCTCTAGGCCAGGGAAGGAGGAGCCTTCATCCCCCAGGCTTCCATTCTTACTTTGCTCTGAGGTCCCTATCCCCCAGTAAATGGATCCAACCTAAAGGAAAGTATGACAGAGAGCAAAATGACTGCAGAATCCTAAGCCAAAGGAAGTCTGGGGTTGGGTGGGAGACCACGTACGCTTTGCATCTTTCTTTTTTAAAGATCAAAGTAAGCATTAGACAGAGTAATAGCTGTAAGGTTCCATAAAACCATTTTAGGGACTTTAGAACATTGAATATTAGAGGGATCTATTAACCTGGAACGTTATAACACAGAATTTTAGAGTTGGAAAGGATTTTAGAGATCCTCTTGTCCAATACCCCCACTTTATATATGAGGAATTTGAGGTTCACAAGTTTGAAATGAGTGCCAATAATTACACAGATAGTAAATCGGTTGGTCAAAAAACACTTATTAAATTCTTACTATATGCCAGGTCTTGTGTTAAGTGCTGGGGATACAAAGAAAGGGGAAAGACAGCAGAGAACAAAGAGAACAAAGAAGCAAATGAATAGCTGACTTTGCCATCTTTCTAAGGTCAGCCACAATTATAATCCCATCTATACTGAGAGCAATCCCATCCCTTCTTTGATCTTCTCACTGTTCCCAATATAACAGCAGCAACAACAAACACCTCCTTTTATTGTCCTTAGCATTTGCCAGCAGCTTAAGTTCATTCTGGACTTTAACACTTCTGACTCTATTCTTGTAAAACTTTGTATTCCTCCTCATTTACTTGTCATTCCATCCATCTTCTGCACAAACCTCTTAAAAATTCCATTTGCTCAATACAATAGTAATAATGCCACCAACACCAGCACCAGCAATATGTGCACAGCTCTTACTGTGTGTCAGAAACTGTGCTGAGCATGCTATAAATATTTTCTCATTTCATCCTCACGATAACCCTGGGAGGTAGGTCTTCTTATTGTCCCTCTTTTTTTTTTTTTTTTTGGCTTTTGGGAGGACAATTGAGGTTAAATGACTTGCCCAAAGTCATACAGCTAGTTTTCGTGTCAAGCATCTGAGGCCGAATTTGAACTCAGGTCCTCCTGACTCCAGGGCCAGTGCTCTATTCACTATGCCACCTAGCTGCCCTTATTGTCCCTCTTTTACACTTGCGGAAACTGAGTCAAAGAAAGATTAAGTGACTTGCCCAAGGTCACAGAGTTGGTAATGTATCTGAGGCAACACTTGAACTCAAGTCTTCCTGTCCAGGCCCAGCCATTTATCTATCCACTGCATCAACTAAGTTTCTCTTATGTGTAAAGTGACATCAGTCTTTAGACAATTCTCCTTTTCCTCCATATGGAAGCCACTTTTGTTTTTATCTTTAGAATTAAGCTCATTTCCCTTGCAAAACATGGAGCCCTTTACATCCTATTTATGCTCTCCCTGAGCCCTTGGAAATCTAAGCTTTCTGAATATGAGGTGCATGACCCTCAGCATCCAGATTTCCTGTTATTTCCTATCATCAGTTCTGAGAGTGAATACATCCTTTAAGATCCCTTGTCATTTATGCTTCAATAAATTTCTCCTTGTTGGTCAGAATCAAGTTCCTTGTTGCTCCTTGTACCCTGAAAGGATGAAGTTAGCATTAAGGCAAGTCTCATTTTCTCAAGTTCTCAGCTTTTAGCTTTAGAAGAGAGAGTGGCAGCAGAATTTCCCTTTCATGATGGTGTTTTACTTCATTGCCAGATTTGTAATTCTATTTGGCTTCCCAAACTTCTGACTTTGCTCAGATGTATACAAATCACCCCTTCTTCTCCCTTCATTGATCCCTATCCGAGTGTTCTTTACCAGATTTTCTCTGGTTATTCCTCTTCCTGATATGGTTTTACCACCTTAATATATAATACTAATCTACCATCATTTTTAATCTAGCATTTCACTTTCATATTATAGTCACAAATCGCATCCCACCAAGTCTAAGAAATAATTATAATGTCAGATTTGCTTCCTTGTATTAGGATTTTAAAGTCATCCTGTTTATTCCTTACATTTTGTGTATTTGTATATAACAACTAGGTGGTGCTGGTAAGCAGGACAGTGCACAAAGTCAATCATGTTTTCATTTGAGTTCTAAGTACGTCCAAGGAACTCACTCTTCTTCCCTTTGCATGGGCAGAGCGTCCCTAGCAGCTCATTACCTTCTAGGGCATGACTTTTTCCAGCCCAGTGCAGATTGTGTCCTTATTGGGAAATGGGAAATTGCCACCTCTCCCCCTCCTTGTTTAACCAATAAAACTACTAGTAAGCATATGGCAGAAGTATCTGATCCTAAAAAGCGTGCTCTGACTCTGTCTGACAGTCTGTCTGTCTGTCTGCCTCTCTCTGTCTGTCTGCCTGCCTCTCTCTGTCTGTCTGCCCCTGGCTCTGATTCTATCAGTGTGTGTGTGTGTGTGTGTCTGTGTGTCTGTGTGTCTGTGTCTGTCTGTCTCTCTGAATATCTGTCTCTCCATCAGTCTCTGTCTATGTTTCCCCCTCTTTCTCTCTCCCTCTCTCTTTCACATACACACACACACACACACACACACACACACACACACACACATTCTCCTCCCTGTTATATGTGTGGTTCTCAAAACCTGTCCCCAACAAGTTCTTAGGGACAGCTCCAAGTTGGATATGCAAATCTTCAATAACTTAGACCTCACATTTCAGTTTTCTCCTTTCCTTCCCAAACTTGCTGCATAAATACAAGCAAGCAGAATTAGCACAGATCTAAATAGATACTTGACTTTAATACAGTGTCTTACCTATAACAAGAAAACCTTAAAAGACCATTTAAAGAGGCAACAGTTCTGAAGGGGTCTTGATCCTCAGTGCCAGCATTGTAGCTTGCTTCCTCTTCATTCCACTATCCATTGGAGGAAGGGTAAAAAAGCAGGAAGTAGATACAGGTGGATAAAAAGAGAATAGATCTTTTTCTCTCTGGGGAAGGGGGACCTGTGCTAATCTCCCCACAGACATCTGTGGCTTACTGTGTGATATGTGCTAGCAGGCTCTGGACTTTCTTTCCTCTTCTCACTATGTATCACAATGTCCTGTCATGTTGGGCTCTTCTGTGTCTCCTAGTCAAGCTCAAATCTTTTACAACATTTCTTGTATAAATAGACCTTCTGCCCTCTGACAATGCCACCGCCCTAATGCTGGCCCTCCTTACACCTCACACCTCACACTTCACACCTCACACCTGGGTGATTAGAACACCTTCTAAAACTGGTCTCCCTACCTTGTCTCTCCCCACTCCAGTCCTTCTTTGTCGCACACATCAAAGTGGCCTTCCTAAAGTGCAGAGACTACATTACTGCCTTTTCAATGAACTCCAGCATCTCCCTATTACCTCCAGGATGAAATAACCTGTTTGATTTTTAAAACCCTTTACAAAATAGCCCTATTCTTATCTTTCCAAGTTTCTTACACTATACTCCAAACACTTTACAAATGTTAAAATGATATATAAATGCTATCATTATTATTATTTTTTTATTTTATACTGCAGTGACACTGCCCTTCTTTCTGTTCCTTATATATGACAGCCCATCTCCTGAATGTGTGCCTTTCACTGCCTGTCTCACATGCCTGGAACTCTTCATTAGGACAACCTGAAGACCATGGTAAAAAAAAATGAATCCTTTTCAAGATCATTATTTCAAGAAATTATAGGGGGAAAAAAAACTTGCCCGGATCTCTTAGATTCAAAGGGCAAAGTGAAAATAGAAGGAATTCATTGGTCACCTGAAAGAATGAAAGAAACCCCCCAAATCAAAATTCCTAGGAATGTCGTGGCCCAAATCCAGAACTTCCAGGACAAAGAAAAAAATACTGTAATTTGAATGAAAGAAAGATGGAAGGAACGAAGAAAGGATGGAAGGAAGGAAGGAAAGAAGAAAGGATGGAAGGAAGGAAGGAAAGAAGGAAGGAGGGAAGAATGGAAAGAAGGAAGGAAGGAAAAAAGGAAGGAAGGAAGGAAGGAAGGAAGGAAGGAAGGAAGGAAGGAGGGAGGGAAAGGAGAGGAGAGGGAGAGAGAAAGAAAGAGAGAAAGAAAGAAAGAAAGAAAGAAAGAAAGAAAGAAAGAAAGAAAGA
>CM053595.1:16511823-16537256 GCA_028646575.1 Pseudocheirus occidentalis
TGCCTTCAGGGCCGGTGCTCTATTCACTGTGCCACCTAGCCTCCCCCTCTTCATTTCTTATAGCATGGTAGTATTTTATCACAATCATCTACCACAACTTGTCCTACCATACCCAATTGATTGTTACCCTCTCAATGTCCAGTTCCTTACCACCACAAAAAAGAGTTGATACAAATATTTTTGTACAGATAGGTACTTTTCCCAATAAAGGGGGTTTTCAAATGATGATTCTGGGAATGCTGAAACCTTGAGCAGGAAGCACATTCTCAGGACCCAAACTAAAGACAACACTCTGAGAATGCAACCCAGAGATCCCTAAGTTAATGAAGCTTCACAGACTTCTGGGAAAGGGCTATTGATAGGTGAGTGTTATTGTTTCCCATGAACTTTACTTTAAAGCCTGTTTGCTTTTACTGACTCGTAAAAATAAGCCTTTGAATTTGATTTGAATTTATGACTCATAAACTTCTAAGTTAATGACGGCATTAGCTGGTGCCAGGTTGTGAAGTTCCCAAATTATCTGAGGGAAGCCAAAAAGCCAAGGAAGGGGAAAACCCTCCAAAGTATGAAAAGTGACCTTGAAGAGTTTATAAGTGATTGGCTCGTAGCAGTCTTGTTCTTTAGGGAGTTCAAGCATTATTTTCATTTTACAGATGGGGAAACAAAGGTTCACAGAGGTATAGTCATGTGATCCACCTGTAAATGACATAATCATAACCCAAATCAATACCTCCAGATTCCAAGTCAAATACAAAAGCATGAGAGCTTATCCACAGTAGTTGGACAAAATGGATGACTTTTCTAGGCTAAGATTTTGAGATTCTAGGACATTGGAGGGAAAAGTAACTCAGGGAATTTTGAAACTGGAGGAATAAGAGTAAGTACTAACTTGACTCACTCTAGGTAGCTGTGTGGGAGTGAGGCAGAGAAAATAATGAAGAAATCAGTTTCCTAGACTAGTGACTTGGGCTTGTTATCCAGGGTCCCAAGTCTTCTCCTGGAACTTCCTCGACTCCCTTTTCTCCCCTGACTTTGCCTAAACAGATCCCTGGCTTTGCAAGACCTCATTTTCATTGCATAACAGGAATGAGAAGGAAAGAGAGAAGGCACTGGTTTCCTTCCCTAGATCTGCTGTCTGTCCTTGAAGGCAAGGGACCAGATGGTATATGATGTAATAAAGGGAAGGAGCAATAGATTAGAATTCAGAAGGCCCAGTTCTGCTGCTAAAATGCTGTGTAACTTTGAACAGTCACTCTGTCTCCCTAGGACTTGATGTCCTCATCTGTCAAATGAAAAAGCTTGACTAGATCATGTTTAAGGTCACTTCTGGACTTTAGAATTGTGTTAACCATCTTTTGTAGCTCCCATCAGCAGCAATGTTAAGCAGCAACACTCCTCACTTTGACAAGATTAAAACGTAATGGACAAATGCTTAGCAACATCAATAAAAATACTACGAAACAAATAATGTTAATTTGTGGTTTTCTTAAGTCAATATGTGACCTGTCAGGATCCATTTGTACTTGAGTTTGACCCCACTGCCATACAGAGCTCAGTAAAAAGAAAGTCGTTTTACATACATAGCAGATGATTGAGAAGGAAAGTGATAATACCGCTATAGTAATATCATATAGGATCTAAATTTATATTGTCCTTCACATTTTGCAAAATCCCTTCCTTACAACCACCCTGTGAGGTCAAACATGTAAGTATCACTCTACCCATTATTTGGATAGGAAAACTTACTTATCCAAAGTCACATGTCTAAAAGACAAACTGGGACTAGGAATTAGGTCCTGACTTCTCTTTTCCCTACGTAAAAAAGTGTAAATCTTAAAGAACTATATAAATGTGAAGTGTTATTAGTATATAATAATGACAACAACAGTAATAACACTAATAATTACCTCTGTTGGTTTTTTTGAAAATTCAATTCAACAAGCAATTATTAGGTGTTTTCTATGTGTCAAACACAGTCCTGGGGAACTGGATATATGAAGACATATATTAGGCCATTGGTGTTCCTGGAGAGGCAGCATGTTCTTGAAGATATAGATAGATAAATAGATAGATAGATAGATAGATAAATAGATAGATAGATAGATGATAGATAGATGATAGATAGATAGAAAGATGATTGAGATATGTATGTATGTATGTATATAAACATGTATGTATATATATATATATATATATACACACACACACATATACAGAGAGACAGAGACAGAGAGAGAGAGACAGAGACAGAGACAGAGAAAGAGAGAGAGAGAATCTTGACCTGAAGCAAGAAAGACCTGGGCTCCTATCCTGTCTCTAACATATACTGGTTGTGTGATCCTAGGCACTCAACTTTTCAATGCTCTAGGCAACTCCAATAAATGACAGGATTTTGTCTATCAACATTATTTTATTTGATTAATTTTAAAATTCGCTGATTTGATCATCAACAAATAATGATACTACATAGAAAGAAAAAAAATGTCCAACATTGTGTGGGTTTGGGAACCCACACAAGCAAGGTAGGATTTTTATTGTGTTTTTTTTTCTTGTAGGAGTTCCATTTCCCAGGCTCATGCCAAATTATAAACATCTGGAAGATCAATCTCCTTTGAACCCTGACTTCATAGCTGTATTGAGCCACATAGGCCTTGGTGCCTTCTGGCTCTGAGCCTGTTACTTGAAAGTATATGTACATTCTGAGGTGAGGTATTGCCTCAGAGCTCATTCATGGGAAGAATGATTGCCTGAGGTCTTCGTGATTGGGCCAGATGAGATTCTGTGTAGCTATTGTTAAGCTGCCCCCAGGCTTTGTGAACCCTGGTCTGGTGACATCAGTTGTTCTATTACTCTGCTCAGACCATTAGAATCCTGTCTATTGGATGTTTTCTTGGATGCTCACTTTTCTCTATTTATATCTTTCGCGTTATTTAAGTAAAGTAAGGTTCTTAACCCCTTTGAAGTGTCTTTCCTTTAGAAAAGCAGATGGAAGAACCTGTGTTATCAGTCCTCCTGTGTGCTGGTGTTATGGTCTTATACCTCCACAGCAGCTGCAAGTATGATTAATGGTACAGGAACTCTTTTCAAACCACTGATCTAGGGGTCTCAAGACCACGTGTGGCCCTCTAGATCCTCAAGTATGGCCCTTTCAGTCTTTCGTTGAACTTGGATTCACAGGAGTTTCTAGAAGTGATCTCATTTTGGTCCTCTTTGAGAATAACGCACAACAACCAGCCAAGAGGGCCACGTGAGACCTCGAGGCCACAGGTTCCCCACCACTTCAACTGGTCCCAGGAATTAATGCCAGCTTCCCTCACCTCCCTTAAGCCCTCTGATGGTGGAAAAGTGAGGGTAAGGATTACTAAAATAGATCTTTCTCAGCCAAACTGCTATACCTACTTCCTCTACTTTTGTTTGGATACTTGTCATGTGCTGCTTTGTGGCATATATTTACTCCTGTCTTTTTTGTTAGTTCACTTTCCATGTATGTGTTTATGAGTGGTTCATTCCCCTGGGAGGAGTCAGAGGGCTCAGATTAGAGTCTGAGCTCCAGTACTTAGGGTCACTGGATTTAAAGATGGAAGGGACTTTTGGGATTACTTAGTCTAACCTCTCCATTTTACTGAAAAAGGAACTGAGACCCAGACAGAATAAGAGACTGGTCCAAGATCATGCAAATAGTGGCACAGCTAGAATTCCGGTCTTCTGACTGCAAGCCCAGAGCTCTTTCTAGGTATAGTCTTTTTCAGATCATGCTAATATTATTTTCCTCATCCATAAAATGGTGATAGTAATAGCTGGGCCGATTTTGAGAAGTAGTTTTGAGAATCAAATGAGATTCTGTGTATATAGTATTTTTTAAAATAGAGAGCACCAGAGAAATGTCATTATTATTGTTAGACAGCAAGCTTCTTAAAGATAGGAACTATGCCGATTCTTCTTTGTATCTGCTGTCACACCTATTATAATATATAATAATATACAGCATATATTATTGTGTATATCATATATAACTGTTTAATCAACATTTATTGTTTGATTTCCACAGGTCATTTTTAGGGACTCTGAGAAGACCCTGTGGGTAGGCAGCAAAGTGCCACAGTAAGTAAACTGCTGGACCTGGAGTCAGGAAAACGTTCGTTCAAACCCAGCCTCAGACACTTATGAACTGTGTGGTCCGTGGCAAGTGACTTTCAGTCTCAGTTACCTTGCCTGTAAAATGGGTGTAGTAATAACACCTACCTCTCAGTGTTGTTGGGAGAATCAAATGAAATAATATTTATAAAGAGTTCTGCAAACATGAGAGCTCTATATAAAACTGCTGGCTATTATTATTATTATTATTATTATTATTATTACCATATTTCCAAACCAAAAGTTAGGACAGTTTGGTGAAAGATCTTCCTTTGGGAGCAGCTAGGCGGCACAGTGAATAGAGCACTGGCCCTGGCGTCAGGAGGACCTGAGTTCAAATACAACCTCAGACACAACACAAAAACTAGCCGTGTGACCTTGGCAAGTCAATGAACCCCAAAAACCCAGCCTTCCCTCTCCAAAAAAACAAAGACACACACACACACATTCCTTTGGCAAATGCTGGGTTAAAAATGAACGCACATTTTAATAAAGGGAAACAATCTGTATGAGTGGGGCAAATGGAAAGGCCTTATAATCCTCAGGTTGCAGTAGTAAGACAGATGGCAATGAATGACCTCTAAGGTCACTTCCATCATCAAAACCATTTCAGTTTCAGATATTTAACTATCTGAGAGTGCCAAGGACTTTTGATGGCGATACATTTCTCTTCTGGTAGCAAGATAGTGAGAACTTTCTTAAAACAATAGTCTACTGGGGATGTCCTTGTAGCCTCGAGGTATTGTGAGGTGGTCAGAAGGGCACTGGATTTGGAGTCAGAGGACCTGGATTTGATTCCCAGATCTGTTCTTTATTACCTACATGGGATTAGATAAGTTATTTCACCTCCCTAAGACTAATTTTTTTTCTTTGCAAAATGAAGGAATTGGACGCAATGGTCTATCCAACTCCAAGAGGAAGAGAAAATTCCTTTGCGTTTTTTTCTTTCTTCTTTCCTGACCCCTTTTCTACTTTCTCCTAACTTTCTAAACCATGAAACCTAAAGTTGGGGCATTCTGGAAATTTACAGAACCAAAAGACACTTTAGAAATCATCAAATCTGAGGGAAGTAAACAGCTATTTCATTTTACAAACGAGGAAAACAAGGCTCAGAATAAAGAAGTCATTCTTCTTAAGGTTACATAGCACATAAGAGGTAGAGCTGGGACCTGATCCTACCTCTACTCTAAGTTCAGGGCTCTTTCCACTGTCTACCATGCTTCATGGTAAGTGTGGTCAAAGCCTAGGGCAAAAGCTGACCCTTACCTTGGGGAAGGACTTTTCTCTGATGAGAGTTGAGGTGGGGATTATGGAAGCGGAACACAATTCCCCCTTCCCCCACCCCTCATTCTCCCACCTACCCCCTCAGAATTCCTCCTTCCTGATTAGTGTCTTTGCTTCAATTACCACCAAGAGTCTGCGTCCTCTGCCTTGTGTGATTACTCAGAAACCACAGCACAGGACTCTAGAAAAGACAAGGCCAGTTCTTGTCTTTTCTTTCTGCTGACTCATATGTGTTTATAAAAACTTAACAGAACTCAGCTTGAAGAAAATGTTTTTGCCAGAATGACTTGAAGTGTTTACAAACCAAATCTGAAACCCGACCAACTACAGGCTCTGAAGAGAAGACAGATGGAGCTTCTTCTAAAAGTTCTGAGTCATCACTATACTCAGAAAAGACCCTAGCTACAACATGCTTTTTTGCCAAAACTCAGTTTACACTGAGACGGTATCTCCATTTTTTTTTATTCTCTTTGGCTATCCTTACCACACTGTCTCCCTGGGCCGAGTGAGGAAAAGAATGGAGTCCTAATATTATACACATCGACACTCTGATGCATCCAATCTTCTTCAATGTGCTTATCTTATAGACCCAAGTCCTAACTAGGAAAAGTCAAAAAGGGTTTTGACCTAGGTACTTCCACAACAAATTAGGACTGAATCTTGAAGACTTGGACAAAAATACAAAACCTCTCTCCCCAATACTACAGGTCCAAGCCCAGGATAATGATTTTAGACAGAATAGAACTACCAAAAATTACTCTTCCAGGAAATGCTGATTGTCTGCTACCTATAGAACACTCAGTTTTAAATGTCCAATAAGTCAATGAAGATATATAACTGAAATTCAGGAAAAAGACTGGGGTTGGATATATAGATTTGGTAATTCTTTGTAAAAGATGATAATTAAATCCATGAAAGCTAGTAAGATCACAAAGTGACAGCCCCAGAACAGAACTTTGGGGTGACCACAATTTGAAAAATTGATATGGAAGATAAATCAACAGAAAAGACTGAAAAGGTATTGTCTTCATTCAGGTAGGAAGAGAACCAAAAAGATCAGTATAATAAGAAGTCAGTGTAGAAAGGGTATGCAGGAGGGTAGTCAGCATTGTCAGATACTGTAGATTGCCAAGGATGCAGACTGAGAAAGGTCTGTCAGAACTGGTGATTAAGAGATGAATAGTATTTTGAGGAGAGCAGTTTCAGTTGAATAACGAGACTGTAAGCCATATTGCATAAGGCTGAAAACTGAGTGAAAAAAGAAATGGAGGCAATGGATAAAAGTGGTTTTTCTAGGGTTTAGCTGTGGGAAAAGAGGTGAGATAAAGAACTATGGTTTGAGGAAATGACAGGGCCTTGCAAGGATTCTTTTTTCTGTGAGGTGTTTTCAGGGAAAGAGGAAACAGAGAGGGAAGCGGGGACAATCTGATGGAGAACAATGAAGGGGCTGGGGTCAAGGGCACATGTAGGAAGGTTGGCCTTAATAAGGAGAAGTGCAATCTCTTCATAAGACAGTAAGGTAAAGGAAGAAAGCATGGGGATGATTTCAGGAGGTTTTGAGATGAAGAAAGGAAAAGGAAGGAGTTAATGGCAAATGGACTCAATATTTTCAGTAAAATATGAAGCAACACCCTCAGCTGAAAGAGGTGAGAGCATGTTGTGGATGGACTGAAGAGATCTGAGGCTCTAATGGGGGCATAATAATTAAATAATTAAATTGATGAAATAATAAGATCATAATTAAACTTACCTGATGAGGGAGACCTGATGAGAGAGACAGAAAGGATAAAGGCTGTAGCATCCTCAGAACAGCAATTCTGACTCCTGACCACAGAGGGCCAGGGCAGGAAAGGGTGCAATTGATCAGCATCAAGACTCAATTGCCTCAAGCTCCCACCACCTTCCATCTGCAAAATGAACTGTTCCTGCTCCTGTTCTCCCTCAGCTGGAAAGTGGTGGAGGGGACAGATGCTCTGGAACCCACTGGTGGGCTACTGCTTGATGACGAGGGTCCATAATTATTCTATCTCCCCAAGGACCTCAATTCCTGGCCCTACGTCTGAGCAAAAAGGGTGTGATGGGTGAAGAGGTGAACCTTGTGTGGAGACAAGGTATTGATAGTGATGGAAACAAGAAATTTTGTGGTGAAGTATATTCCTCTTCCCTCCCTCCCTTTTCTAGAGCAATCCTGAATAGGTCATAAATGACCTAATAAAAATTGGCAGTAATTAATTGAGCAAAGTCAAACAAGTCAATGTCTATTGAACACCTACTTTGTGTAAAGCATTGTGCTGTTTGTTAAATACAGAAAGAGAAAAATGGAAACAGCCTCTCTCCTCAAGGAGCTCACAAATCATGGGTAGATACAACATGCAAACAAACAAGTGTGTACACATGACTAGTGAGGGAAAAGTGCTACAGCCAGAAGATGAGAGAAGGCTTCCTCTGAGCGGCCAGGAACTGGCCTAGAACAAAGCTAGGACTTGTATGGGCATCCTAATACGATGTTGCTGAGGCAAGAGGTAGGATATGAAGCTAGGAAAGCAGCAAGAGGGTCATTTTGGCTGGAATATAAATTGTATGAAAGGCAGTAATGAGAAATGTCTTAAAAAGCTGACTGGAGTGAGATGTGAAGGATTGAAGGGGCAAAGCTGAGGAATTTGTATTTCAGCCTAGAAGCAATAGGAGCCATTGAAGATTCTAAGGATGAGCACTTCTGGTCTTTTTTAATTTATGAGATAAAATAAGATTTTCTTTAACATAGTATAACTTTTTTAAAAAGATGTTTTCACATGAAACTGAAAATCTATTGTGTGCAACTTGCCATTTTATTAAATTTATAATAAAGGTATCATGTAAACGCTTTCCATTTTTTCTGCCCCCCTTGAGCTATGTTAAGCTACCATTAGACACAAAAATGCATGTATGTTTGTATAAATAAATATATATGTAAAATCATTCTATACGTTCTTCTATTAATTCTCTGGATGCAGATAGTGTCTTCTTTCATATGTTCTTTGTAGTTAATTTGGGCATTTATAATAAATAGCCTTGTTAATAGATAATCACACTTGTTCTTGATGGACTAGTTTGGCAGAACACAGATTTGAAAGGGTCCAGACTGGAATCTGAGAATACAATTAATAAGCTATTGTTGTAGTCCAAACAAGAGTTAGTAAGAACCTGAAATGAGATGATGACCACATGAATGGAGAGGAGGTAGATGCTAAATACATTGTAGAGGTAAAATCAGCAATATTTAGTAACTGATTGAAAGGGACAGGGAGGACTTGAGAGTCAAGGGTGATTCCAAGGTTGTAAAGCAGAGTGACTGCAAAGATAGGGATGCCTACTACATGCCAGACACTGTGCTAAGTGCTTTACAAATATTGTCATCTGAACTTCACAGCAACCCTGAAAGTTAGGTACAGTTGAGGAAACTGAGTCAAACTGAGATTCAGTGACTGAAGAAACTTTCCGTAGAAAGGAAGTCACTTACCCAAGTTTACGCACCCAGTTTTTGGTAGATCTCTCCCCAAAGCTTTCTTCAGATATGTTTAGGATTATCATGTAAAAGGGGAATCAGACCAATTCTCCATAGGTTTAGAATAGAGATGTCAAGCGTGTGACCCAGAAGCTCACCAAAACACTCCAAGTGAGCCAGATTTAAATGTAATTAGGAAATATTTAACAAGATAAATAAAAATAGGGGAAGGGCTAAACGAGTTGTGGTATATGAATGTAATGGAATACTATTGTACTATAAGAAATGGGGAGAAGACAGTCTTCGTATTCACCTGAAGAGGCTTAGACAAACTGATGATGAGTGAGAAGAGCAGAACCAGGAACAATTTGTACACAGTCACAGACACATCATATGTGTGACGACCAACCTTGATAAACTGGACTCTTCTCAGCAACGCACAGTTATAAGACAGCTCTACAAGTCTCAGGATGGAAGGAGATATCTACACTTAGAGAAAGATCTAGAAAGACCAGAGTTTAAATGGAGACTGAAGCAATCTACATGCTATTGTTCTTTTTATGTTTGGTTTTCTTTCATTTTTCCCATTGTTCACTCCATTGGTTACAACCCTTCTATACAACCAGACTATTGTACAATGTGAAAATATTTGCAGATCCTGTACTTGATCGCATGCCACCACGGGGGGAGGGGGACGGAAAAGAGAAAAATTGAAACTCAAGGGATTGTGGAACTGATTCTTGTAAACTAAAAGTAAATAAACAAGTCAGTGAAAAAATAAAAAATAAAAATAAATAAATAAAATTACTTGAACTTACAAAAAGATAAATAAAAACTCAATAGAAAGTGGATAACGTTAATATGTGGCTTTTTAAGTCCATTTGCACCAGCCTGCAAGTGACGGAATCCTAATAAAGCTGCCCCCAGTCCCAGTATTCTAACTTCGTTATAGGCCCCACTTAACAGGAAACCCAGTGTACCCACCTAGGCCCCCCCACACACCCTCACCAATGTCCTAACTTCTTCATA
Source organism: Pseudocheirus occidentalis (assembly GCA_028646575.1). Taxonomy (NCBI): domain Eukaryota; kingdom Metazoa; phylum Chordata; class Mammalia; order Diprotodontia; family Pseudocheiridae; genus Pseudocheirus; species Pseudocheirus occidentalis. The sequence goes on from CM053595.1 coordinate 16,521,755, forward strand.
TATGCCTGACTGCTCACTGGAACAATAGGTGTGTCCCTGAACTCTTAGTTCCCACAGAAACAGAAGGTGTAGCCATGTGATGGGAACCCAGCTACTGCCTCTACCTGGTCACTGCCCTCAGACCATTCCCACAGAAACAGGCGAGTTCTTGTATTCAACCACAATCACATCGTCCATCTAGCCCAAGACAGGACCATGGTAACTAGTCAATTAGAGGGCAGCAAGAACCAAATGTTTAACCACTGAACCACAGATGGGATTTGTTACCTAATCCCTTAACAACCCCCTCCTGTCTTTTTAATATTCATGATTTCTGTTATGTAATTGCATCTTTATCCTATAAAAATACATCTTGCTTTCTCTGAAGTTGTTGGTTCCTCTTGGAACTTAGCCCACTTGACGACAGGCGTCAATCTCAATAAATATATATTTATTGTCTATACTTGGATTAGAGGTGGTCTGACCCTGAATTCTTTGAGATGGTTCCACCACAACATATCATGAAACCCTGACAGTTTTGGGGTGGGCAAAGCCCCCACCTCAATACAAGGATCCCTTCTTCTGGTTTAGTAGCTCCTGTTTCCATTACATTTAACTCCGTTCTAGAGTGCGAAAGTAGAAAGAGTGGGCAGAAGTTACATGAAGTCAACTTTTAACTAGAGCTAACTAGATTTTCTAATGAGTGTTAACTCACACTGGAATGGGCTGGCTAGGAGTGCTTATCCTAGTACCCCCATCATGTATGCTGGAGAAAGGACTCCAAGGAATTGAACATTGAACTAGACAAAGCTCTTAAACCGAATTCTGCCATTCTTTGATTTTCTATGGCAACAGGAACAAAAATCAAAAGATAATTAAAACAAGGCATAAATACCTTAATGTTACATCAATGGAAAGAATGAATCCCTGGTCATTGCTGACTGAAACTGGAAATTTTCACATTTTGCTGTTGTTCAGTGCCAGAGAAATTAGTGTGGTCAGAGAATATGTCAACAAGCTTTGTTTGGGGAGGGGCCTTTCCAGTTACCAGAAATGGAGAACTTTGGGAAATGAAACTCAACTTTTCTGAATCTGAATGGGATTTTTATTAGGGTCTGAGCACTTAGACCTGAAAGGAGTCTTAGAGATCATCTTTAGGGGTTCCTAAACTTATTTGGCCAACCACCCTCCTTAAAAAAATTACTCAGTGCCCTCCTGGAAATCTTTCTTTAATCCTTTAATGATTTGGATTTTTTATTTTTTGAAATTTATGCCATTTCAAAAAAATACATAAAATTTTAAAACATGAAACATCTTAAATTTGATAAGTTATTGTAAACTTTTGGGGGGCTTTCTGCATTGAAATTTTAATGATACAATATTGCATCATGCTACCATATAGTATCATATTGTAAATGAATCATTACACTTGCATATTCCTGTTGATGTATGCTGGACTTCTCAACAATGTGTGACAAACTCACCTACCAACACTTACTTATTAAGACCTATCAACAAACTTGACCGCTGATCAGTTATACCTTGCATTTTGTGTTTATTTGGAAAATAATGTAATCACTACGACTTTAACTCTGTAACGCAACAGATGAAACATGTGCAAATAGTTTTTCGAAGTTTTTTTCTCTTCTCTTCTTTCCTTATGCTTCCTCCACCTCCCTATTTTTTATTCAATGCCTCACAATTGCACCCAAAGGTCCTGCTGCCCCCTTGGATTGTTCCAGTACCCCCTGGGGGACAAAACATCCAACTCTGTGAACCTCTATCTAAAGTGAGGTCAAGAGAGGAAAGAGGAAGGAAACAGGCATAGTAGGAAACACACCTACAATGTGCCAAACATGCTAAGTGATTTATAAATATTATCTCATTGGATCTTCACAGCAACCCTACAAGGAAGATAAGAAGTGAAGTGATTTGCCCAAAGCCACACAGCTGGACTCAGGATTAAAACCTTAAGTATCTGATTCCAGAGTCCCTTTCTATTAAAGATACCTAAATAAACCTTACGATCCTAGAAGAATATGTTATTATTATAACCCATTGGCCTTTAGGGAAGACATTTCACTTCTCTGTGCCTTAATTTCCTTATCTATAAAGTGTGTTGATAATATTTGTGCTATCTACCTATCCACAAACATTATCTCAATAATTGTGGGGGGGGGGGTTGGTATAGAGATATATAAGCATGTGTGTATATGTATATATACACACAGGGAGATGTATGTATATGTGTAGGTAGGTAGGTACATAAAAATTTATGAACCTTTGGGAATCATGTGATTTAAAGGAGCCTAAAGAGAATGGGATTGGAGGGTAAGGTAGAAAGTCTATTGAAAGGGAAGTTTCTTTTGCAATTTAGTAATCACCTCACCCCTTGGAAATTTGTTTCTTTGTTAGTTTATATTACATGACTGTTCTTGGCTACACCTTGCTTAGTCATAAGAATGACTTAGTCCAGTCATTCAAGTCACATACTGAAATGCACTGAAATGCTTGTCAACTATAAAATGAGATAAAAAATAAATATACTTACAACTAAAGATTATAAAGGCTGCAATTATTAATTACTAATTCCAATAGATGTCACTTATGATGCACCTTTCTTTGGTAGGCTGTTCCCTAAAAGTCCCCATGGAAATTGGGGGTGGGTTCCAATGGACATATTGGTGGTCCCCGGTAGGATGGTAACCTGGCTACCAGTCACTAGCAACCCTTTATATTGGAATGGAATGGGGTGGGGAGCAAGGGGCAGGACTTTTGAGATTTCCCCAATGCTGGATGTCCTGGCATAGTTTTATAAGTACTTACAAAGAATGATGATTGGTTGTCTCCTTATTAACCCCATGTGTTAACTCCATGACCAAAGCCTCTTATAGGAGAAGGTATTATCACCAAGCATGGTGATGCGCTTTCTTCCTCTTGCCACTCCCAGAGGATCAATTGGAATAGACAGTCATAATTCCCAGGACAGTTACCTCTCCCATCTGCCCCTGAGCAGTACTTCGAAGTGTGGCTCCAACCTATTTCTCTAGGATCACTATTATTCCCCTTCACACTATACATTCTGCCCAAATGAGAGACACTTGTGGTTTCCAGAAGCTGACACTTTGAACTCTCACCTCTGGACCTCAGCGGAGGCAGCTCATTCTCCCCTCCCTTCCTTCAAGACTCTGTCTTCCACAAAAAGCCTTTCTTATCTCTTCAGTTGCTAATGCCTCCTCTTCTAAGGTCTGCTTTCATGTTTCTTGTGTACCCTTAAATGCCTGCCTCTTGTTTCCTCCATTACAGAATATAGACTCATGCTGGAACCCGTTCATCTATCCTTATCTTCCTCAGTGTCTTCTTTATAGGAACAGGGAGAGTGGCTGGATATATGATTTCACCAGTATAGGGACGTGATAGGTGATTAAGAATGCTTAATAAATCCTTTACATAGGGCCACCCTCCCCCCCCACACACACACATACGCATGCCCAGCAAGCGTCCCTCTTCAATTCCATTTCTAAGAATGTCTCACCTCTTTTGAGTTTTGGTGCACAGTTGCTTCTTCCTAATCATTCTGGTTGTCAGGACTCCACCAAGAGCATATGAGTGAACATATCCTCCCACAAATCCTCTAATAATTATCATTTTGCTTTGATATCATCTTTGCCGAGCTGACCAGCAAGAGACAGAACCTCAAAATTATTTTGATTTTAAATTCTATTATTATGACTTAGAGCATTTTTTCCCCATAAGGCTGTTGATAGCTTGCATTTCTTCATCTGAGAACCACTTGCTCATATTCTTTGATCCCTTATCTATTGGAGAATGGTTCTTATTTATATAAATCTGTATTGGTTCTTTCTATATCTTGGATAGTAGGCCTATAGCAGAGAAATTTTCTGCAAAGACTTTACCCCCAGAATTGTTTTTCTTTGTATTCCAACTTCATTGATATTGCTTGTGCAAAAACTTTTCAATTTTATGTGATCAAAATCATTCAACTTTTTTGATCATCTCTATCCCTGGTTGAGGTTAAGAATTTTCCTTCTTACCATATCTGTGAAGTAGCTCTTTCTTTTGTTCCCCTACTTTTTAAGTAATGTGACTATTTCTATTTAGACTATATGTTTATTTTTAATTTATCAAGATATGTGGCAGAAGTGTTTGATCTAAATCTATTTTCCGAGACTGCTTTTCATCAAATAAGGGGTCCTTATCCTAACAGTGTCCCTGGGTTTATTGAACAATAGACCTCTGTATTCAATTGCTTCTAAAACCTTGAGCTCCTGACTCCTAGTTGGTTTTTTCAATGTATCACGATACTGGGGTCCACAGTGTAGTCCATTCCCTTACTGTATATGTGTCTCACCTCTGAAATTAGATCGCAATGAAGGCAAAAGTAATGTCATTTTCTGATTCTGCATCACTAATACCTAAGCATTATACATTGCTTGTAATAGGAAGCATTTAGTTAACATTTGTTGAATTGAATATAATATTTTTTATCATTTACTGTCATTTCATAGTTAGATACCCCTGTGAAACAGAACACTCATTGTACTCAGTCAGACCTGGTTTGTTTGTAACAAAACAGGATTCTTGGAGAAGAGTAAAGAGTAGACAGAAATGACCATTGTGTGGAAATGAAAGGCAACAATAAAACTTTTTAAGAGGAAAATATGCCTACTATTTTCAAGGCCTACTGCCTGTGGAAGAAACAGATAAGACACAGTCCTTGCTCTTAGAGTTATTTGTATGCATTATAGTAACTCCAGGCATTCAAACTGAGTTTGAATCTTAGCTCTGATACTTGTTATCTGTGTGACCTTGGACAAGTCCATTCCTCTCTGTATGTTTCCATTTTCTCCTGCACCTCCAATCCCATTTTGTTTCTCCTTTCTCTGTTCACGACCCCCAACATTTAAAGGTGCAAACCATTTCAGAATGTAATCATGAGCACCTACTGTGATACTTCTATTACATAGCACACAGTGAGTGCCAAAGAAAAACTTAATTTTCTAAGGACAATGAAAAATGAAAAGAAGTAGGTCAAGTATTTCCATATTGAGCTATCAGTCTCCAGCCATGTCCTAAGCCTCCTTTTAATTGTCCTTCCAGAACTTTAGGTGTGGTTGGAAAGGATTCTCATACCATAGGTACCAATAGCTCATGGAAAAAAATTTTGAAAGGATGTTTGGGACTGTGCCTTGGAATCACAGGCTCTAGATGAAAAGAAAGAGTCCTCTCCTCCAACTCACCATCGCAATGAAACTCATGATATCTAAATATCTTAGCACTCGGGACCTTCCCTGAGTGTAGCCCCAGTCTCTCCATCAGCTCTAGGATCTACGCTGCTTGTCTCTGGTCATCCTGATTCCCATCCAATCAAGCCCCAGCAGCTACAGCAGACAGAGCCATAGACATTCTTCTCAGCCACGCCAGTCGACCCCATGAAGACCTGGTCATTCCAACTCAATGGCAGTGGCTGCTCATGCTCATAGCTGTCCTAGAGATGAGATGACTCTTATGACTTTCAAGGGCAGTGAAAAGAGGGGAAAAGAAGTCTACCAGAGGCAGCTGGTGGTGTAACGGATAGAGCAAGGGGCCTGGAGTCAGGAAGATCGGAGCTCAAATGCAGCTTCAAACCCAACAAACTTACCTATATGACCCTGGACAAGTCACTTATCCTCTCTATACCTCGTTTTTCTCAACTGTAAGATGACTCCTACCTTAAAGGGTTGTTATAAGGACCAAATGAGATAACATTTGTAAAAGCACTTAGCGAATTGTCTGTACATAATAGGTACCATGTAAATGTCTATTTCCTTTTCTTCCGAGAACATGCAATACATAGATTTTGTACCCCTTTCTCTTCTACCATCGAGCTTCCTGTCCATAAAAAAGTACATGCTTCCTGAGAAACCTGGTGGAGATGAAGAGTTAAAGGGATTATTACTCTTTCGCATATGCCAAAAGCAACAGAAATTGCTTTACCAGTTCTCTCTCCCCAAATTATCATCACCTCCAGACCAAAAAATGAGGACAAGGCATGGGCTGCATTTATCTTTGTTGTTCATGCCATAATAATGTTTTATTACATTCATATAGCACATTTTATTCAGAGATTCCCCAATTATTGGGCACATAGTTTGTTTACAACTTTCTGCCTTTGATAATAATACTGCTGTAAATATTTCTGGACAGATGGGGTCTTTCTTGATGTCAAGAACACTTTGGTTCTTTGTGTCAAGAGTATGACCGATTTTGTAACTTTTCTTAGATAATTCTCTTTTGCTTTCCAAAATGGGCCAATTTATAGTTCTACCAGAAGTGAATTATCATTCACACTTCAAGGTAGTCATGTCATCACTAATTTTTCCCATATTTTGTCTCTTTTTTTTTTTGCCAAATCAGTGGGAATAAGTTGGTACTTCATAGTAGCTCTACTGGTCTTTTCTCTAAGAGAAGATTGGAGCACTTTTAGAAATGGTCATCACTAGCGCCTTCTTTTGAAAACTACATACCTACCCTTTGAGCACTTTTATAGTACAAAATAACTCTCCATCAGACTTTTCAAAAACTGAATTTTTATCAAAATATTTTAAAGTCATCAAATGTTTCCCTTCTACCTACCTATTCCAAAAAGCCATCCTTTATCATGAAGAATATAAGGGGAGAAAGGTTCAGCAAAACCAACACATTGAAAAAATCTGGCTTTCTCTGCAGTATTCCGTACCCTTTGTCCATAACTTGGGCGAGAAAGTAGAGGGTAATGTCTTTTCATAATTCTAGGGCTAAGCTTAGCCGTTATAATCTTATAGGATTTACTTTTCATTGTTTTAATGGTCTTTCCAATTACACACTACTATTTTTGTGCATGTTGTTTTAATGGTTTGCTTACTTTTTTCTGTCAAGCCTTCCCAAGCTTCCCTCTACATGAATCAAATTCATTGTTTATTACAATAGATTAATGTTTCATTACGTGCATGGACCATATCAATTCCTTACTCCAATTCCTATTGACCCTGGGTTTAAATATTATTTCACCTTTAACATATCTTTTTTTTAAATGTTAATGTACATAGCTAAGAGCACAATAGCAATATACAGTTTACAAAAGTAAATATACATACCTTTGGTGTACATGTTTATTTTTTTACATTTATGGAAATAAAATAAAAATATTTGGAAACAACTGGCCTATAGAATGGGCAACAAACCAAACAAGCATTTATAGAGTACCTGTGAAGACATCTATGAAACTATTCCTTCCTCTCAAGAAGATTCCATGCCATAGGAGAGAGACGTAATGTACACACACACACACACACACACACACACACACACACAAAATGACATATACAATAATCTATTTGGAGGGAGGTACTATCAACTAGATAGAAGAGAAAAACCCTCATGTAGGTAAGAGGTAGAGGTAGAGATGACCTATGAATGAAATTAGATATTCTAGAAGGCAGGGGTAAGGAAGGGGAGTCTATCCCCAACCGTGGTCAACAGCCTAGGCAAAAGCATAGAGAAGACAACTGGTGTGAACCAAATAGGACGATCAGTTTTGTTAGATTTTAGAGAGTGTGAAAAAGGATAATGTAGAATAAGACTGGAAAGGCGAGAGCCAGGGTTTACTCCTCCCTCCCCCCCCCGTTTAGTATGTAAATCCCTTTGTAATCTAATTCCCAGCTATTGATTTCATAGTACTCTCCTTTATGCACCCTACATTTTAGCTAAATTAGTCTACTCACTACTCTACGTGTAAAATGCCCCATCTCCCACCTCCAAACCTTTGCACGAGCTTTCCTCCATGCTAAGTGTTCCTCCTTTTGGTGGTGTTCCCAGCCTCCTTCATGACTTGACACAAAGACCACCTTCTGTACAAGACTCATCCTTATCTTCCCAGTCATTAGTTTCCTTTTCTTCCAAATAACTTTGTATTTATTTTCTGTGAACTTACTTGCTTATATGTTGCACGCATGTGTTTTCTTCCAGTAGAATGTAAGCTCCCTTAGGGCAAAGATTTGTTCCATTTTTATGTTTATTTCCCCAGCCCCTGGTGGGGCTTTGTAGGTCCTCAATAAATGCTTGTGGAAGCAGATTGAACTAACATCATTTTGATGTGCATTTTTGTTTAAAATGTTGATTTTGTAATCTAAACCACTAAACAACTTTTCTATTTTTTAAAAATCTGGTACCAACTAGTTTCATATAATTATTATTTAATGCAACAATGCGATATTCAGCAAAGCCATTCCCATTTCTTTTCCTTTTTATATTATTTCCTCTGATGTTCATGAATTCATATTTCTTCCATATCAACTTTGTTATTCTTTTATCAAATTCTATGAAGTATTCCCACAGTTATTTGGTCCAAGGAAATCCTACTCCAATTCTTCCACACAGCATGAAAACAACACTTAAAGGCTGTGCCAATGGACTATGAGCATTAACTAGTTTAATTGAAAAAAGAATTTGCAGCTGCTTCCCAGGGACCAGAGACAGGGAGGCTCATCCCCTTTATTCTGACTATTTCAGGATGGATTCTTATGACCATAAAACAAAGTTACCAAATAAATGGTCTTTTGAGCACCCTTTCTCATCCTACAGTGGCCATGCAGAAGCAAAAAGACCATCAGGAAGATAATTGCATCCTATTCATTAACATCAATTGCTGAGCATAAGAAGGCAGAGAAAATCTAGGAAGACATTGATGGGACCCTCCAAATTAAATCAACATGTATTTTGATATTATGGGACTTTATTACTGTGGCAGACAAAGGGGAAGATTGATAAAAAATTGACTCAGACTAACCTAACAAGAGTCCAAAGACTTGTAGGGTGTAGAGAAGATGGTCATCTATGTGTCACGAATACTATCTTCAAGAAGGGAGTTAGGAAGCTTTGGATGTGGTGAGTATTGAATGTCATCAGGAAAAATGAAATAGACTCTATCTTAAACCATAGAAAATGACTGCTTGCCAGGGTGGAAATAATATCTGAATCAGTTGTCTATGTATAGGCAAACTACTGACTAGCAGGGATAGAACTGAAAATATAGCAAGAAAAAGAATAAAAGAATGAAAATATATAGAATACGGAAATAGTCTCACATAAAAGAGATATACAAGGAAGAGTTTTTTACAATAGAAGGGGAAATGGAAGGGTTACAGGCAATGATTGAACCTCAGTCTCATCTAAATTCATTCAAAAAGAGAATCATATATCTATAGATATACATATAGCCATATATATGTCTTTATATATTTGTGTGCATGCATATGTATGTTCACATACATATGTATATACAGACATACCTAGTACATGTACACTCAGTTGGGTATAGAATCTCTCTTACCCGACAGGGAAACAGGAAGGGAAGAGCAGTTAGAAGTCTACATAGACAAAGGGCATGAGTGTGAGTTGATTATGTTGGGATCTGAAAAAAAAGTGAAAAGCTAAAAAAAAAAGATGCATCAGGAAAGGTGGGAAGGCATATGTAGAATGGGGAAATTTTCTCATAAAAGAGGCTTAGAAAGAAGAGTTTTTATAGTGGAGGGGGGAGTAGGGGAGATGTCTGAAACTCACTTGATTCAAAGACAGAAAAATACATATATCCACTCAGTTGGGAATAAAAATCCACCTTATTCAACAGGGAAATAAGAGGGGAAGGGGATAAGAGATTTGGGGAGGGGAATGATAAAAGGGAGACCAAATTGAGAGAGCCAATGATCAGAAGTAAAATGGGCTTTTGACTAGGGACTGGATGAAAAAGAGAGCAGGATAAACAGAAGGAAAATGTGATGGAGAAAAATACAGTTAGCATAATTGTGAATGTGATTGTGAATGAGATGTGCTCACCCATAAAATGGAAGTGGATAGCAGAGTAGATTGGAAACCAGAATTCAACAAAATGCTATTTACTAAAGACACACTTGAAACAGAAAGACACCAAGAGCTAAAATAAAGTACTGAAGCAGAATTTATCATGCTTCAGCAGAAGTAAAAAAGACAAAGGTAGCAATCACCATCTCAGGCAAGTAAAAGCAAAAATAGACTGAATTAAAAGATTATCAAGAAAACTACATTTTGCTAAAAGATGCCTTAGACATTAAAGTAATATCAAAAAATACAGCAAGTTTCTCTTATAAAGATATCATTTCTCAAATATATAGAGAACTGAGTCGAAGTCTTAAAAATAAGGGCTATTTTCTAATTGATAAAAGTTCAAAGGATATGAACAGGCAGTTTTCAAAAGAAGAAATCAAAGTTATGTGTGGTCATATAAAAATGCTTTAAACCACTAATGACTAGAGAAATTCAAATTAAAACAACTCGGAGATACCACCTATCAGCAATGACAAATGCTGAAGGGGATGAGGGGGAAGTAGGTACACTCATGAACTGTTGGTGGAGTTGTGAACTCCATTTCAGCCATTCTGGAGAATAGTTGGGAACTGTGTCGTCCAAAGAGCTATAAAACTGTGCCTATCCTTTCACCCAGAAATACTACTCCCAGTTTTGTCCCAAAAGAGATAAATGAAAAGGGAGAAGAATCTCTATGCACAAAAATATTTATAGTAACTCTGTGGTGGTAAAGATTTTGGACTTTGAAAGAATGCTCATCAATTGGGCAATGACTGACCAAGTCGACTTATACAATTGTAGTGGATTACTATTGTATTGTAAATGATGAGGGGGTTAGTTTTAGAAGAAAGAAATGAAAAGATCTATATGAACTAATGTAAAGTGAAATGAGAACTGGGAGATCATTGTACATAGTAAAAGCAATATTATAATGATAATCAACTATGAAAGACTTGGCTACTTTGATCAATACAATGATCCTTCCAAAGGACTCAAATGCCTTCTAGTTCCAAAGAAAGAACTGATGAACTCTAAGTGCAAATTGAAGTACAATTTTCTCACCACATTTTTTTGTCTTTTTGTGATACAGATAATATGAAAATATATTTTCATGATTTCACATATATAATTGGCATAATTTTGCTTTGTCTTCACAGTGGATGGAAGAGTAGCAGGAAGAAGAAGGAGATTGTGGAATTCAAAATATGAAAAGAAAAGAACATTAAAAATAAATAATAATTTTTAAGGAGAAAAGGAATTTTTAAAAATTGAATTATGAATGAATGCTAGAGATTTGTTCTACTGACTCTGCTATTGATAGGAGTTCATTTAAAATTCCATAATTTCTTTTCCATAGAGAAAGTATTTTGACAACTTCTGATTTTGTTCATCTGGATATTTTAAATATTTAGAGATATTTATCAACATCATTTAAATTTTGAGTTTTCTGGAAATGTAATTGAATATAGCAGATAGTGATAACTTTATTTCCCCCTCTATTTTGTGTTTCCTTTTCTTCTTCATTTAGGTGACTTGGTTTGTCTTTCTGTATAAATATAATATATACGTATACAATTAAAAATATTAGTTGATTTTTAGTTGATTTTTGAAATTAGCTCTTTTTTGACTATATGTTCAATTGTAGTTTTTAAAAAGTATGTTCGCCTCATCTTAAATATCTTCTTGTTTATTTAGAGATTATTCATTTTAAAAAAGCCTTTCTTACTTGTAAACTATACAATTAGATCTCTAGGCCTCTATTGCCCTCATTCATTAACACAAATACTGAAGTAAATCCATTTGCTTCCCAAGATCGCTTTAACTGAATCCCATAGAAGTCTGTTTTGTCACTATTGCAATTATAACAAATGCTAACATAATTATTTTATTTATTATAAACTTTATCATTTCTAAGTCTTATCGTCTACCCACTCATAGTTTGGGATATAGTTTTATATTCTCCATTTGTATCTGTCTCTTTTATTCTTAGATCATTATGAATCTCAGTTGACTTTTTCTATTCATATCAGTACGTATATAATTTATAATGACACTATTTCATTGTCCATGGAATATTTAAGCATGATAGAGTTTCCCTGTTCCTCTCTCTTAATACTATCTATTATGGCTTCTGCTTTGTCTAAAATCATAACTGGAACTTTTGTCTTTTGGAATTTGGCCAAAGTACACTGTTTTATTCGAGCCTCACTTTATATCTGTATGTGTCCCAAGGCATTAGGTATCTCAGTGAAGGCAACATATTGTTACATTTTGTTTTCCAATCTGTTCTACATCTCTATTCATTTTTATTTTAGAGGAGTTCAATTTGTATTTTCAAGGTTATGGTCACTAAGTTTGGGTTTTCCGCTATCATATCCTGTAATATTTCTTGGTCTTATCAGTACAAAGTACACTACAGTTAGTTCCACTGTATTAATCTAATCCTAGTCCCAACACAGTCATATAGGGGCGATTAGCCTACCTTTCCCCTACTCACACAAAACAGTCCCAGGAATCCTGGTTTTATTGATATAATCTGCTGTAAATGTTTTTCCTTTCTTACACCTAAAAAAGAGAGGTAAAGTGAGGAAACTTACTCTTTCATCCATCACACACCCCACCCCCAACATTCCATTAATTTGTACTTTACCTGAGCTACCTAAATTCAAGGTGTCATTACTGTACCATTCGCCCTTCCTATTCTGGGTCAAGCTACTTCTGCCTGTTCCCCTACACAGGATGTCCCCCTCAATCTCCAGCCATTGATTTCTCATTTTCTCCCATAAGACAGAGCTTCAGAGAAACATAGTCTTAGGTTAGAAGGCATCATATATTCACTCCTCACTTTAAAGTTCTGTTCACATTATTAGAATTTCTCTTCATGCTTGATGTACATTTTACAATCCTTGCACAGAGCATAACATCTGTAATTTTCACTAGATAGGTAATTTGGTGATACAGACTGATTTCCCTTATTTTTTTTGAGATCTCTTTCAAAATTTGGTGTAGTTTTCAGATTGGATTTGGAATCAAGAAGACCTGGACCAAATCCCACATCAGACATTTATTTACAAGCCATTCAGCCTCCCTTGGCCTCAGTCCCTCATCCGTAGAATGAAGGGATTGGACTAGATGGAATCTCAGGTCTTTTCCACTTGTAAATCTGTGATCTTAGGAACCTTTCACTTCTTGTCCTTAATAATTCTAAGTTTGTTTTGCTGAGTTTTGTCCTCTAGATGCATTGCCACAAGTTGTGCTTTGAAATTTTTGTTCTGCCATTTGTTCTGATGCCTCTTCATTTTCATTTTCCACTGGGGCATTTTTTTTCCTGCAGAGAATCAATCAAATCATTAAGATTTCTCACTCACTACCTCCAAATGATTTTTGTATCTGTCTTTTACTAATCTTAAATTGATTTTATTTCCATCTCCATAAATGCCAGATTTCCTTTTGTCTAACTGTCTAATTGATAATCTCTCTGAAGATTTTTGTCATAAATTCACCTTCACTTTAGGGGTTATTATTCTTTTCTCCAGGCAATTTCTTCTTGATTCCTTTTATCCCGTAATATTAATTCATCACATTGTAGCTTTTTCTTTTTTGCATTTATGGTGAGGAGGGAAGTAGATGGACTAGTCAGATCTTCAGTTACTCTTTTCATTTTTTGCTTTAGATAATTTTCTCTGGAATTCTTTCCTTTTCTCTCTTTTCATTGCCATTGTTCTTTCAATTTATTTGATCCATTTGTTGCTGTTTTAAGGTCATGGAAGACAGTAGGGTTTAATTCTGACAAGTCAATGAGCCATCTTTCCCAAATTCCCCTGTATTCTGGGTTCAAAGATCCCTTTTAGATATAATTTTTAATATCCTGTGGCTGAGTATCTTATTGCCTAAGGTTTCTTTCAGTTCTAGAATTCTAAACTGCTTTCTAAAGACCCTTCCAGTTAAAACATTATATATTCTAACAAGTTTTAAGGTTATTTCTAGCTCTGTATTACATATACATATATATATATATATATTCTATGTTCTAAAATTTTAAAGGCTAAGGTTCTTTCATAAAGTCTATGTTCAATGTTCTGTTATTTTCCAAGGTCACTTCTATCTCTAATAAAGTCATTTCTCATTCTAATAATCTTTCTTTTATGTCCTAACGTTCTATGATTCTATGAAATATGGGAGAGATAGGACAGACATGACTGAATTTCAGTTTAATGAGATGACATGAATTATTATTTTATGTGATCTCAAAGATCCTTTCTGTTATGTCTCCAAGATAGTAGCAGTGGTACTTTTTATTTACCTTGTTCGTCTTTCTGTTGTGCCTTCAAGAGATTAGCATTGGCCCTTTTTATTTACTTTTTTAAAAAGAATATTGGGAAGGGAGAATATTTTGCCTTTCCTTTCCTCTATCTTTTTCTTTTTCCCTTTCTCTTTCTCTTTTCCCTTCTCATAGTCAGGGTAATTATTAAAGAGACTAACAGCTAATAGCTGCTGTTGAGAACTGGTGCCAAAAAGGTAGCTCACTAAAGTTTACTTTATAGAGTTGCTTCTGAATTTTCTACAAATAGTCATGCACATGACTAAAACAAACTCATGCAAACTTCTGATATGTGAAAAGGACATTTAGCAGATCCAAAAGCTCTGCCAAGTCTATTGTCACCTTGGTTCTCACAACAGTCCTAGGAGTTATGTAGGACAGTGGTTATTATCACAATTTCACAGCCACAGGGGTGGGGAGTTGTCAAACATCAGAAAATTGCTTTGTGGCTAAGGGAGAACTTAAACCCCCATCATTTCCATGGACCAGTATCCTTTCCCTTCTACTATTATGCTACTGTACTACCACCATTTTCCATTCTGCTCTCTTAGGGACCTATAAATTCAGGCCTTATTTCTGTGCTTTGAAACTTCTCATTTTAGATATCTATTTCTCAGACTTCTCAGACTGGCTTCCCCTGAGAGGGATGACTAATAGGAATGTGCGTAAGTAACCATCCTTGGAAATACCAAAATTATCAAGTAATACTGTTACTTTTTAGTCGTCTGAAAAAATTATTTCTTGTTTTACTCTGCTTCTACCAGAACAATAGTTCTCAGGAAAGTGGAGATATTACATTGGATTAAGACCACAGCTTTTTGTTATTAATTTGTCTTTTAAAAGCAGGAAGGAGAGAGCAAAATAGTTAAGTGGTCAGAGAATATAAAGAGTTTTCTTAAGGAACTGAGTGGTATAACCAACCATATGGAAGATTTCTCTGAATCATTATTTTAAAGATGCACATCGAAACAAATTTGAGGTTTCTTGCACCAACAAATTGGCAAACATGATAAAAGATTCCAACAGTCAGCGTCACAAGGATTGCAGAAAGATAGGTGCATTAATTAATATACTATGGTGTAGTTTTGTGTTTTAACTATTCTGGAAAGTAATTCAGAATTATGCTAGAATGTGACTAAAATATCCTTACCCTTTGATTCAGAAATCCCACACCTAGGGCGGCTAGGTGGCACAGTCAATAGAGCACCAGTCTTGGAGTCAGAAGGACCTGAGTTCAAATCTGACCTCAGACACTCTACCCAAATAAAACTAGCCATGTGACCTTGGGAAAGTCACTTAACCCCAATTGCCCTCCAAAAAAAA
>CM053595.1:16537756-16568800 GCA_028646575.1 Pseudocheirus occidentalis
GGTAGTCCTTGACCAGCTGCATCTTCTTGTCAGAGGTGTCAGTTTTCTGCTCAGTGCTGGCAATGACCCTCCAGGCTGACCTTCACCCCCCAACTATGTTCTTGTAGGCCACCGAGAGTAGGTTGCGCTCCTCGTTGGAGAGCTCGGTCACCGCCTTCATGCAGGTGGCCATGTCGTCATATTGCTCGGCCTGCTCGGCCAGCTTGGCCTTCTGGATCATCTGGGTCTTCTACATAGTGGACAGGTTTTGGGTGGGAGTGGGGGCAGTGGCGGCGGCGGAAGCAACAGGGCTCCGGGGAGAGGGAGAAGCGGCACCGAGGGTGGGGCCAGGAGAGAATCAACCCAGATCAGGAAGAGTCCTCGAAAGCCTAGAAGGTGGAGGGGGCCGGAGGGAAGGAGGGGGGAGACAGAAGAGAGGCAAAGAAAAGGAGGAGAGGGAGGTGAGGGAAGAGCAGTGTTGTACTTTTATCAAATGTTTTTCTGCACCCACTGATTTTATCATATGATTTTTGCTACTTTGTTACTGTTATAATCAATTATGTTAATCATTTTCCTTGTGTTAAACAATCCCTGTCTTCCTGCTATGAATTCTGCTGGGCCATAATGTATAATCTCTGTGAGGTATCATTATAATCTTTTAGCTAGTATTTTATTTAGGATTTTTGCATCCATATTCATGAAACTGGTGTATCATTGTCTTTCTCTGTTTTTACTTTTCCTAGTTTTAGGTATCAGTATCATAGCTGTTTTATAAAAGGAAAGGATAGGACCCCTTCTTTGTCTATCTTCTAAAAACAACTTTGAGCAAACAAGTCATTCTATTATAAATACTCAAATTAACCTCAAAGATCCTATGAAGGAAGATGCTATTGCTGTGGTGTAGGAAACGATGAGTTGGTTGTTTGGAAAACATGGAAAGACTTGCACTTAGGAAGTAAGATGCTTCAGAGAAACAGATGATAGAAGGAAGTCAGCATGATATGCCCTTGACATATATGTGCATGAGTGTATATGTGTATGTATGTCTATGTTTATAGATATCTGTGTATATGTCTATATATACATATATTTGTGTATGTGTTATATGTGTGTATATATATGTATATATACGTATATATGTATATTGTGTGTGTGTGTAGCCATGCTTAATTGTACCCTTCTTGGTGGGGGAGGAGAAATAAAGTAAAAAGTACATAGCAGAGAACAAAAGAAAACCAACAAGGAAGCAAAGAAAAGCCAGGAAGCTTTGAAAACAATGTGTAGTATTTATTATATAGGTTTTCTTGAAGTAGAAATTTATTGAAGCCTCTCTTATGGTTTTCTGTGCATGTGGCATTTTTTTCTTTTCTCATTTTATATTTAAGTGTAAAATTGTAAAAATTTACTAAAAGAATGAAGGATGAACAACAGCATACCTCTGTTAATGCAGACTAAGATTATGTCGGGGTTTTTGGTTGCTGCATCATACTGCTGAATTATATTGAGTTTGCAATCCACTTAAGCTCCTAGATATCATCTGCATATAACTATTGCCAATCCACTCCTGTTATTCCCATATTGCATTTGTGATGTTGATTTTTTTAAGTAAAGTATAGGATGTTACATTTATCTCTATAGAATTTCTTCTTACTAGAATCAGCCATCATCCTTGCTTATCAAGACCTTTCCGAGTCTTCAGGAAGACAAAGAGTAGAGGTATATATCTACTTAACACAGACTTTTCAGTAAATTTCAAAACTACATGTGAAAATGTGGCCATCCAAATTAATAGGAGTAAGGGTATGAAAAGGAATGATACTATTGAGTTATCTATCTGCCATCCCTCACTTAGGACGTGAGAGTGGACCACCTTCTTTTACCAGTCACATATGTCTTCAGTGTTCACAAATACCTGCAATAATAATTAAAATTAACACATCAGAGGGCAGAGTAGCATGTGAAATTAGAAACAGGAGGGAATAGTGTTAGCTAGGAGGATCAAGGAGAACATACAAAGTCAGATTTCAAGGGAAAGAAAGATTCTGACAGGTGATGATGTATCCCAAACAGGAAACTGGTCTATGCAAATATACGAGGGATACAATTAGGGGACAATAAGAAGTCCATTTTGGCTGCATCATCTAATGTCTAAAGGGGAAAACTGTGTGATAAAAATTGAAAAGTAGTTTGGAGATATGGCAGGGGGGCTCTGAAGATCAGAAGCCCTATTGATGGCATAGAGGCGGTACAGTAAATAAAGCACTGAGCCTAAAATCAGGAAGGTCTAGGTTCAAATCCAGCTTGAGTGATCCTGGATGTGTCACTTAACCCCTGTTTGCCTTAGTTTCTTCAACTGTAAAACGGGGATAATGATAGGACTTACTTTGCAGGGTTTTGTGAGGACCAAATGAGATAATATTTTTATTTTTGCTTTTTGGAGGGGGGAAGGCAGGACAATTGGGGTTAAGTGACTTGCCCAAGGTCACATGGTAGTAAGTGTTAAGTGTCCAAGGCCATATTTGAACTCAGCTCCTCCTGACTCCAAGGCCGGTTCTCCATTCACTGCGCCACCCAGCTGCCCCAAGATAATACTTTTAAAGCACTTAGCATGGTGCCTGGCACGTAGTAAGTGTTTAATAAATGTATATTTCCTCTTCCCTTCCTTTCCTCAATGGGGAATCACTGAAGGTTTGCGAGCAGAAGAGTGAACAGGCTCATGCGATTGATGGTTTACTTTAGCTTTAGTGTGGAGCATACTGCATAATATGGCATAGTAGAAGGAAGAGATGCAGGGTACAAATCAGTTAGAAATCTGTTCAAATAGTCCAACAGAGAGGTAATAAAGGTCCAAACCAGGGAAATGGCGGTGCGGGGGGGTTGGGGGATTAGGGGGTAAGAAGTAGAGAATGGATGCAAAAGAGATAGCTTAGAAGCAGATTTGATAGGAGTTGGTCACTGAATGGATGTTTGAGGGTAAGGGAAAAGTAAAAAGTGACTGGGGTTTTGAGCTTAAGTGACAAGAAAGTAATGACCATGCAGTAAACAGAAATACAAAAATCTGTATAATCTATATGTAACTTTGGGTGAGCCACCTTATCTTTCTGGTCCTTGTTTTCCTCTTCTGTAAAATGTTCCCCCTGCCCCTGATGGTTATTGTGAGGGGGGAAAAAGTCTATGCAAGAGCTTTTGGAAATTGTAAAGCAAATGTAGAGGATTGCGAGGGATGTTACTGTTATCAACCTTGTTGTCATCATTAACAGGGAAAGGGTGCTCTCGGTTCATCTGCTCTCTCTAGTACTTCACCACTTTAACATACCTGGTAACTACCTACTCCCTTGTATTTACTGAATAGAGTTACTACCATGGCAAGAAAGGAAGACTTCAACATAATCTCCTTCTTTCTGTTCCTTATAGGTACCTAGGGAGGCCAAGGGACATTCTCTTTGGGGGCGTGTGCTTGGAATGTTCCATAAAAATGTCAGAGTAAGTACAGGGATGGTCCAGGGGTGTGTATGTTTGTCATTTAATAGCACAGAATAGTAAGCTTTCTAAATACTCCAAATTTACCCAAGCAATCTGAAGGTAATTGTTTGCTTTACAAGAGCAACTCAAGTTGATTTGTGTTGGTTCAAAAGTCGCTAATTACTCATCTCACTGTGGCCCAGAACCACAACTCTGGGTTTATACGTACCACATTCAATCTTCAGTGTTTCTTACAAAGACTCTTTTTGGTTTGTGTTCTCATACAGGGAGTCTCCCTGGGAATACCACTATTTAATACATCTAGATCTCTACAGAAAAGATATATGAGCCCTTCATTCTGGCTAATAAAATATAGAATGAATCCAAACAGAAAACCACAAAACTCAATGGGGAATAGAGAGGAGCAATAAACAGACTGTTTGGGGGAGGGAGAGAAGGAGGGCCAGTCCTTCACCTCACCAGAGATAAGGGTCTCTTCAAAAAAGGAAAGAAAGTGCTTGAGGTCATTAAGAAAGTTAAATCCTTCCCCAGTGAATTCCACCTCCTAGGGGCCTATCCCAACCTAGGTTCATATCTTGTGATTGAGCACCCTATCCCACCAAGAGAAAAGTATTTTGGGTCACGAGACAGTTGACCCATTTCCTTCTAGGAAGCTAATGAAGTATTCCAAAAAAGAATCAACTCTCTAATGATCCCTCCCCTTTGGTTGAAATAAAGGAATCCATCCAAAGAGTAGTATTATAGATCTAGAATATTCCGTGTATTTTGGAGAGATGGAGTTCACCATGAGAAAAAGTGTCTGCTCCACATTTAAGAATTCAAAGGAAAGATCAGAAGGAAGGTCAGGAAGGAAACACAGATAAGCAAGGTATCTTTGAAAGTTTAATGTTGAATTTATTATAGATGTAAAAGGAAAAGCAAGCTATATGTAATAGAGATTTAGAGGGTCAAATGTAATCCTCTTTTTCTGTCCTACTTTGTATATAGAAATGCTCATCTTGTTTGATTATAAGTTGAAAATAAAAACAATAATAGTTTTTAAAGAAAAAAGAATCTACTAATTATCTACTTTAATGAAAAGTAAAGAAAAATTGTTTCAACTATTTATGGGCTCACATACAGATCTGTTGTTTTCCACAGATTTCTGTCAGGTTAAATATATCCTATCCTATATTTAATGTAT
Source organism: Pseudocheirus occidentalis (assembly GCA_028646575.1). Lineage (NCBI taxonomy): Eukaryota > Metazoa > Chordata > Mammalia > Diprotodontia > Pseudocheiridae > Pseudocheirus > Pseudocheirus occidentalis. Next base: position 16,542,402 of record CM053595.1, read on the forward strand.
TGTTAACCTGAGTATTTGCATCAGATTTAAAGGCTCTTTTACCTGTAGAGACCTAGATGAACTTAAATTTCCATGAGAAAGTCAGGAAGGGAGGAAAGAAGGAAAGGGCGTAGAGTCAAATTCTGGTATTCTCAAGAGGAGCCTTGTTGGGTCATAAGAGAGAAGTCATTTTTGAGAAGCCTCCCAAGCTTGAACCTCATCCATATAAAACCAAAGCTATGGTTCTGGACCACCAGTTGAAATTAACATAATGTAAAGGACAGAGAAAGTCAAAGTGAAATGTTTAGAACCACTGTCCATTAAAAATCAGTCAAAAATAAAGATTAAAATATCTTTGGAGTTCTTGTGCAAATCACTTGAAAAACAGGGTTCGTTTATAAAAATTCACTTAATATACAAGTCTTAGGGAACACACAAAGCAAGGAGTGCCATTAAAAGACTATACCAAACCTGTGATTTCACTGAGTTGTGTTCTATTTTATTTCCCTCACAGAACAAAGAGGAAAACCACTAGCGTTTCTCTGACCATCAGTTCCCCTGTCCATGAAGATTCCAATGGCTATGTGGCCCGTCCTAGTTTCTCTACTTTAGTTCAACCATTGTCTATGGACCTCCAGAGGGTAGGCTGGATTTTAAACCTTTTACAAGATTCTCTAAAACAGATAAGGAGGTACAGACAGGGGATATTCAAAGGCATTTTCTTGAAAAGTATGAGCAAGGAATGCTTCTCAGCTGTGCTTTCAAAAAAAAGAGTGATGGTAAACAGAATTAATTTGAGAGCACTGTCCAGGTCAACTTGGCCATTTGTCACTATTTCCAAGAGCTAGATTCCCAGACAGACTATGCCAACTATCCAGGAATGGAATTCCCCTTCAATTGAAAAGAAAAAGGCAATAAAGCCATATTTAAAACCTAAGAGATCTAACATGAACAAATGTACAGGGATTTAGAAGTAGAGAATATTGTATTTCACTGTCTCAGATGGTAGAGGTGGGGGATAAATGAGGAAAGGGTGGGGACGAGGATTCAGAACAGAATTTCTACACTTTCTGTCATATGGCTTCCAACTTTATCATTCAACCAAAATGCTCTCTTTGAAGTCACTAACAATCTCTTAATTGTCAAATCTTAATGACCAAATGGGCTTTTCTCAATCTTCATCTTTCTTGATCTCTCTGTGGGTTTAATCAGATGATCTTCCCAGATACTCTCTTCCCTCTAGGTTTTCATAACTGTGTTCCTTCATGGTTCTGCTCCTAGCTATCTGAGCACTCCTACTTAATCTCCTTTGCTCTCACAAATAGCACTGGGCTTTAAAGAAGCACCAGCCTTTTCAGAAGGTAGAGATGGTAAAGACACTCTGAGTGATGGGGGTGAAGAGGCATGAGGAAAGTGACCCAGTAAGTTGTCACTATCCAGTTGGACTTTAGCATAGTGAACGACCACATTGTGTACCTTCTTGTTCCCTGAAACAGATACCAAGCCCTTGCAGCAGCTTATCGGGATCCACCTGTGGAGCACCCCCCATCTTCACCAAGGTAGTTTATCAGTACAGTATAACAAGATTTAGGGTTCCTACATAAATCAAGAAATGGGGGCTTAGAGGAGGTGGGAACTGCAAGGAACACTAAAAGTTATCGAACACTTAACATAGAGCTTTGCTCATAGTAGATGCTTAGCAAGTGTTTATTCAATTGAAAATGTTAATTTAACTCCTCCATTTCATAGATGGAAAAACTGAGTCAAAGAGGGGAAGTGACCAGCCCAAGAAGACACAAGCTAATGGTCTGGACTGGGTTCTCTCAATTCTTGCTCCATGACAACATTCCAGTCACCAAACACTTATAAAATTCCCCTTGGCTAGGTGGAATGCATCCCACCTAATCACAGCCTAATCCCAAAGAACAGTGAAGGCACCTTGACCATCCAAAGATTCCTTTCTGGTGTCATTAGACAAAGCAGGATTTGTTATCAGTTTGAATCACAGTCAGGAACCAGCATTCATAAAATTCTCCATACTGGAGACAGGAGGCAGAATTAAGGAACTGTGGAGTAGACATGGGTAGGAATCTGGGCATCCAGAGGTATCAAGCAGAATGCAGCTGCAGCCCTTCCTATGCTTCTGGACTCCCTTTGCCATCTCACCCTGACCCAGAACAAGATATCAAGAACAAAGTCCATGTTGGAGATCCTACTAGAAGTACAAGTGAGTAAGTGAAGAAAGCACTTCAGGAGGGTGGAAAGAATACTGGATTAGAAGTCAGAAAACCTAGATTCGAATGCTATCTCTGCCATCTCTGAGTTATGTGACTTTGGGCACATCCCTTCCCATCTACCAGATAATCTCTAAAGTCCCATTCAGATCTGATAGTCAACAATCCTGCAAGTTCCCACCATTGACAAGACCAGGGAAAAAAATTCATTTGCATCTTGTCCAGGCAAGAGTACTTGCGCAGGTCAACTTCAAATAGACCCTCAGGAAGCTCATTGAATAACATATACTATCAAAAAGGAAGTTGAACTATTTCCCACAAAATTTCCCTCTTCTTCTGAATTTCTCTCGTGTCATAGATCTGGAGACAATGGAAAGAGAGCTGGATTTGTATTCAGAGACTTGGGTTCAAATCTCAGCTCTGCCATTTACTTCCTGTGTATCCTTGATCAGTTTACCTATCTGGTCTCAATTTCTCCATCTGTAGAATGAAGACATTAAATTCAGTTATCTCTAAGGTCCCTTCTAGCCCTAAATCTGTGACAATATAATTCTACAGCAAAATAGGACAGCTCTCAGTAATAGTAATACATACAAAAAATAATGCATTAATGTATCACTTCCAAATTATTTCTTTGGAAGAAAGGTTTTACAAAGTTTGGTACAAAGATTGCCATCTTCATTTTACAGAAGAGGAAGCTAACAGTCTGAAAAGTGAAGGGACTTATCCACAGTCACAAAGGTCATTAGAGGTAGAGCCCAGACTCAAGCCCAGCTTTCTCCTTCTATGACACCTTGTTTGCCTCTCTCCTGAGTCTTTAATAATAAGGGGGGCTCAAGTAGGTTTTCCCTCTGAATTAAGAGCCAGGTTCTGGTTTTAGTAGACATCTTATGACAAAGACAAAAACAGGATTAAAATTAAAGTAAAAATAACAACCAAATGTTATTTTTTCATGAGTTCACTTCAAGCTTATAGCTAGGTAGCCCAATGGATACAGCATTAAACCTGTAGTCAAGAAGTCCTGAGTTCAAATCTAGCCTCAGACATTTACTAGCTCTGTGGCCCTGGGAAAGTTACTTAGCCTCTCGATGCCTCAGTTTTCCCATCAGTAAATGGGGATAGCAATAGCACATATCCCCCAGTGTTACAATGAGGATTAAAATGAGATAATATTTGTAAAGTATTTTGTAAATCTTAAAATGCTCTATAAATGCTAGCTAACATCTTAATAATTGTCAGCATATACATATTTCTATGCAGATATCTGTACAACCCTTCATACTTTTCAAAATGCTTCCACATTCATTATTTCATTGGACCCTAACAACATTAATCTAGGCAGAGCAGTTATTATTATTTTCCATTTTACAAATGAGGAAATGAAGATTTTAGGACTGTAGAATATAATTTGTCCAAAACCACATAGCTAGGTGGCATTGTACAGTGGACAGAACCCCGGGCCTGGAGCAGGAAGACCTAAGCTCAAGTCCTGCCTCAAATACTTACTAGCTGTGTGGCCCTGGACAAGTCACTTAACCCTGTTTCAATCTCAGTTCCTTATCTGTAAAATGAACTAGAGAAGAAAATGGCAAACCCCTCCAGTATCTTTGCCAAGAAAACTCCAAATGAGGTCACAAAGAGTCAGACATGACTTGAACAACAACATACAGCTACACTCAAGTGCCTGGGCTAGAACCCTGGACTCTTGAATCCTAATTCAGTGCTCTTCCCATTATACCACAATATTATTATTACTATTCTTATAATACTAACTCCCCACTCCCATGCCCAAAGGGCAGAACTATACTCAAAAAACCAACACCTTTTTAAAAGTATTAATGTAAATTTTCAACTAACCTAGGTTTAAGCAGTGAGAAGCAACTATTAGGTTGATAAACAATGACTGTAGACTTGCTATGAGAAAAAAACAGTCTCATGATTACAAAGTCTAGAACAATATACAAACTTTCATTAAATAAGTTGGTAACAATAATTTTGAGAAGGCTAGGGACAGATGAGAAGCAGTGTTGCAAAGTGAATTAAGGCCCAACCTTGGAGTTAGGAGAACTGAGTTCAAGTCCTTCCTCTGACAGATATTAGCTATATACCCCTATGCAAGTGATCCAACCTCCCAGTAGCCTAGACAATGCTTTAAGAATTGTACGTCTCAGCAGAGTTATCGGTCAATATTGGTAAAGCAAATTTCTATACAGGGAGCTCCCCGACTAGATGAAATCACAGATCTGGAAGAAATAGAGCGTGCTCCCAGGATCCCTCACACAATGGGGTATAGCATTATTAATCTATCCTTTTAATGGAGTTGTGTTCATCCTTTAGCCTCTGCAAGACATCACTGCAACCAAGGGCCAGTTTGTTGTGTTTGAGTGCAGGGTCCAGACCCAAGGTGCTATTCAAGTTCACTGGTACAAAGGCGAAGAGCAAATAGTGGACTCAGATGACTTCCGGATCCTTAGGAAAAGTATGTGGATTAACTTTTCTATTTGGTATGAATTTTTTTTTCTAAGGAGAATATACCCAAATATAAGCAGAATGAAATTCATGAGTCTATGTCTCCCACATTTGTTAAAATAGTACATATGACATAATCAACAATGTCAACAAGCATTTATTAAACAGTTATGTGACAAGCATTATGCTAAGAGTTAGGGGGAAAAAGAAAGACAAAACATTGGTCACTACCCCCAAGGCCTCTAATTCTAATGGAAGAGGCGGCATGCAAATAACTAGGTAAACACTACATGGTTTGAAGCCATTTGCTATGAGCACCCTCTTTCTCAACTCCTACACTCATATCTGTCATAATCCCTTTTGCCCCTTTCTCACAAGGTAGCCTTGCTCCTTACCAAGGAGCTACCTGTTTGAGGGATCCCATTCCATCCTGTTTCCTCCAATAGACTGCCCCCCATCTCCTCTCTGTCACTTAGTCTCAGTCTCTCTCTGCGGCTGCCGGCTCCTCCTCTGCTACCTATATGCATGCCCCTTCCTCTCTCCAACCTCAAGAAGACTCTCATTTGATCCTTCTTCTCCACTATCATCTGATATCTCTTCCTTCTTTGTGGCTCAATTCCTTGAAAAGACTGTCTACAAGTGTAACCACTTTCTCTCCTCTCACTCTTTTCTTACTTCTTACTTCCTTTACAATCGAGCTTCCAACTTCATCATTCCACTGCAACTGCTTTCTCCAAAGTTACCAATGATCTCTTAACTGTCGGATCCAGGCCTTTTCTCAGTCTTCATTCTCCATGACTACCCTGTAGCCACTGACACTGATGATTATCCTCTTCTCCTTAATACTCTTTTCACTATAGCTTTTCAGGATGCCACTCTTTCCTAGCATTCCTTCTACCTATCAGACCACTCCTTTGCTGGATCCTCAACCAGATCATATTCTCTAACCTTGGATCACCTCACAGGGCTCTCTTCTAGACCCACTTCTCCCTATATACTTCTTCACTCGGTGTTATCATCAGCTTCCATGAATTTAATTACCTTCTCTATGCTGATGATTCTCAGATCTACCTATCCTATGCTAACCTCTCTGCTGATATCAGACCTCACATTGCCTTTCAGACATCTCAAACTACAAGTCCAATAGATATCTTAAACTCAACACATTCAAAACCAAACTCATTATCTTTCCCCCTAAACTTCCTCTCACTGTACAGGGCAACACCGTCTTCCCAGTCCCTCCAACTCAGAACCTGAGTGTCTTCTTGGATTCCTCACCATCTCTTACCCCCTATATCCAATTTGCTGCCAGAGTCTATTAATTTCACCTTTGCAACTTCTATCAAACATGCCCCCTTTCTCCTCTGACACTGCCAACACTCTCATGCAGGCCTTTATCACCTCATACTATAGTAATAACCTGCTGGTAGGTCTACTTGACTCATCTCTTCCTACTCCAATCCATCCTCCATTTAGCCTCCAAAGTAATTTTCCTAAAGCAGAGATCCAACTATTCCTCTCTTTCTCTCTCTCTCTCTCTCTCTCTCTCTCTCTCTCTCTCTCTCTCTCTCTCTCTCTCTCTCTCTCTCTCTTTCTATCTCTCTCTCTCTGTCTCTCTCTCACAGTCTCTGTCTCTCTCTGTCTGTATCTCTCTGTCTGTCTGTCTCTCTCTCTCTTTTTCTCTCTCAATTCCAGTGGCTCCCTATCACCTCCAGGATCAAAAACAAATTCTCTGGCATTTGAAGGCCTTCATAACCTAACCCCCTTACTTTCCAATCTTGCATTCAGTGACACTGGCCTCCTTGCTACTTCATAAACAAGACACTCCTCATCTCTGCCCACTAGCTTCCCTGACTTCCTTTCAATTCCAACTAAAACTTCATCTTCTACAGGAAGTTTTTCCCAATCTCTCTTAATTTCAGTGTCTTCCATCTCTTAATTATTTCCTATGTATCTTGTATATAACTTGTTTGTACATATTTGTTTACATGTTGCCTCTTCAACTACATTGTGAAATCCCTGGGGACAGAAACTCTTTTGCCTTTTTTTTTTGGTACCTTCAGTCCTAAGCATGGTGTCTGGCACATATCAGAACTTAATAAATGTTTGTTGATTGACTGACAAGATACAGATTATGCAAATGAAAGATAGTCTCAGAAAAAAGGCATTAATAGGAGTAAGGGGTAAGGAGAAGGGATGAGAAAGACCTCCTGCCTAAAATGAGATTCAAACTGAGTCTTAAAGGAAGACAGGGAAGCCAAAAGGTAGAGGTGAGGAATAAGAGCAATCTAAACATGGAAAACAGCCATGCAAAAACACTAAGAGATGGAGTGTCATGGGTTAAAAAATGACAAGAAGTCCAGTATCTCTAGAGAGCAAAGTATGGGAAGGAAAGTAAGTTGTAAAAATATTGAAAAGATAATGCAGAAAGTCAGGCTATGAAGGATTTTAAAAGCCAAACAGAAGAATTCATACTGCATCTTGAATATAAAAGAGAGCCATCAAAGTTTATTGAATGGGAGGCTGAGGTGGCATGATCAGACCTGTGTTTTAGAAAGATCAGTTTAATAGCTGCGTAAAAGATGAACTAGAAGAGGGAGAGACTTCAGGCCAGGAATTAAATCAGAAGGTTATTACAATAGTCCTGTTGAGAAGTGATAAGGGCCTGTGCAAAGATGGTAGCTGTAAGTGGAGGGAAGAGGGTATATATGAGAGATATTGTAAAGGCAGAAACAACAGGACTTAGCAACAGCTCAGATATGTGTGTTGAGTAAGAGTGAGGAGTCTAGGATGACACCTAGGTTGTGAGTCTGGGTGAATGGGAAAATGGTGGTACCTTTAAGGTTAATAGGGAAGTTGAAAATAAGAGAGTATTTGAGGAGAAAGACCCTAAGTTCTGTTTTATACATGATGAGTTTGAGATGCTTAGAGGGTAGCCAATTTGAGATGGCTAACAAACAGCTGATAATGTTGGACTGGAGCACAGGAGACACTAGAGCTGGATATACAGATCTGCAAATCAACTTCATAGAAATAATCATGATCCCATGGGAACTCAATAAACTAAAAACTGGAGAGGGAGACGAGAAGAGGGTCCAGGACAAAGTCTTAGGGGACAACCATGGATAGTGGAAATGACCTGGATAAATAGATTGCAAAGGAGACTGAGAAAGAATAGTCAGACAAGTAGGAAGAGAACCATTAGAGAACAGTCATAAAAACCTAGAGAGGAGCCATCCTCCAGAAGGATGAGGTAATCAACTGTATTAAATACTGCAGAAAAGTCAAGAGGGCTGAGAACTGAGAAAAGATCATTATAGTTGACAATTAAAAGTCACTGTGATTTTGTCAAGAACAATCATATCTGAATAATAAGGTAGGAAGTCAAAAGGCAGAAGCAAGTATGCATCTAGCATAGACAGTTTTCTCAAGGAGTATATCTATGCAAAAAGGGTTACAGGACCAGAGATAATGGAGATGTTTGGATCAAGTGAGAGTTTCTTAAGGACTGGGGAGATATATGTTCAAGCTTGTAGACAACAGAGAAGCAACCAGTAGATAGAGACAGAATGAAGATTAATAAAAGAGCATTTTCCTAGAGAAGAATGAATGAGATGGGATGAACTGTGCATATCAAGAGTCTTATCTAGACAAGGAGAAGGGTTATTTCTTCCTGTGAGACAGGAGTGAATGACATAATAGGGGAAGACAGCTGAATGAAGTTGAGATAAAAGAAAGTTCTTGGCAAATAGCTTCCATTTTTTCCAGTGAAGTATGAGGTCAGGTCCTCAGCTGAGAGAGTGAAGAGAAGGCAAACAGTGGAATCAAAGAGGACTGAAAAGGTTCAGAATAGCCCCTTGTGGTAAGTAGGATAGTAAATCAATTAGGGTTAGGGGATTCTGGTCTTACATTTCATTCCTCAAATTCTAATTCAAATAAACAACTTACTATTTAACAAAACCACCTCCAAGGAAAATCAGAAACTACTACTATCAAAAAACAAGTTTGCTTTCATAAATCTGTCTGTTAGAATGTTTTCACCATACACACACTAAAAAAAAAAAGTGGAAAAGATGATTACATTGTCACTTCCTTAAAATCCGAGTTTGTGGCATTTTTTTTCATCTTTGTATTTACCCCAGCATCTCTGCACAGTGGTGTTTGATAAGTGTTTGCTGAAGTGAATCAGGTATATCAAAGTAAAAGAGTAAGACAGATGAAAGTATGTCTGATTTCCTGGATAAACTGTTGTGTTTTTCCCCCAAATAATTCAGAGACTGGATGGAAAGGAAAAAAACAGGCTTACATTTTAATATTAACTCTAAATAATCACACTATATCTGTGGATTTAGAAAAATGGCGGATATGCACAGAGCAGATATATTTTCTCAAGATGATGTTTTCCCCCATTTTAAACATTGAGTTTAAGGGGACAGTAGGATTATCCTTGAGTAAAAGGATCCACCAAATGCCAATCTGCAATGAATCATCCAAAAAATTTTAAAATTGAAATCTGAGAGATCTTCTAGTTCTTATTTCACAGATGAGAAAAAATGAGATCTAGATAGGTAAAAATCACTTTCCCAAAATCACCCAATAAATTATCAGCTGGAGTGGGAGAAGGACCAAGGGCTAAACTCCTAAACCAGTAATCTTTCCCCTACATTATACTATGTTACTCTTGTCCCTCCATTCCTACACCACCTAGAGTCTTTACCATCCAATTATTTACTGCCTTATCTCACTTCCCCATCTCACTTCTCCAATTACACTATTTATAATAATTTAATTTTTTCTCCTTTCTTTTGTCTGGTCTTTCAGAAGCCTGCTTATCAGCTATTCGAGGTAAGTACAATTGCTAATATCCTGATAAAACAGGTGATGGGGGCAGCTAGGTGGTGCAAAGAATAGAGCACCGGCCCTGGAGTAAGGAGGAGCTGAGTTCAAATCCGACTTCAGACACTTAACATTTACTAGTCATGTGACCTTGGGCAAGTCATTTAAACCCAATTGCCCTGTCTTCCCCCCAAAAAACAGATGATAATAACATTCAAATGGGCCTCAGTTCTCTGCTCATTAAAACTGCCTGACGTTTTCCTTCTTCCCTTTTACTCTTCCTTTTATCTTCCCTTTTAAGGTTGGAACGGATCAGAACCAAAACCAACCAGAGAAGTAAATCAGGAAAGTTAGAATCCACTGACTTCTCAACTCCCACTGTTCCAACTTCAACCCCGTCTGAATATTTGTGATAAGATAGTTTGCAGAAAATGGAAAGAATAATGGCATGTGGCCATAGATTTAGTGCTAGAAGAGACCCTAGAGGCCAAACCAACCTTCTGTATTTTTACCCAACAACTGGCTTGACTACACTTTTACTAAAATGAGTGATTGCTGAACTGTGTTATGTTCAACAATCACAATCTAGGGGATCACAAAGACTTGATCTGCATCCAAACAGAAATCACAGGCCTCCCCATCCCTGAACCCCATCCCACGCTGACACCGGTGTGCTGTCCGGGCTGTTCTTGGCACCCCTGAAAACTTCAGCTTTACACAGAGCTGCACAAGAGTTAACCTTCAGCAAAAGTGTGAATGGCACTTATCCTGCTCAGTGCCCTCGAACTCTCTCCTCCCCTTCCACTAAGTCTGTTCTCTGGTATGTCTGGTATGAATTTAAGTCGATGCTTTCCCTTTAAGGGGGTAGGTCTGCTTTAAACCTGACTTTAAACTTGTGGAATGTCACATTCTCTCCCGTGTTAAAGGGATTTCAGGCACCAGTAAGTAATGGGCAGGAAGGGTTTGAGAAGAATGACTTCTGGGGAAAGTGGAGGGTGTGACGGGGGAAGGGCTAAGAATAACCAAGGGAGTACATCCCTGCTGTGTGAGATGGGCTATGGGGGTTGGAAAGGCCTTCCAGATTGCCTGATATTATGCCATTTTGGTATAATAGTTATAACCACTGCTGGATCTAAAGGGCTAGAATGCTGCATTCCCCACCCCCTCCATTAAAGGACCCATGATCTCTGGATGTAGACGGTCCAGTCTGGGTTCCATTGAAGGGGAGTTGCCTTCTAACAAGAGTGTCAAAATCCTATTCTCATTTTCTATGGATCATTAAGCCCCTATTCCAGGGCCTAAGGGAAAAATTACTGTGCTTTAGGTTTCATTCATATCTAGGGGCTTCCCTAAGAGGGAAGTGGAAAGATACTCAATGAACCAGGTATGGAACAGCTATTTATCTTCTCCACATAAAAGAAATACTAAACAAACCCAAGTCCCACAATGCTTAAACAAGTTTTGGCAACTTATAACTACTATTGTCCTTTAAGCATTAAGATTTAGACTTAAAAACATCCAAACTAAAAGCATTTGTTTGGACTGCTAAATAGAAATTTTATACTACCAAGACTGGACACATTCATCTTGGGGTCAACTATATTCAGAAAAAGAAACACAAAAAAGGAAAAGGCAGTCAGGGCCCCCAAGGCCCAACCTCTGCTTGCCTGCATGAGGGCCTTTTCTAATTGCTACATGGGAACAGTTACCATTTCTGACAGGGTGGGAAGGGAAACCACCTTTTCCCTTTACTACTCCAGAAATAGTCTTAAATAGACCTAACTCTATCTGCTTCAAGAAAGAGAAAAGACAACCTTGGGTGGATCACTCTCTTCTGAATATCCTATTCTATGCACCAATGGCCCTTTCTACTTAGTGGACAACAAGGAGATTAGTTCACCATCCTCAAATTAAAGTCACACACCGCCAGCTGGAAGCAAGAGGACAGATCTGTGCAAGTCCTTTTACACAGGCATAAAGCTGGCTATGCCTGCATTCACCCTTATACTAACCTGCTTTTCCAAGAAGGGTTCTAACAACTCAAAGTCAAGTTGCCTCTCATCCTTTAGTCCCCTAAGCCTATTAAGTTTCAGTATGTATTGAGGGGGAAAAATCAAATAGATTAGCATGTGTGTGAAAGAACCCTAGGATATTGCTTTCACTACAAAGATCAATTAACTGTCATCATTTATAAAATGAAAGACCGATGGAACCAGAAGAGATCCTATGGAGATGAATGAGTCTTATCCTCTCATGTTATAGATTATTGATATGACTAAGGGCCAAAAAAGTGAAGCATCTTGCTCAAGATCACAAGGGAACAGAGTCAGAACTCCAATTTAAGATTTCTAAATGAAAAATATTAAGGTTCTTTCCACTATAACACATTTTAACTTAATATGAGTTTTTAATCAATTGCTTTCAAGAACTTAGTAGGAGATTTTGGAAGAAGGTGTCTGGGATTTTCTATGGTTATCTTCCCAAGTCCTGCTGCACTAGCCACCTGGGGCCCCAGAGCAAGATGCTCCCCATCCTGTCAGGGCTCTAAGGTCAGCCCTCTGGGGTTGGGGGAAGTCTATTCTAGTACTATGGCTGAGAACTACCACCAATGAGCTCCCCACTGTGACTGTTGGTCGATAATCATTTACTCAGTCAGACTTCATTAGTTTTTAGAAAGGATATTTACTGAGGTGCTATAGTAAGAATGGTTGTTACAAAACATCCTTCAAATGTATATGACTCATATATAATAGATATCATATTGCTTGCCCTTCTTAATGGGGAGGGGAGAGACTAGATGCTAAATAAATGTTTAAAAAATAACAATTTCTATATAATAAAATATATATTTATTTATAAGAAAAAAAGAAAAATAACGTATGTGACACACTATCCCACAAAGTCTTAAACAGGGTCTAGGGGAAAGTGGGCTCACACTTAAAGAACACATGTGGCAAAGGGGTAATTCATAGCTCCTTATTGCTAGAAGTCTTTTTCTCCCCTTTGAAGGATGTTCAAGAAGTTCCCTCCGGGCATGGTGCATTTTGATGAGCTCTTTGTGGAACCATGACTCTTCCTTTTCTTGCATCTCATCTATTCTGTTCTCAGCTCCTGATGTAGACAGTGCTACCAACCACTGATGTCCCAAAAGGACAATGCTACAGTGCTGGTGGACAGTGCTGGTGGGAAGATGGACAGTCCAAAATCCTCTGGACCCTTGAAGTTCAAAATGTCTTCCTCCAGTCAAGGAAGGGGGTCAGGAGAAGGGAGGAAAATTAGACCAAGACCCAAACCAAGGATTTCTCCTCCACCAACAAGCCCTTCCCCACCCCACTCCCAACTTCCTCTCAGGGACTTTGCTGGACTCTGCTAGCTCTTACTTGATCCAATCTCTGCAGTTTGAAATGCCTCACTATTTCAGCCTTTGGGACAAAACCAAGTTTCCTCCACCATTCCAAAGACACTCACTATGCAACATCACTCTAGGACTTTTTTTTTTTAACTCAGGTTAACTTTAACTTTGGTTGGTTGAGACATGTTCTTGCCTCATTAAGGTATCACTTTAAATGGGGCGGGGTGATTTGTTTCATTTACTCAGTCAATCCCCACTATCACAAGGTCATTAGGAAGAGTGGTTGAGTCCATTGCCTCAGTTGAGGTTGTTGTGTTTGTCCTTCCTTTTTGAAGAGCACCATGGTATTGGGGAAATGATGACACGACTTGCAGTTGAATTTGATTTGAGGGAAGGAGGGCTCTGTACGGTCACCAGCCTCACTGTCTCCTCCAGAGCCATCTGGGTCCAGTGGCCAGATATTCATCAGGATGACTGGAGATGGCCCAAGATGCAGTGGGAGACCCTGGCCCTTTTAGGTTAAGGCCTTTTGAGGTTCTTACCTTGAGTGAGGTAATGCCAATTCAGTGAAGAGGCCTCTTAAAGAAGTGAGTCAAGGGATGGTTCCTTTAATTTAAAAAAAAATCAAACTGGGAGAGGAAGAACCTCAGGGTTGCTGGTCAAAAGAGAAACAACTACTATTGACATTCACTCTGAGCCAGGAGGACCCAAAAGATAGCAATTAAGTGGAGGCTGGGAAGGGACATATTTTGGTTCAATCTATGAGCTTCAGAGTGAGATGGATATAAGGTTTGGTCTTTGGAGAGAAAGAGATGGAGACAGAGACAGAGAGAGGAAGGAAGGAAGGAAGGAAGGAAGGAAGGAAGGAAGGAAGGAAGGAAGGAAGGAAGGAAGGAATCAAGGAATCAAGGAATCAAGGAATCAAGGAATCTAGGCAGTAAACCCCAAGTTGACCGGGCAGCTTCCGACCATTAAAATTTATCTTCCTTCGGAGAGGAGAAGGAGAGGGAGAGGGAAAGGACAAGCTGAGTTGCCCAACTGGCTGTGTCCCCATTCGGGCAGCTTGGACTACTCACAGGTTCTATTTGTCCTTTGTTTTTGAAGAGAACTGTGGCATCAGAGAAATGATGACAGATGGAGATGAAGGAACCATATGGAACCAGCCTTGGTTGGCCTCTAAAGACAATTATTCTGCTCAAAGCTTTCTTCTATTTTGTTCCCTTTCCTTCCTTTGTTTGCTTTTTTCTCTTCTTTTTCTTCTTAAAAAACTATGGATCTTCGCTTATGCTAATTAGATTATTTATCATTCCAGAGGAGGTTTGCACCTTGGTCATGACAGAAGCTTTTCCAGAGGACACTGGAGAGTTTAAGTGCATTGCAGAAAATGAGGCAGGGGTTACATCCTCCAGTGCATGGCTTTTTGTTTCTCCAGGTAATAAATTACACTCTGGGCTGGCCCATGAAGCCGAGGAGATGACTCCACCTCTTTTTGAACAAGTGAATAATTATTTTTTCAGGAGAAGAAATGGAAAAATTAGAGGATTCTCTGAAGACAGAAAAGAGGCAAGCTTTTCCGAAGCCAGTCTCTTGCCCCTGGACCAAAGAAAGCCCTGCAAAGGAAAGAGATACAGACACTATATCACCAGCTGACTGGGAGAGCTCCATTCCCAAAGAAGAAATCCACTTCCTTAATGACAGTTTATCAGAACTACCTCCACATTGGTAAGGGCAAAAAGAACTAACACTTTGCAATATGGCAAATACTGATCAATTCTGAACCCATTTCTGAGATTCCTAAAACAATCCCTGCCCTGGGAGCTGCAGTAAAAGGAAGATTTATTACAGGAACTTGCTGTTGCAATCAGGAAATTCTCAGATTCCAAAATAGAATTCTGAGTGTGGATTGGTTTTTTTTTTTTTTTTTTGGCATAAAAGTGAGGCTGGCATTCTCCTAGATAACAAGCCTGCCTTTCTTCATGACTCAAGTTCATTGCCCCTGTCTGTGCTACCATTCAGAGAGCAATGAAAAGACTTCATTTCAGCCACTGATCTTACGAACCAGCTTACATTACAAACAAAAATATAGGCAAAACTTACAAACCCCAAACCAAAACAAAGGTGAAAATTAACAAAAATGTGAAGCTAAATTCTTCTGAAGGATTTCCTTCAACACAGGAAGGTGAGTGCAGTAAAATATTTTAGTAGTCTGAGGAAATAGTTACCCCTTTCTTAACTACTAAATAAATATTTGCAGCCCCAGAGGAAATACTTAGTAGGAAATACTTAGTATGAAATATTTAGTATCTGCTCAGAGCAAGAGTGGAGAAGGAAAAAAAGTGGTAGGGCCATGGGTGGGGGGGGAGACCTCTTTGGGCTGATTCTTGAAGAATCCATTATCCTGCCTATCCCACCTACCTCACAAAACCCAACTTCTACTTACCTCTTATATGATCCTAGGCAAGTCATTAGCCTCACTGACCCAAGTTTCTTCATCTGGCAAGAAAAGGTAACAATTCTTGAACTCTCTACCTTAGGGAAATCTTAAAAAGAAAGCACTTTACAAACCTTTAAGCATTTCAGAAACGTGAGCCCATCGGTCACAAATCACAGTGTGACTCACTGAACATTTAAAAAAAAAAAAGACCAAAGTTTCATTCTCTAATCCTTTAATACCCACTATGGCTGCCTTCTAATTCCAACTCCTAAAGTAAAAATGGGGAGTGAACAAGTTTCATCTCATGCTTGAACTCTGACATTTAAAGAAACTTTTGTACTATTTTTAAAATAGCATATACACTTTAAGTATTGAACAAACCAACAACTGTATATAAAGTGGATGAGTGACACTGAGCAGCTGTTAGAAGAGTTCTTAGAGCTAAAAGGGCTCTTGGAGGTCATCTACTTCAAGCCCTTCATTTTACAGAGAAGGAAACTGAGACCTAGAGAGGGAAAGTGACACAATACAAGAATGGCAGAGGTATAACTAAAATTCAGGCTCTTAGCTCCTGAACCAGTGCAGCAGGAAAAACGTCAGTGAGACGTTAGGAAGAAAGCTCAATGCTGTGAGGTGCTGGGTACTTTATCAAAGGAGTAATAAAAGTGAAGAAAGAGTTCTTCCAGAGTGGTCAGAATTCATCCCGCTTGATTTTACCAAGGTTCTTTCTGTCCTAGGATTCTAAGATTTTCCCCAAACCAGCAATTAGAAGGTTCAAACAGCCCAGTTTGTGTAGCGACGCTTAAAACCCTTCAAATAAACAAAGTAAATATATATACACATAAGCACTGCTATAAAGGTGTATGCAAATACATACATGCTGTATCAATAATCTGTTGTTAAAGAGACCAAGATGTTTGGGGTAATGATCCCTAATTTTTAAGCATGTGGTCATCAGAAACAACTTTGACATACTTTCCAAATATCACTTCCCCATTTCATTCATATTCCCTGGTTTACCTGTCAGAAACACACTCCTGTGTAACTCAATACTCCATTCTTATATCTCAAAATGAGCAAGAATGGAGATGGGACAGAAGGGAGACTGTAACTCTCTGTCAAGTATGTATAGTGCATAGTTTCAAGGGCTTCTTTATCTTTGACTTGCCCATCTTCCTTTCTCCTCTTCAGAGCACTCCAATTCCCTTAGGCGTGTTCTCTCTGTCCCTCCCTCTCTCTCTCTCCCTCTTTCTCTCTGTCCCTCCCTCTCTCTCTCTGTTCTCTCTCTCCCTCCCTCCCTCTCTCTCTCTCTCTCTCAGATCATTCATATATACCTCAGTGAAAACTAAAAGGGGTTCTTTGGCATTTTAAGTCTGGAAGTAAATTAGCTCTATTGTGTACTAGAAAGCTTTATTCAAAGTAGAATTTCAATTACCAATGAGAAAGTGAAGTGATAGGGTTGGAACCCCTCCTAGTTCCCCTAAAATACCGCCCAAAGCAGAACACCTATTCCATCTACTCATAAAGCTGATTTTGCATGCTTTCTCTAGTGAGCAATGGCTGCATGCCCAGACCATATACCTCAGACTCTTCTTGAACATAAAGTTTATGTGTAAGTCCCTTCTTTTGGAGCCTCAGTTTCCCCATTTGTGGAAAAAAGGAAAAATATCTAAGGTATTTTCGAGGTATAATATTCTATGACTTTCTTATAACTGCATAAGATCAAGGTATAAACTACTGAGTATACTAACATTTTTTTTTAATTTTTTTTTGGATATACTAACATTTTTAAGTGTGTTTATTATCTGTCACATTTTTTATTAAAACTGTCATACCAGTGAGAGACTAAACAGATAGGTTTTTATCTGGTTCTCTCTTCTCACCATCCATCCACTTTATGTGAGCATTCAGATTTTCTTTTTGAGATCAAAAGAGAAGAGCAGAAAAACAGCAGTTCTGAGAAGAAATTCCAGTAAAAGATGAATGGGCTGTCACTGTCCAGCCCTCCTCATAAAGTTTATTTTATTATTATGACTGCATTCTGGATATGCTTCTTATCACCTGTGTGATCCTGGGTGATTTTTTTCTTCACTGGGCCTCATGTCCTCCTTTGCAAAATGAAATTACTTGATTATAAGGGAGTTCTGAATGTTTGGGGTTTGGGTTGTTTGGGTTTTTTTTTATCATAGACCCTTTTGGTAGTCAGTGACACCTATAGGGTCCTTCTCATAATAATGCTTTTAAAAGCATAAAACAAAATACACAGGATTACAAAGGAAAATAATTATGTTGAAATATATGTCTTGAAATATATAAATAATGTGTATACATACAGACACATATGTGTGTGTGTCTATATGTACATATATGTATATATATACACACACAAGGATGTTTTATATTACATACATACATATCACCACAGGCTCATTGTTAAAAACTCCTACCATGAGATAATCATAAGACCCCTTTTTTCATCTCAATTCAAGTTCTGGTACTTCATATTCCCCAAACAAATGTCCTCAGAGAACATAGGAAAGGCTTGCAAAGAAACAAATCGAGATTCAGATCTCAGCCTCTGTTATAGATGGCTGGAGTCAATGTGTCACTGTACTCTGCAGACCACACCTCTCTCCTTTTGGTCAGCTGCCTTAGGCACTTTTTGATTGACAAAAATTTCCAGAACAAACCCAAGCTTTGATGTCACGGGTAGGGAAGATTCCTCATTGGGAGCTCCCTATGCCAATGGAATAATAGGTGCATTTGAAAAAAAAAAATTCCTAAGTTCCCCTTGGTATATCAAATTCAGCTTTTGGACACCCCACTTTTTATCCTATAATCATTCACAAACAGTTCTCTCCCCTACCACCCATCCAACTATGTGGTCAGTGTTTCATTTTGCGGGGAGGACAGGATTTGGATTCAGATAAAGGAAGGGATCTGACAAATGCTCTCATTTTACAGAGAAGGAAACTGAAAGCTGGTGAAGATAATGACCTAAGATTACCTACTGATTATAAGAAACACAGCTAGGGTCCTCTAATCCCAAATCTACCACATCACAAGTTTTTGTTTCCCCCCTTTCTTTAATCCTCAGCTCTCCCCTTCCCCCCTCCTCATTAAAACCTGGTACAAAAATCAGTTTTAAAACAAAAAGGCATATAAGCTCTAGCAGAGACAAAATAATTTATAAAAACCTCATTCCTTAAACGTCACTAAAGCATTTGGAAAACTGTTTCAGAGGATCACAAAATGTCAGAGATGCAAGGGTCTTGAGAGATTACCTAGACCTATCCTCCCCATTTTTCTATGGCTGAAGAAACTGAGGCCAAGAGAATGAAAAGAGACTTATCCGAAGTCATATATCTAGAGACAGCAATGCTGTTTGAACCCAACACTTCTGCCTAGCAGTCCACGACTCCTTCCACTATACAGGCTGTTTTAAATTGTGGACTCTTACTTTGACACACCAGCATAGGTAGATAGACAGGCAAGTACATCAGATGTCACTGTTTGGCAGCTGATAAAAGGCAGTGGTGTTATAATACTAAGTACAGGGTCACTATGATTAGTCTGCAAGGGACCAGAATGCCTCTCCCTTCCCCTCAATAGTGGGTTAAACACAGGTAGCACCATCTGGAGCTAGAGGTAAGTCTTACCTTCATTTTTACCGCACTTTCTTCCAAATCAGGGATCTTCTCTACAAAGATTATTTATGGATATAAGTTTAAGAAGCTGTAAATACTATACACCACAGTAAGAAAATCAGACAAGAAAGAGCTATAACTGATTTGAAACCCGTAGGAATCTTTTTAAGGCTGGAATAGGGGGGAGGCTTGAAATACTTTGTTAGTTTTAAAAAGCAATTTATTATTATTAGTTATTAAAAACTAGTATTTCCCCCTTGAAAAGGGCTATTTAATATGTCTACAAGTTATAGGAATTTCTATTGCTTCAAAGCATGTCCTACATAAAAAAGTTAAGTACTTCTTGTATAAATCTTTTAGGATGAAAATATCACAGTGCTTGATTTCCATGACTGTGAAGCAGACTATACTTACTGAGCAGACTAAAAATAAATTTAAGGAATTTTGAGAAGAAAGACAATGACAACATCATTTGGAATAGGATAGCTACTGCTGTATGCACACAATTTTAAAGATACAATTGAATTGCTAACTGTAACTGGAAGTAGTAAGTATCAAAGTTTTGAAAGTAAGTTTCCACACTCTGAAATCTCTTGCTAAAATGTTGGACAAAATGAGACTTCCAAATATCTGTTTTAAAATTAGCTTTTGATAAACATCAGTAATACCTAATTGCATAGACAAGTGCCAGCACCAAAAAGTGTGGATCAGCATGGCATTCCAAAAGTGAATGTGAAGGAAAATAGAAACCTCTTCCATGAATCTATCTATTAGCCTTAAACAGTTTATCCTTTTGTTATTTGAAATGACAGCTGAACAATTTGATCTCACAAGAAGGGAATTTAAGACTTAAAAAATTCTGCTTTAAAGCTTGCAATGGAATGAACACAGCTTAAAGAAACAAAGACTTTGCTTTAGCAAAATGCAATCTTTTTGAGAACTCATAACTATGTGTTTTATAGACTTCTGGTGACGTATCTTTCTCTACTTTTCAGTCCCCTTTACTGTCCCTCCTACCACCAATAATTTATAGACTTACTGTAGTTCCTATCCAAAATGTACTCTCTAGAGGGTATATAATTTGAACTTGAAATTATGGTTTATGTGACTTTTCAAGGGTTCCTTTCCATTATAGTCTTTATCCTGGCTGCTAAGCAGCTTCTTTGTCTCTTCATACAATAGTTAATTTAAAGCTTGGCCTTTAACCGTATGCTCTGTCTTAAATCTGTCCTGAATTTTATTTGATCAGGCAAAAGCTACAATAATCCTATCATCTCATAATCACCAAATAAGGGACTTTTACACATCTCAAGCTTTGTTTACATGATAAAAGACATTCGCTCAATTTAGTAAGTGAAAAGTTCACTCATCTTAAGTGTGAGTTATAGTAGAAAAAACTGTTGTCTCTCCTCTAGGTAGAGCGATGTAGAGCGATAGTAGACCACAGGCTTGGAAACTGGTGTATGTTGTCAGACATGGTTCTTTCTCTTTTATTTCTGGAAGGCGAAAGGAGAATTACCGAAGACATGTCAGCAGTGTTTTTTAAAAATCACTAAAACATTTATTTGCAAAAATTGGACATTTCCCCCCAAACCTCTGAAATCAGAGGAAGGAGGCCTGAGATTAAGTCCTGACTCTAGTGCTTTCTACCTGTATGACCATGGACATATACCAGGTCTGAATGCTACGGTCCTCTGAGTCTCATTACCTCTTTAAATCTCAGTGCTCTGATCTCTACAATCTGGTCTGATTTCTGGCTCAGCCACTTGCTAGTTGTGTGTGACCTTTACAAATCACTTAACCTACGTGAGATTCATTTTCTCCATATGAAAAAGTGGAATAACACTAATAACTCACTGGTTATTGTGAGAAGAGTGCTTCATAAATCTTAGAGGACTCTATAAATATGAGTAATTATTATGTTTGATCTATGTATATAATATAAAACATCCTGACTGAAAATAACTATTTTGACAGCTGGCAGAAATAGCCTCACCTGGGTAATTAGCACCCTCTGTCAAGCCTAAGCTATCTAGTGTAACATAGGGGAGCAGCGACATGTATCATCCAAAAATACCAGGGGAAAAAATGTGAAGGTCTAGTTTCTCTTCTGGGATTCTGTAAGAGACACAGACTGGGACACTTTCACATATGCAATCCCATATTTACCCACTCTGGACCCACCCAGTTGGGCAAAGTTGTCAGCCAGTTTCCCAGTCAGGTGGTGGAACAGGCTGTCAGTTGTACAAAGTGGAAAATCCACTTGCCAATATCTGAAAGTTGACGACAGTCATGAATTGTAGCAGCAGTACACGTCGTTCTATGGCATTGTGTCTATCGGGGGGGAGGGGGGGGGAAGGAAGGGGAAAGTAGTGAAGATGGACATAAGAATTGTGCTTCCTCTAAAAAAGAAGTCTTTTTTATGCTTCTCCAATTTTACCAAGACTTCAATATATGCATGAAATATTTATTTTCAAAGCCCTGAAATGGCCAGAGTGTTCTATCTGCCACTTCAGGTTTTAGTGATCATGGGGAGAAAAAAAAACCTAAACAGAATATACCTATAACTGAAAAAGAAGTGAAAGAGATATAACCAAATTGATTCAGTGGAAAGAGAGCACTGCTAGACCTGGACTCAAGAAGACCTGAGTTCAAATCCAGTAGCAGATACTCACAAGCTGTGTGACCCTGGGTAAGTCACTTCATGGCTACTTGCCTCAGTTTCCTCATCTGTAAAATGGGGAAAATAATAGCACCTATTTTCCAGGGTTGTTATGAGGATCAAAGGCTTTACAAAACATAAAAGACTATATAAAATACTAGATGCTATCATTATTATTACTAATTTTTAAGCATTAAACCTTTATGGTTAACTAAAATGACACAACTGCACAACAAGCTCAGGATGAGATGATAAATTAATGACACAGTGCAACATCCTAAAACTAATTTCTTGAAAAAAAATTAGGTCATAGAGGATGAAAAATAAAAGAAACCTTGAAGATAGGTCATCTAGCATAATTCCTTCATTTTACAGAGGAACAGAGGCCCACAGAGAAGGAATAACTTCCCCAACGCCATATAATAACTTTGTGATGAAGCCAGAAGCAAAATTTAGGGGTCTTCTAACTCCTAGTCCAGTGGTCTTTGATGTGACTGCGTTAAATTTTAAAATATCTGTCTAGTCATGCTTATTGAAAAACAAAACCTAACATAAAGCTAAAAAGCTATTTGATGTTTTCCTTTAGAAAACTCATGCAAAGCTGGGAAAGGGGAAGAGGAAAGAATGAAAATGAAAAGAAAAAAAAATCTTACAAAAAACTTTTAAATAAAAATGTTGGATGTCGTTAATCCTTGTGTCTCCTTTCTCATTTTGAAGGGACAGTATTCTTCAAGGGAGAGCTGAGTCATCAACGCCAACATCAATCTCCTCCCCGGAACTCATCGAGGAGAGGCCAACCAAGCTTTGTTCTGACTCCTTCCAGACTCCAGCTTTTTCAGGCTCACCACCCCTAACTCCAGGAACCTCCCTACCAGGATCAAATAACTGCAATATCTCACCTTCCAATCCCTCCATATACCAGCCCACCATGTTTAACTACGAGCGTCCAAAACATTTTATCCAATCACAGAACACATGCAGCTCCAGGCTACAGCCTCCAGGGCCAGAGACTTCAACCTTCTCTAGCAGCCAAACCAAACAATCTTCTATCCTCATCCACCCCCGGCAATGCACAGAGCAAAGATATTCTGCTTCTTCTACAATGAGCTCTCAGATCACAGTATCCTCATCAGCTTTCCCGGCTTCTGGCCAGCAGCTTCCTGGCTCTTCCCCGGGACAAAGGGTGACATCCACATATAACCAGTCCCCTGCCAGCTTCCTCAGTTCTGTATTGCCATCACAACCTGATTTCAGTAGCAGTAAAACCCCTACAGCTGCAGAATCCAAGTAAGTGTCCTTTCAAAAGATAATAAAGCCACAATTGCTTGTTTGAATTGGTTCTGAGTTTATAGCCAAGAGGGCACAGAAATTCTGCAACCGCAACAATAAATAACAGGATGTTAAGATCCCGGACAGTACCCTGAATACATAGGACCAAAGTGTTGGCAGGAACTTCAAGAGGTTCATCCTCCTTCCTCCAAACAGTAATTTTTCTTGTTATTATTCATCTTTTGGGGGAAAGGATTCCTGTGACACCCACAATCAGGTAGTCTTCCTTATGTCTAACCTAAGGTCCCCCTGTAATTTAAGCTTATTTCCTCTACAGCTGTTCTTCATCCTCCAGATAGGATTTCCTAAACCACATTTAAAAACTCTTAAATCTTCTCTCAATCTTTTTGTTTTCTACCCAATGTCTTTTCCTCCAAAACCCAAAATGTAGCTTTAAAAAAATCTGGGATTCTTATGGTATAAATGAGTTTCCCTACCATCATATGCAGGAAGGATTGTATAGACATCGGTTTATGGTATTAAAGTTTCTTGTCAGTAATTTAAGCCTCACTTCCTCTAACTTGACTGGCCTGGTCTAAATTCGGTAAAGATTTCCCTCTGATCTGTACTATATGCACTCTTTAAATAGGTTCTAAAGCTATTCTGGGAAAACCTGATACACAGAAGAACACAGCACTTGTGCCTTTTTTTAAAACATGACCCTCATGCTTAGAGCTTTTGCAGACTTGGAGGCTATCAGCTTTCCTAAACCTTGGCCAGCCCATCAGTGAGTTGATCGGATCAGAGGTGCCTTGAGAGTTTTTCTGTGGACACTTTGTATAATCCAATCCAATATAAAAAGCATTTATTTAGGTCCTACTATAGACAAGATACCACATGCAGCACTGAGTGTTTAAAGATAAATATGAGACATGCCCTCCTCTCAAGAAACCTCAATGGGAAAATGATATGTAAACACAGAGTTGTAATATAAAGGAGAGTATAATTATAAAGGAGAGGTCCAGGCAGAAAAAAAAAGCTAAATTAAAATAACTTTTCATTTGGAGGTGGGGAGGGGATGCCTAAAAGGATATATCAGGAATGGCTTCTTAGAAGAGGTGTATCCTGAGTTAGGCCTTGAAGAAAGAGAGGGAGAATCAGATTTATAGGCCATCAAGTCCAAACCCCCCACCTTTTTTTTTTTTTTAACAAATAAGGAAATGAAGGAGATCCAGAGAAATGTCTTCCCCAGACAAAGACCAAGTAAGGAGTGAAAATCCATTCCAGGAATAAGGCATAGTAAGAGCAAAGGCAGAGAAGCAAAAAGGGCACAATAGGAATAGAGGGCAGAAAGGAGCCCAGTTTAGATGGGCTCTAGAGTGTGTGAAGGGTTAAGTATACGAAGATATAAATATAAGGTAAGGCTGGAAATGGAGGTTGGAGCTATACTGCAAGGGGTCTTGAATGCCAAGATAAGTGATTTACACTGTATTCAGCAGGCAATGGAGAGCCACAGATGTTTTTAAGGAGTGATGGGAAAGGAGTGGTGTATTTTAGGTAGCTTACTCTGGGGTTGATAAAGAAGATAGACTGAGGGGATTGGTTTGGCCAATATTACTAATTAGGAAACTACCCCAATAGCTAAAGCAAGAGGTAATGAAAGCCTGAACAAGGAAGACCGCAATGGGAGTAGAAAAGGGGGAATGATGTTGAGAGACACTGAAAAATTAGAATCAACAGGGTTTGACAGCTACTGGATGTGGGAGTTGAGGAAGAGAAAAGAGTCCATCAATAAGCATCTACTATGTGGCAGACACTGTGCCAAGTAGGTGTTGGGGAACTAAGGAAAAGGTAAAATAATCCCCGTCCTCAAGGAGCTTTCATCCTGTTAGTGGATTCAACAGATACTGCAGCACATGAAAAATAAAGACCAAGTAATTACAGGAGGGAGGGCACAAGCAGCTGGGGCTTTGAGTGGGAATGAGGAGGAGCAGCTTCATGGAGAGTAGAAGGTGGCTCCAAAACTCAGTTTCAGAGGAAACAAAGGATTCTGAAAAGGTGAAGGTGAGGAGGTCGTGCAGTGCAGGCTGGAGGGACAGCCTGGCCAAATATGCAGAAATGTGAGATGGAGTCAGTGAGAGAAACCCCAAAGTTACAGACTTGGGCTGGTTAGAAAGATGGTGAGACCATCAACAGAAATGAAAAAGGTAGGAGGGAAAGAGGAGTAGCTTAGTTTTGAATATGCTGAATTTGAGGTGCCCATGGGGTATCCAGGTGGATAAATCTAGTAAACAGTCAGGAAGAGAGAAAGGGAAGACTGGGGTGGGAAATGTCATTTGGAAGTCACATTAATGGAAGAGATCTTTGAGAGCGAGAGAGTAGAAAAGGAGAAGAAAGAAACCTAATCTTGAGGACCTGCTGAAATTAAGGGATGAGAATAAGAGCAGAGGCTAGCGAAGGAGACAGAGAGGGTACAGTCAAAGAAGCAGGATGAGAGCCGTGAGAGGGTCGTGTCACAGAAGCCTAAGAAGAGGATAATCTATAGCATCATAGACCCTAAAGAGGTCATAGAAGTTTATGACAAGAACAAAAAAAAAGCCTTCGCCTTTAGTAACAAGAAAGTCATCAGTGACATTGGAGAGATTTTGTTTTTAGACAGTGGCAGATCCCTCAAAATTTCTCTCTTTTCCCTCAATCTTTCCAGAGGCCAGTTTTCCTTCTATATGCAATTTTTCCAGAAAGAATGGTAAACTCAGGTAACTGACATTAAAAACCAACTTATAAGGGAAAACATTTAGAATGAGTTTAAACTAAAACCTAGAAAGCCATGAAAGTTCATTAGTGTCCTATGGTAATATTAGGAGCAAGTCATCAAACAGGAGTTCATTCTATTCTCATCGATATAACTAAATTAGAGATCATACACTAGAAAGAGCACAGGCTGTGGAGTCAGAAGACCAGGATTCAAATTCTGCCTTTGAAAATTACTGCCTCTGTGACTGTGGATGAGCCCTGAGCCTCTCTGGACTCCATTATAAAATGAGATGGTAGGACTAGGTGGTCTCTGAAATCCCTTCTAGCTCTTAATCTATGATCCAAAGAATGGTTGAACCTCCTTCGTTTTATAGATGAGGAAACTGAGACCCAAAGAGGTTAAGTAACTTGCCTAAAGTCACACCAGTTAGTCAGGATGTGAACTAGGGTACTCTGACTCCAAATTTGGTACTTTCTTCATGGCACCATGACAATATATACAATTATCTGTGGTGCTAATAATGAAAACATGAAAACAGTATGATAATGTTATTTTTGTTGTTCAGTCAGTCGGGTCCAACTGTATGTGACCGCATGGACAAAGTGCATGGGGTTTTCTTGACAAAGATACTGGAATGGTTTGCCATTTCCTTCTCCAATGATAATAACGGTTAGCCATTATACAGTACTTTAAGGATCACAAAGTTCTCTATTTATGTTAACCCATCTGATACTCACAACAGACCTGCGAGGCAAGTGCTTT
>CM053595.1:16568900-16644507 GCA_028646575.1 Pseudocheirus occidentalis
ATGGGACCAAGCAGTTTTCAGGGATGTTTAGAGATGATTCCTGTCCCAGTAGGAGTTAGACTCATAATTTGAGAGGTTCTTTCAAATTCTAAGATGATATAACCCTGAGTCTCCAGTTGTTACATGGATGTCAATATCTCCAAATATTCTAATAACAAGATTAAAAAACTTAGGATGAGGGTGAGGTGTTTCAAAATGCCTAGAATCATTTATCTACATGCAGTCGATTCAGTTTTTTAAAGTGGCTTGTTGAATTATCTTTCATTTTATGGGTAATATGGATATAAACTAAAGGTTTAAATATATAAGGCAAGGACTATGTATTGTACTTCTTTGTACAGTGTCTAGCAGAAGGCTATATATATATATATATATATATATATATATATATATATATGTAACAGGTACTCATTAAGTATTTTTGAATATGTAAATGACTCCAAAGATAGAAAACATCCCATTTTAATCCAACATATCAATGCATATTATAACTTTATATATGTCTATATAAATTATACAATGTAATATTCTACATACAATATGCAACTAAAGATTCATTCAGGCATCTCCCTCCCCTTTCACAATCATCAGTGATATCGTAAGAGATTTCAGCCAAACTGATGCATGAAGATCAAAATATTATAGATTTAAAACTGGAAGGGACCTTCAAGGTCATCTAATCTCATCTTCTTTTACAGATAGGGAACTAAGGTCCAGTGATTGAATAACTTTCCCAAAATAATATAGCAAGAAAGGAAGAGGTGGGGGATCAGAAGATCCAGGTCTTCTGATTTTAAATCCAGTCTTCTTTCCATTGTAGCACACTGCCTTTGAGCATTATAGTGCAAAGAACTGGACCAAGCTTTCTGCTGTCACACTGACCTCTAATATTTACCTTTTATTCTCCACTTCTCTTTCCCCCCATTCTATTCCCTCCTCTTTCTCTATTCTCCTTTGTGTTGGCCTATAATTATTTTGGTAGTTGGCATTATGGCTGCAGGTTTGCAGAAGTATTTTCTGTTTTAAAAGGTATTGTTGTTTTACCATACTTAGAGTTGTCTAGAGAAACCATGCAACAGGAATATGAAAATATGAATTATAGACACAATTGAGTACAACTGCATATCCTCATAACACATAACCAATAAATTACAGAAGATAAAACCATAAGAGAACTTAAGATTTTGTTGCAAGATGGTAAGGTCAACCACCAATCACACTGAAGACGTAGAACCATAATAACACCAGCATACTCACTTTGGTCCCAATTAGCCACTCACTTTGAAATTTACCATAGAACCAAAGCCAACAGACAGACAAAACAAAATGGCAAGTGGTCAAGTTAAAACCAATACCTGACTTCATGTGGTCAATTAAATTTGAAAATAAAAGGATGCTTCCTGGCAGTTTCATATTACAGATATGTGCATGTACATATGCACATGTGTATTATATACACATATAGGAATTAATACACACCTTACATAAAATACATAATTAATACACATTAATATTAGTACATACATACAAATATATATATATATATATATACATAGGAATTAATACAATATAACATGACTGAAGGCTGGGCCATGTAGTCTCTTGTGGTCTCTTCCACCTTCTAGCTCTCTTCCTTTGAATATGAAAATATTGTCTTACCAACATATAGCTGTAGCATTTGGGCGAGGGAAGGATGAAGAGAACCTTTAGCATTGTCCTATTAGAGCTAGACTTAGAATGAGGATATACATTTCCCCAAACAACCTCATTAAGCTCAGAAAGAAAAGGAAATTTCCAATCTAAGAAGAGATTAGAGGAGAAAATGGACAACTGTGAATATTCCCTTCTATTTAAAATATTGTCCTTGTTGATTTTTTTACTCTTCTGATTACAATAAATTTGTGCATAATTACAACATAAATCCATTCCAATATACAGTTTCTTAGTCGGCCTCATACCTAATTCAGATCCCTGCTTTATCATTTTCTATTGCCTTATTATAACATTAAATAAATATGCTTATATTTGTTTTTTACAAAAGCAACAAAACCAAATTTTAAAGACCACTGTGGGCATCAGTTTAAATTCCAGGGTTCTAGAGCAAATTTTTTCAACAGGTCCATCCCTTGTAGCCCACTACCTCCATAAATGTCCTGAAAGTCTCTTCCCCCGTCTCACTGCCACATTTTGGAACCTCTAAACTACCTTCAAAAGTCAGCTTATGCCTCTTTAAACATTAACCTTGAGCTTATGTGCTCTTCCATCATTTCTCTCAATTTCCTCATTAAACAATTCTCTAAATTTGATTAGCTCTTGTTTTCTAATCTAGCTTCCTCTGCTTCCACCCATTAGGCTTCCAAAATAAACAAACTGAATTCCACATATATTAAAGTACACATACTAGCCAGCCTTTGACGGAGAGGTAGCAATAATGCAATTAAGTTAACTTCCGTTACTCTGTAATGTGTGCTCACACTTGGGGATGCATCCAGACACTTATGCATACACTTTCAGAAATTCAGAATGACAAAACTGGAAGAGCCTTCAGAGACCACGTTTAGATAGAAGAGCACTAGGATGACTGGGATTACTCCAGACAGGTTATTATCTTCAATATCTTCAAGTAAAAAAATATAGTCACCTCCCTCAGGGCTCATTTTTGAATCTCATAATTCTTACAGAAAGTGTTTCCTGATGTCAATGAAATTCTTCCTGTAACTTAAACTCATTTCCTTTTACCCTGATTCTCAGAGGAAAAACTTTTTAGCTGATTAATAATAGCTAACATTTATGCAGTGCTTCAAAGTTTGCAAAGCCCTTTACAAATATTATCTCACTGGATCCTCACAATAATTATGAGAGGTTGGTGCAGGCAAGGGTTAAATGACTGGACCAGGGTCACATAACTAGTAAATGTCTGACGTCAAATTTGAAGTCAGGTCTTCTTGATTCCACCTTCACAACTCCTGTGATAGCAAGACACAGCAGAGAGAAAGCCAGTCTCAGAGTCAGTAAGATCTGGGAACAAATCCTGCCTCCTGAACAAATCCTACACTGGCTATATGAAGCTGGGTAAATCATAATCTCTCAGGGTCTCCCAGGTGACTCTAAGACTCGAGGTGTTGCACAACAGTAGCTGATCAGCACTGATCCCTGAGACTTCCTTACACCAATAAAATCACAGATCTGGATCAAAAGTAGCAGCAATAGCACTAGCAGCAGCAGCAGTCATCCTTCACCACCAAAGTTCCCCTTCAATCTCTCATCATGGCATGTGAAGCACTCACAGGTCCTATCAAGCTATAAAGGTTTTGAGAATGGGCCCTGACACACACTCTGTGGCTGTCACCATCACCATCATCATCATCACTGATATTTCTATGATGCTTTAGAGTTTGTAACTCAATTTGAACCTAGGTTTTTCTGAGTTCAAGTTATCTAAAAGCCAGTCTAGCTAAGTGTAGAGAGGTTCATATTCAGAAAGAAAGCTATCAGACAATGATTTTTTGTGTACTACAGTAACTCATGAAACCCTAAGCTGTAGAGGAGTTATGATCTTCATGTTTAAAGGACCTTTTGAAATACTGAAGAATTAGGAGGAGGACATAGGCCATAAATTTATCTCGTTACATCATAGAGAAGTTTATAAAATTAAATTAATTCCAACTTGTTGAAGAAGACACTGAATCACAGGATACCTCAAAAACCTTTTTTCTCTTTCCTTATCTTTGTCAGTTACCAGCAGCCATCTGTCAACCAACCTGTAAATGTTAAGCTAGCTCAAGGTGCACAACCTAAAGTGACACCAAAAACTCCTGATCATGAAATACAAGGATCCAAAGAAGCTCTGATTCAAGACTTGGAAAGAAAGCTTCGGTGCAAGGACAACCTTCTTCACAATGGAAACCAAGTGTGTGAGATGTCTAATACATATTTTTTAGTACATAAAGTTCAATTATTAATTTCATTCTGATTGTATCAGTTCTTGTTCCTAAGCTTAGCAGTGGAGAGGATTATGATAAGTAGAAGTAAGCATCTGACCCTATTCTTTAGTTCTTTAGTTCCTTTGTCTAAAACCTTTGACTTTTAGCAGTTACTAAGCATGGGGCTACAATAGAACTGCTCTGAGCAGCACAATGAAACTTTCTTGCTTTGAACATTGCCCTATTATAGTGCTAGACTAAAATAACAAATTCATGGCAGCCTAGTATTCTTGGTAAATACTGTATTCCCAGCTTCTACTGATTTTGCCAAATAATATCAAGCTATTGATCACTATTGATCAAAAATCACTGCTCCTGGGGAAAACTCAATTGGAGGGAGTGGCAGTGTACTGGTAGCAGCCCACAGAACCATCTCACCTCAGAGGCAATTGCAGCCCATTCCCTCATCTCTGTGGGGAGTCAGGAGGAAAGAAAGGAGACAGGATCCTGGGGTGGTGGCCCAGTGGTGGTTGCATCACCAACTTCCTTGCTTTGAACATTGCCCTATTATAGTACTAGCCCCAAATAATAAATCCTGACAGCCTAATGTTCTAGAGAGGGAGTGGGATGGCCTCCATTCACTGAACTTCACAATTAGTTAGAACATATCTGGCCTCTTTGCAGCGACTAACCTATGAGGAGAAGATGGCTCGAAGGCTGCTGGGACCGCAGAACGCTGCTGCAGTGCTCCAAGCACAAAATGATGCTGAGTCACAGGATTCAGCACAGGTAAATCTTATTGTCTTTCTCCATCGGGCATACATGTCCACTGTGATTTTAAAATAGGAATGGATCTGCACATTTCTGTATGTTTTTTAACCTTCATTAGCTCTCTCTCTCGTTTTAGGTACACATTTTTTAATTTATTGGTATAGTGAGGCTCCAGGTGAAGAAATTCCTTCTACCAATGCAGAGCAGCAATTTTTGTTTGGTGTCTCTAAAATTAAAAAGAAAATCTACTGGAGAAAATATTTGCAGTGAACACACATCAGATAAAATCTAATATGGATACTTAGTTATAAAACTAAGAATATACACTACCCAATAGAGTTCACGGAAATGAAGGGGACAATTGACAAAAATGGAAACACAAGCTTAATAATTACAAGAAAAGATAATTTCTCTAATAACCATGGAAATGAACATCAAAACAATTTTAAGATACTCACAAGCATGGGAAAAGTACCAAAAATGATTTAAAATTCAGTGGTAACAGGGCTATGACAAAGAGGCATCCTAATATATTATTAGTATGACAGAAGACTGGTACAAACATTTTGAAAAACAATATAAACAGTAAGAGCTGCCACGATTTTTTCCACCCAGTGATTCTCTTGCTAAAGATTTCCCAAAAAAAAAGTCAGTAGAGGCAAAAAAAAAAATACTCCTAGCTGCTCTATTCTTAATTTAAAAAAAAAATCTGGAAACAATCTACATGTCCAATAATTAGAGAATGGCTAAAAACAGGAACAAAGAAGGCAAATCTTCGTTGGCAGGTCTAAAAGAGGAAGACATAGCAAAAACATTTTTTCACTTGTTAATTACTTTGGTTCTGCCTTGTTAAATGCTAAATGACTAAAAGTCTACCCCCTTGTTTTATATGCTTATTTGTTTTCTTAAGAGTAATTAAGCTTAATATTTTAAAATTAAATAATGTGCATTTTAAAATAGGAATTCAATAAGTTTCTTTCATTGGTCTTCCATAATTGCACTTGTAGTTTATATGGAACATTTTGAAATTTAGTGTCATAAGGTAAGAAGCAAAGTATTTTCTTGGCTGACGTGTATCCGTTGCTGCCATTTTTTCATATTACTGCCAAGTTAAGTGACTTCATATCTATTCCTGTTTTACTAAAGGGCACTCTGTACCTTGGTCCCACTTTAAATATATCACCTCTTTCATTAAGAAACTGACAGCTGCAAAATAAAAAAGAAAATCAGTCTAAAAACTTTCCTACTTTCCTGAGGACAGTCAGTATATGTGACTTGTTTTCATTTATCTCTGGGTTTTCTCATGAAAAGGGTCAGAAAGTACCTGGACAATATCTGAAAGTTTATTTACACTGACTATAAATTAAACTATATATAATTTGCTTTGACTGAGAAAGCCCTGAAAAACTGCAGCTCTGTCAGCTAAAACAGAAGCATTTCTTTAGATTCTAAATTATTCATTCTGCTGCTTTTTCAGCATAGCATTATAATACTGACATTCTCACTTTTTTTATTCTCAAACAGCACAACTCAGAAAATGCAAGACTGCAGGTTCCTACACCACAGATAAGGTAAAGCCTGATATAAAGCAATTTTTCTTCTACTTGGCATATTGTTTGCTTGATTGGTTCATCTAGATTAGAGAATATAACAAAATATTCAAACCTTCCACATACAACCTACTTTGATTTTTAGTATGATAAAATTTAGACCTAGAAGAGACAATAGACATAACCTACCTAGTCCAGGTCTTTTAACTCGAGGTCCATGAACTTGCCTTTTAATTCTTATTTTTAAATCTTCATTATACTTCATTATACTTCAATATAATTGATTTTCCTTTGTAATCCTATGTATTTTAATGCATTTACAAACATTATTCTTTCATCAGCATTTCTATATATTACCAACAAAATGCAGCAGCAAGAGATAGAAAGAGAAATTCCATTTAAGTAACTGCAGATAAC
The DNA here is from genome assembly GCA_028646575.1 of Pseudocheirus occidentalis. Lineage (NCBI taxonomy): Eukaryota > Metazoa > Chordata > Mammalia > Diprotodontia > Pseudocheiridae > Pseudocheirus > Pseudocheirus occidentalis. Next base: position 16,575,562 of record CM053595.1, read on the forward strand.
ATAAAATACTTGGGAGTCTACCTGCCAAGACAAACCCAGAAACTATGTGAACAAAACACTTTTCACACAAATAAAGTCAGATCTAAACAACTGGAAAAATATTAATTGCTCATGGGAAGGTCAATATATTAAAAATGACAAGTGAACCTAAATTAATGTGCATATTCAGTGCCATATCAATCAATCCCCCCAAAAATTATTTCTAGAATTAGAGGAAAAAAATAACAAAATTCATCTGGGAGAAGAAAAGGTCAAGAATATCAAGGGAATGAATGAAAAAATTGTGAAGGAAGGTAGCCGAGTCATACCACATCTCAAACTGTATCACAAAGTGGTAATCATCAAAACAATCTAGATAGTGGATAGTGTCATAGATTAGCACACAGCGCACAGTAGAAAATGACCATGGTCATCTTGTGTTTCCAGACTTTTGGGACATGACAGAAACTGCTGGGAAAACTGGAAAGCAGTTTGACAGAAGCTAGGTATAGACCAACACCTCACACAGTATACCAAAATAAGATCAAAATGGGTACATTATTTAGACAGAAAGGGGGATACCGTAAGCAAATTAGGGGAGCATGGAATAGTTTGCCTGTCAGATCTATGGATAAGGGGAAATTTTATTACCAAATAAGAAATAGTGAGCATTATGGGATATAAAACAGATAATTTTGATTACATTAAATTTAGAAGTGTTTGCATAAAACCAATATGACCAAGATTAGAAGGAAAGCAGAAAACTGGGGAAAAGGGGAATTTTACATCAAATTTCTCTGATAAAGGCCTTATCTCTCAAACATATAGAGAACTGAGTTGAATTTACAGTAACACGTCATTCTCCAATTAATAAACGGTCAATAGAAACAACGGGCAGTTTTCAGATGAAGAAATCAAATCTATTTATAGGCCTATAAAAATGATTTAAATCACTATACATTTGAGAAAAGCAAAATAAAATAACTCTTGAGTTACTACCCCACACCTATCAGATTGGTTAATATGACAGAAAAGTAAAATAACAAATGTTGGAGGGGACTGGGAAAACTGGAGTATTAATGCACATTTGGTGAAGTTGTGAACTATCCAACCATTCTGGAGAGCAATCTGGAACTATACTCAAAAGGCTACCAAACTGCACATACCTTTTGACACAGCAATACTACTATTTAGGTCTGTATCCGAAGAGATATTTTTTTAAAAACAAGCATACAAAAATATCTATTGTTCAGTAGTTTTCAGTTGTGTCTGACTTTTCATGACCACATTTGGTGTTTTATTGGTTCACTATTTCCTTCTCCAAGTCATTTTACAGATGAGGAAACTGAGGCAAAAAGGATTAAGTAATTTTCCCAGAGTCACACAGCTAATGTCTGAAGCCAGATTTGAACTCAGGAAGATGAATCTTCCTGATTTCAAACCCAGTGCTTTATCTACTACAAGACCTAGATGCCCTAAAATATTTACAGCTGCTCTCTTTTTGGTGGCCAAAAATTGGAAAATGAGGAAATAACCATCATTTGGAGAATGGCTGAACAAGCTGTGGTATGTGATTGTGATAGAATACTATTATGCTATAAAAAATGGGCAGGATGCTTTCAGAGAAACCTGGAAAATCTTAGATGGATTGTTGCAAAGTGAGCAGAACCAGGAAAACACTGCAGTAACAACAGCATTGTAAGGAATATCAACTGTGAAAGACTCTGGTCAATCCAATGACCTAAGACAGTTCTGAAGGTCCTGTGATGAAAAACGCCATCCACTTCCAGAGAAAGAATTTGAATGAAAATCAAAGTTTACTGGCTTTCTTTTTTAATTTCTTGATTTGTCATGATTTTTTGTCTGTTTTCTTTCACAACATAAGTAATATGGAAATTCATTTTGCATCTCTGCATAATCTTTATCAAATGTCTTGCCTTTTCAATGAGGGGAGAGGAGTGAGAGAATTTGAAACTCAAAATTTTAAAAACCAAAAAACTGAAACTTGTTTTACATGTAATTGCAAAAAATGAATATTAAAATTAAATAAAAACCATCGTTCTGAGGAGTTCATAAATTTCTCCATTCTGCCAAAGGGCTCCAGGACACACACACACACATAAAAAAAAATCCTTCATCTAGTCCATACCTCTTATTTTGCAGTTGAGAAATTAAGGCCCAAAGGGAAGTGACTTATCCAAGGTCAAACAGGTAGTGAATAGCCAAAGCAGAACTCAGACCCAGGTTTTCTGACTCCATGTTTTTCCTTTACAAAATAATTATCATTTTTGGTTTTCTGACATCCTTCAATACTAGGGACAGTAGAAACCGATATTATTTTCCAAAGCTATGAGAAAATATTTTCAGATTTTCAAATAGTTTGTATGAATAAATCTACTGTGTTAATAACATGTACATTAATGATAAAACTTTTCTATAAGTAACATACAATATACTGCATATGATTATTTTTATAAATTATATTCAAAATTTGACATATTAAAATCAGTTTATCAACTCAGGTAATTATAAAAAGAATCAAGGTGGAATGAAACAAATCTAAATAAGCGGTTTGGTGCATACAACCAAATTACAGAATTTTAGAACTGGAAGGGACCTCAGAAGTCATCTAGCACAACCCTGTGCAGGAATCTCCTCTACAACATTCCCAACAAGTATCCCCCTGCTTTCCAAGAGGTGCTAATGTTATAAGGGCCCTGCCATGTCTAAAATGGCATGAGGTTCCTCAGAGCCTTCCTCTACTGGCCTAGTGCAACTTCAGATCAAATGGCTCAATATATTTCTGATCTCATTAATGCAGGGACTCCTTCCAAATAATGGAGATCATAGCCCAGCATGCCGTTCAGTGACCCACCCAGAATCTGAGGCAATATTTGAGCCTAGGTCTTCCCTGACTTTTGAGTCCAGTGTGGGCTTACTCTAAGGCTCCACATGTGTTAGATAAATTGGAATTTGTGTGAAAGGAAAATAGTAATTTTGATGCATAACTATTATTAAAATGTGTTTTGTAGGAGTAGATCATCTTCAAGAGGAGATACAAGTGATCAAGAATCAATTCTGGAGAAATTCTACCCTCCGCGCTTTGTGCAAGTGCCAGAGAACCTATCTGTGGAAGAAGGAAGATTCTGCAGAATCGATTTCAAAGTAATAAAACGTTCAAAAACATTTGGAGGGAGTTAACAATAAGATCCATACGTGTTCACCTCACTGTGGCTTGTGGCATGCCCAGAATTTTTTAACTAGAACTTTTAATTTATCCTCTTAATACTCAATCCTCCCACTGACCTACAGTATTTCTTTGGCTCAATACATTTCTGATCTCATTAATGCAGGGACTCCTCCCAAATAATGCAAGTCATAGCCCAGTCATACTCCTGCATACCATAAGGAATTTTTTTTCTTTTTACGGAAATGTTTTTTCTCTGGAAAAATAAATAAGAGACACGTGTTCTGGCTCACTAAAAGAGTCTTACACAAGTATCTTTGATCTGTTGGGACAAAGCAAATATTCCACCTGAATCATAGCTCAAAAATTCTTAGCTTTGGAGAGGTTATTCTTGGAGGCTGTAGTATTTATTGCTACTAGATTCTAAAGAGACCTCTGCAACTATCATTAACCCAAAATGGCACAAGAAAACTGCGACCTGTGGGACTAAAACTGGAACATGACTAATGGAGAAATCAAATGTCCTAAAGGATAAGTTGATCGAAATGCCATACATTTGGGTCTGGCCTCCATTTAAAATTTCTACAATTTTGTCAAAATTATTAAAGCCTTGGGAAGGGGAGTTATTTTTGTTCTTTGGTCTAAAATCCTGTAAAGATGCCAGATATTTAAAATTTACGAATGGATCGCTGCTATAACAGAACTTAAAATATTGTCATCTCCATTTGTTTTTTAACCAAAGGTAAGTGGATTACCAGCCCCTGATGTGTCATGGTATTTAAATGGAAGACCAGTTCAATCAGATGATCTTCACAAAATGATAGTATCTGAAAAAGGTTTTCATTCACTCATCTTTGAAGTTGTCAGAGTCTCAGACGCTGGGACTTATGCATGTGTTGCTAAGAATCGAGCAGGAGAAGCCACCTTTACAATACAACTGGAAGTTCTTGGTAAGTGTTAAAGACATTCACATATATCTTTAAGTTCTATAAAACTTAGAGTATATGAATTATAAGCTATGTCTATATAGCACTAATTTAACTGCCCAAAATAGGAAAGATGAAAGCCCAAACTATTTTTTTTTTTGGCCAAATCAGTACCAAATAATCAGGCTAATAAATTAAGTTATTTCAACAAGCCTAAATGTGAAAACTAAATGTCAGCTTTTAGTCTTAAACCATAGAAAGATGGTTTAATAGAAAACTATTTAATAGAAAACTAGTCTTTAAAAATGTTAAATATTCTTACCTCTTTTAAGAAAAAATGTAAAAATATATTTTTGATTTTCAAAGGTGTATTTGGAACAGTTTTGGTCTTTGATTATAAATGTAGTATATTTTAAGTTCTCTAACTTTACTATTTTTTAAAAGTATAAATATCACACAGATAATGAATTTAAATAAATCTTACTGCAATTCATTGTTAATTTGCATAAAAGTTTAATGGAGAGAACTGTGATGATACTTTTTCTTAATCCTATAAATCAAGGTAGAAATTGTTCTATGGAGTTTTAAAATACTATCTGGTCTTCTGGACAAGTTCTTTTAAATTTTTTTTTAATTCTGAAATTAAACACCAAATAAAATGGGTGTTTCCATTTTTATAAATAGAACAGAAAAGGAGAATTGTAAATGAAACAGAAAATCTCTATTATTCCAGAAACGACCTTCATTCTGTGTATTTTTGAAGATGCTACTTTTCTGTTTTTCCCTACCTCATCCCTAGGTATCCTCTTTCTCCCCTACCCTACTCCCACCATTAAGAATAAAAAGAAACAAAGTCCTTGAAATAAATATGCATAGTTGGTTTTTTGCAGGGATTTTTTTTAAGTGGGAGGAATCAAAAAATGGACGCTTGATAAACAAAAAAACTAACACTTAATTTAAAAAAAATCTGCAGTGTATAGTCCTGATCCCAGAAAACAAATGATGAAACTTAACTTCATTCTTCCCAGACCATGTATATAGAATGTTACATATGTCAGACTCAATCATTTTGTCTACCAGTTTTTACTTAATTATTTTTCTTTGTTATGAGGGAAGGATTCATAGGAGAGGAAGAAGGTGGTAGTGTAGTTGTTTGTGTGTGTGTGTGTGTGTGTGTATGTGTGTAAAACTGAGAATGAGAAGACAAACTCAAAACTAAAAGTATGATTATCATTATTATTATTTAGAATATCTAAACATTCACCCAATCTGGCCTACCTGAACAGAAATCTCCTACAGAGATATCTAAACAGAGCCAATTCTATTTTTGGACAGGAAGTTTTTCCTTATATCAAACAGAAATCTGCTTCTCTCTAATATTATTCACCCATTTGTTCCTTTAAATAGGAGAATTTACAAAGAGGCTATCAAACATTTTAATAATGATAAGGATATTACCCCATTGCCTTAGAACTAGATGTGATAAGATAGATTCTCTTATCCATACCTCCTTTTAACACTTTGGGAAGAGAAAGCTTTTATCTGTAAGTTTGTATACTTTTAATTAAAGAAGAGCCTTTATTGATAATACTTTGGTTTGGTTAATGGATTTCCTTTGCAATATCTCTTTAATATTTGAATTTTTCCTTAAATTATAGCAAAGGAACATAAGAGAGCACCAATGTTTATCTACAAACCACAGAGCAAAAAAGTTTATGAAGGGGACTCAGTAAAATTAGAATGCCAAGTTTCTGCTATACCTCCAGCAAAGATTTTCTGGAAAAGAAATAATGAAATGGTGCAATTCAACACAGACCGGATAAGGTACTGCAAATATGTTTAGAACTACAGCTTCTTTTTTTTATTTCAAAATCAAGATCCCTTCATAATAGAGTCTATATGGACTGGAAAGAACATTTGATTTGTAATCAAAGAACCTGTATTCCAATCCCAGCTCTCCATTTTACTCCCCATACTTACCACCTTGGATAATTACTTTATTTCTCTGGACCTTAAGTTTCCTCATCTGAAAAATCTGCTAGATAAACTAGGCGATATTTAAGATTTCTTCCACATTTAAAGAGTATTATTCTGTGATTCCATTGTTTAATCTGGTGAAGAATACATAGAAACTTAGGTAAAAAGTTCATTACTTCAGACCTCTTTAATGAGGAATTCATGGTGACTCAGAGACAAAATTTACCTTTGACCTATTTATAAAGAACTTGCTGACCAAATAAATATTGAAAACAACACTGGGAGTAGGGCAAGGGGAGGATATTTTCTTAACCTTAAGAAAATAAGCAGTTGTTTGGTGTTCGATAGAAAGTTTCTGAATTATTAAATGCACACATTCCCTAGAATCTTAGAGTTAGAAGAGGCCTTAGAAATCATTTAGTCAAACCTCTCATTCACTACAGAAACCCTTTCTACATTATCCCTGATGCCATGAAACCTAAGTCTGAATATTTTCAATGAGAAAGAGGCCACCATATCAAAAGAAAGCCCATTCTATCGTTGGACAATTCTAAATGTTAGAAAGCTCTTCCTTAAACCAAGTCAAAATCTGCCCTCCCTATAGCTTCAGCCCATTGGTTTTAGCTCTGCTTTCTAAAGTCATACAAAATGGAGTCTATTGTCTCTTCTATATGACATTTTAAATATTTGAAAACTATAATTATGTTCTTTCCATCTTCTCTTCTGTAGTTCCTTCAAAAATATATGAAAAAGGGGCGGCTAGGTGGCGCAGTGAATAGAGCACCGGCCCCGGAGTCAGAAGTACCTGAGTTCAAGTCCGGCTTCAGACACTTAACCACGCACAAAAAACTAGCCGTGTGGCCTTGGGCAAGTCACTTAACCCCAACTGCCCTCCAAAAAAAACAAAACAAAAACAAAAATATATGAAAAATACTTCATATCACATGGTTTCAAGTACCCCTCACTATCCTGGTCACCTTCCTCTGAACTGGCTCCAGTTAGTCAACATCTTCGTTAAAATGTGGCATCAGAACTGAGCCCAGTACTCTAAACAGGGCAAGATCAGGCTAGATTACAGTGGAACTATCAATATACCTAATGCATCATAAGCTTAAGGGTTCCTTTTGTTTGTTTGTTTTTTGGGTTTTTTGCATCCATAATACTCTATTGACTTGGTTTGAATTGGATCAAATAAACACTCTTTTTACATGAATTATTATATTGGACCTCCTTCCAGTACCTGAGGAGCTAATCTTTAATCTTTTTTCTTGATTATTTTACTTATTCTTATTCTAACAGAATTGTCATTTAAGGACTCAAAAAACTTGGTTTCTGATATTTCCACTTTTTGCATGTCTCTTTTCAGCTTGTACTATGATAACTCTGGAAGAATTACCTTACTGATTAAAGATGCAAACAAGAAAGATGCTGGGTGGTACACTGTATCTGCAGTAAATGAAGCAGGAGTGGTCACATGCAATACTAGATTGGATGTTGCAGGTACATCATAATGTTAACCAAAGCTACTATTTCAAACAGAACAAATATAGCACTTGGGAACCCCCAATTCACACAATGTGTCTCCCAAACAAGGCAACCCTAGTTCAAGGTACTCTGTTGGGCCACATCCACTCAAAACCATAGCTTATGAGCCCCGACCAATGTGTTTACCTTTATTAGCCAGTCAAAAGACACAATGTATTCAAATCAAAGTCAGTTCATGATAAAACATAGTTAAGAAAACCAACAATACAGTATTTCTCCCATAAATCTGAGGCAAATTCTTCCACAAAAACACATATATATTATCATCAGCAGAAAGAGGAGACACAGGTATGACAATGCACACATGAAAGAAAACTTTATGGTCAAGGCTTACAGTAGAGGGGTATATAGAAAACCTAGAAACACATATTAAGCTCAAGAGACCAGATCATCATCTTCTTCCCTCCTAGACACATTTCCAGCCTTGAGTATATGTGACTGCCAACAAGTTCTGCCCTACACTGGAAAAATGTAACATACAACACAAATATCAAAAGTCTATATAATTTGGAGACATTTTCTCTCATACAAGTTATTTTTTTTTCTACTTTATGGCATCATTCAAAACAATTTCCATTTTAAACATCTCCAATAGAACAGATTTCCTGACTTGGTTTTTATCTGGTCTATTTCAGCTCATCCAATTCAAACTCTTCCAAATCCTAAGCAGTTACGGGTTCGACCAACTTTCAGCAAATACTTAGCACTGAACGGGAAAGGCTTGGATGTGAAACAAGCCTTTAACCCAGAAGGGGAATTTCAGCGCCTAGCAGCTCAATCTGGACTCTATGAGAGTGAAGAACTTTAACAGCTTACAAAAATATGACAAATGCAACTAGTAACCTTACATTCATTTAATTAAGATCTTTAAAATAAACCCCTAGTGCAGTTAACAGATTATTGCTTTTATTAGGCAACATAAGTACTGTACAGAATATTAATCTTTTTGACTCTTGCACACACTATCTACTTTTCTGGTTTGTTAAAAAAAAAAATACAAAATCTGTGTGTGAGAATTTGGAAATGTAGAAGACTACCCTGAAACGTGAGGTTTTTTAATGTCATAAATGCTCGACTCCTGAATAGGAAAGTTGTAGAGACCATAACTAGTGCCAGTAACAAGAGCAGCTCCTTGGTATGGCTTTCTAAAGACTATGACCTTTAATGACATTAAGGTGTGTTTCAGGAATACTGAAATGTTACAGATTATCTGAGTGTTCTCAAGCTTATGTGAAAAACCAATAAAAATTTAAATACACACAAATGATTGAGACTATTCTTAATACCAGTGCAGGAATGTCAATTCTTTGCAATAAAACACGTAGGGAATCCCGTTTAAAACTTCCATCAGCAATAGTAAGGCATAACAAACTATCTCTGCAGTTTTAAAAGTTCCACCAGACTTTACGTGGTCTTCCACACTTGTGTTTATAACCTGACAACATGGGTCCACCCTGTGTTACAGCACTTCCAGACAATCTTGTCAACAGCTCCACGGCAGCTTCAAGGGCCAACTTTGGATAAGATTTCTTGGGACAGAGTCAAGGCCAATGTCAAGGGGAGAAGTGTTTGCTTTACTAACTGCACTAGGTGGTCCAGTGGATAGAATGTTATGCCAAGAGTCAGGAAAACCAGAGTTCATTATTGCCTCACTTACTAACTTTGTGACCCTGGAAAAGTCACTTAACCTAGTTGCCTATTTCTTTATCTGTAGAATGAGCTGGAGAAGGAAACAGCAAACTACTCCAAGTATCTTTGCCAAGAAAAACCCAAATGGGGGTCAAGAAGAGTCTGAAACAACTAAAAAAACGCATCTCTGAGACTTTTTAGGAGGTGAACTAGATGTTTCTGAGGAGAAAAAAGATAAGTCCTCATCCCAAATATTGCCAGAAATACTTTCTGACAAATCTGGCTCACTTTTGTGACAGGCTACTGTTAACAGGATTTTACTGAGCCAGTCTCTAACCTGGGAATGACAAAACAGCAGGCTAGAGACAAAGCACTAGTGATCAAGTTTTAGCTTAATTAACTAGTTTCATAATGAGTAACAGATTTGCAAACCGGGAATTCTAATCAGAATTCCACCTTGTTATAGTGAAGGCTGAGATTACACAGATAAATAACCAGTGGGAAGGGGAAGAGGGGAAAGTGGATTACAATTGCTTTCTAGGGCCTGCGGGGTTTGACTGGGCCAACGTGTCCCATGATACAGGTGTACTGGAATCCTGTGGGTTTCAGTCTTTGGGGTTTACTCAGTGAGTCACATAACCAGTTCTGTGATGGGAACAGGTTCCATTCATTTAAGGTACACGGGCACAAGAATGCGGTCATTGTGACAGCGTGATCAAGGGTTTGAGGGATCATTTCAAGCTGCGTCGTAAGCTCCTGCTTTGCAAGCCAGAATATGCAATTCTGAAAAATCTAACTTCTTATGTCATGTTGATAATATGAAAATCACGATTCCCTTTACATCACAAAATGCCAGGAAAAGACAGTCAGCAGAATGACGGCCGGCCGGCCTAACCTGCCAAAGGAACCTGCTGAGACCCAGACTTCACGAAGCCTCCTGGGGACTGCGGGAGAAGGAAGAAGAAACTCCCTGGCTGACCCTCCTTTCCGGACAAAGCCGCCGCCTCTCTGTCCTTCGTCGGACTCGCTATCCGGCTTCTGCCGGTCATCCCACGCTTCCCTTCCAATCTACACCTAACAGGAAATGTGTCCCCTGCCTCATCCTTTAAAGGTTTCGACAAAAAGGGCTTTCTCTTTGCTCCCAGGAGCGCTTCGGGGCTGAGGGGCCCGGAGGGACCTTTCACCCGGGAGCTGCCCCCGGAGCTACGACGCAACCAGTGGTTGTCAGATTCCACCAGGAATAAGGTCTTTAGCGGCTTCCCTCCCCCCCCCCCCCCCCGTGCCGGTGACAAACGCTCTCCTGGTGCCCTCCCCCATCTTCTCCCCCGTTCTTCCACCACAAAGGGTCCAACCTCTTCATTCAGGGACAGGTTCCTCGGGCGAGGGGCGGAGGCTGGGAGCGGGGTGCGAGGCTTAGAGGCTGCGGGGCTCATGCTCGGCACCCCGAGGTGGGGAGGCCCTGGGCTGGTTGTGGGAGGAAGGACGCAGGCTTCTGAGCTCTGGCACTCGGGTGTCGGGCCTAGAAGGGAGAGCGCTGGAGCCTGGCATCACGTTCTCACGCCGGCAGGAAGGAGGTTGGCACGCGGCGGAAGAGCGCCGGCCTGTGCCCTCTTCGCGCGGCTCAGGCGCACTTCCGCCGGGCATAGGGTGACGGGGTCTGGAAGCCGCTAGACCGAAGCCGCTCCGGGCTCTCGCGCCAATGGGTGGGGGAGGAGCGGCCTCACTCGGAGGAAGAGCGCAGGCGCGGCACGAGGCGCACGAAACGGCCCCGCGGGGAGGGCGGGGCTCTGCGGTTTAAAAGGCGCCTGAAACCACCCAGATACCCACGGACCGTGTGCTGCCATGGCCAGGGTGAAATCTTTTAAAGCCAAGAGGCGGCACTTCGAAATCACCGGTGAGAAAGGGACAGCCCAGGCTGCGACGGTCAGAAAGCTGGGCCCCTCCTCCCCCGCTGAGTGACGGCCTTTGGGCAAGTCGCTTTCACTCTTTGAGGCTCAGTTTACACATCTGTAAGATGGAAGCTTTGGACAACCTGGTTTCTTCAGGCCCTTTCAGGAACCTGCCCGGAGGTGGTGCCGTGCACCGCCCCGCCCCCCGCCCCCCCATAGGACGTTGTGGACTGGTAGTCACAAGCATTTATTGAGGTGGGGGTGTTAAGAAAGGCAGAGAGTACTCCTTGCTTTCAAGGATCTCAGTCTATGTAAATGACTACGTAAAGACAAGGTGTAAACTAGACATAATCAGCTGAAGGAAGGCACCAGCATTAAAGGCAGCCTTGGAGAATGGGGTGTGATTGGCTGGGACCCGAAGGGGCCGGGGGTTAACCCCCCCCCCCCCGCCAGTGTCCACTCCTGGGACCTCATTCTCTGCCAGAAATTTAACAGAATCTGGGGATTAGGGCCGACGCCTTGACTTAGTTGGCTTCCACAACAGGTACCAACACGGAGAATAAAAAAGCAGCAGTTGGCTCCGGTAACAAAGAATTGCACGAGCCAAGAGAGTTATTCAGGCCGCTCACCGAAGGGATGATTTTGCACCTATCGCCCAGTAACCCCGAGCCCCTCCCTCTTTCCTCGCCCCCTTGTTTATTACAGTGTTCCCGGGCCGTCCTGACCACGTCACTGTATAGAAAGGCACCGTCTGCCACCAGGCTCTCCTTAAACTGGATTCAGCTTCCCGTTAAAACCCGTTAAAACAGCTAATTGACCAGAAAAGCAGATTACTTGGGCAAGTGTGGCAGTTAAGGGGGGCCCTTGCCAAATTTCCAGTCTTGGACAGGCTCAATCCGGTGATTGAACTTTTGTTTTAATATAAGGTCTACCATCAGTTTGATGAAAGGCCTTAGAAAACTTTGTCATTTACCGCATCTGTAAAACGTAAGGCTAAGCCCTCATAGATATGAGGAATAAAAAACAAACCACAGCTGTACCTCCCTCACGGAGGTAGGGAATAAAATATCAAAACCCAGCTGGATTTTTTGGTTAGTAGCAGAGTGAGTTGCAGTGTTTGTTAATGCTTCTTATTAAATTATTTTTATAGAGGAAAACCTTTGTTTTATGCTTTATAGTGTCACCAAAACCTGAACTGCCCTATAAAAAAGAGCTAGAAATTAGATCCACCCTTCAGGAGCTGCTCATCTACATTATTTTTCTAACAGACCTATGTATATGTAAGTACACAGGTAGTGGAATTAATTATGACTCCCGGTTAATGCTATAAATTTGGAGGTGAGTTAAAATTATATGTCATCTGACTAACTCACATGTTTCCTACTTAGCACAAGGTACTGATTGCTGTTGAACACATGAGTTTAAGCCCTGTTTGTTGGCTTTGCTTTGTTTTGTGAACAGTTTGAATGCTGAAAATGGCTGCTCTTGGCTACAAATAAGGATGAGACAGGACAGAAAACCAGCAAAAAAAGGGTGCAGATTCACCACCATTAATGTTTTGAAAGTGTATATTCTACTGATAGTGAGCCAACTGAATTTTTAGATTGTGTTGGCTTTGTGAATAATATTTAAATTTGTAAAGTGACTGACCAATAGACTCTATGAAGTAGTTAGATGGATGATTGGGCATTACTGGCTAGAATTTATGGATCACCAACCATGTGTTAGTCACTATGATTACCCTAGGAGTCTTTGTATCTCCTGGCAAGATGTACCACATAGCTATAAAAATAGGCCACATTCCTATAAGGAATTCAAAGAATACATAACTATAAACTGAACAAGTTTTATTCAAGCTAGATTAAGGGGGAGTTGGAGAAGGGAGTAGGAGGAGTTTATATTCAAAACAATATGGCATTTTGTCTGATTTAATGGAATTTAAATGGCTGTGTATAAGCAGGTATAAATTGGACCTGGATTAAACATAAAATGTTGAAATATGCTAACCACGTAAAACTGAGGTATCATTTCACAGGAAGTTGGATTTTGAAATACTTTTTTCTAAAAACAAAATTCTTTCTCTCTAGTGACTTTTGGGATGGTAAGCTCAAATATGTATCACTTAAACAAAGTTATAGCAACTCTCTTTTTGGAAGCTTCGGAACCTGGGGAAGACAGAACCAGCTTTAAGTCTATTAGCACTATAACTGAGTTTTGGAAGGTAAGGGTACACTTTCTATAGCCTAAGGGTTCACCAGCAGGGAAGGAGAAAGGGAAGAAGTGTTTACATAGCACCTACTGTGTGCCAGGAACTGTGCCAAGCACTTCACAAATATTGTCTTATTTGATCTTCATTACAGCTGATGTAAGTTATTGCCCCTGTTTTATAGTTGAAGAAACTGAGGCAAACAGACGTCAAATTACTTACCCAGGGTCACACGACTAGTGTCTGAGGCTAGATTTGAACTCAGATCTTCTTGACTCCAGGCCCAGCACCCCAAACACTACAACACCTGGTCTCATGCATAATACATAAATGTAAAACCTCCCTAACTTCTTTTAAACTGCTGGTTTCCTAAGCTGAACAGGTTCCTTTAAAAAAAAAAGTGATTTTCTTTTTATTTTCACTTTATCTGGAAAAGAAGGATGTATTGACGGCGTACAGGTAGATGTGGTATGCCCTGAAATTGGAAAGTATTTCTATACAGAGATCATTAATGAAACTAGCCACCAATCTGGGCCAGATAAACAAAGTTATATAAGAAATTCCTCCTCTCTGAGTTCATGTGATATGTAACTTCCCAAAAATACATTTACCATGACACAAAAATTATAGTTGCAAAAACCTGGGTTTTATTATGCTCAAGCATAATATATTTTAATTTTAATTTATTTATTATTTATATGTAATATTTATTTTTATTATGCTCAAGGTTCTCAGAGAAAACCTATACAAAAAAAAGTTAAAGAAAAATAAATTCATAATCCCAGTGCTTCCTTCAGTGTCATAAAAACCGAGCCAATTTAGTCAAATGGAGTCATAATCTCATGCATTCCCTAAGGAAGCAATGTTTGTTGAACAAACTATAGATAAACTAACTCAGATTACCTGTCAAACTACATTTAGAAAGTTTACAAATAGACTGATTGAATGGGAAAGATTTACTGAAAACAAAGCAGTCAGGGACAGTTGAGATTCTTCTTCTGGCTTCTTATCAAAGATATGTTTAAAGCTTTAAAGAAATTTTCATATCCCAAGTGGAAGGTTTTGGTCCAGTGAGGTTAATATTAACAGAAGGCAGACTTTTGGTTAACCAAAATTTGCAGGAGGAATGGCCCTGAGAATCAGATAATAAAAAGAAATAAAAGATCAAAGATTCTCTCTACAATAGGAAAGAATAGTGTGAGTCTTAGTTATGAGTCAGAAATGACTACCTTTGCTGACTCAAAGTATTTAAAATTTAGAGAAGGCCTCAGCAACCATGTAGTGCAGTCCCTTCATTGCCCCACCCTGCAAAATGCATCAGTCAGTTGATGAGGAAATTGACAGGTTTCCTACTGTAGCCTGTACTAGTGCATGTGTATTCAGGACCAGATTGTACTGTGACCCATCATACAAATGGTGGTTAGATAAATAGTAACTGTAACAATTGACATTTCGATAGCAATTTTAAAGTTTACATAGTGTTTTCATAGTATTAGTAGAGCAGACAGTGTTATTAAATTGACAGTAAAATTATATACATTTCTTTTACTGTGTATAGTTTATGGAGGGACCTCTTTTGGAAGGTCTGTACTGTGATTCATGGTATAATGCAGAGGTTTTGTATCAACTGAAAAACAGCAACCGCATCTACTATGAGAATGTACTTCTAGGAGTCCCTCAAATTCGACAGCTTAAAGTCCGAAACAACTCGTGCGTTGTCTATCCAAAATTCCAGTCTTTGATGGAAGAATGTTTTGACAGATACACTATAGAAAATGAAGATCGTTCTGATTTTGGCCCTAGAATGGAACCTGAGTAAGTGTTGTGAAATCATACAGTGGAAATTATTATCCTACGTAAATCCTCAAAAGTAATTTTTTTTTTGTTTCAAGAGTATATTCTAAATATGACTTAAAGACCCCAAAAGAGCTGCCTTTAAATACTTTCTAAAAAAAAAAACACCTTGGGGGTGGTAGGCTCTCTAGTATAACATAATTGCTGTATTAACACACCAAACACCATACTTATTAGTACAATATGTAAATCAGTGTTGAATAAATAACTGCCACAAATCTGAAAATCAGTTTAGAAGAGAGATTAAAGCCAAAGGAGTTTTCTCCCTATAATCTTCAATAGCTGTAAAAGTTAAATTGCTCAAGGCGCAGGCTACTTTCTTAACACTTCAGTCCAGAACAATTGCTGATTTACTTCCTCAACTGGGGGAAAAAGAGGGGGTGAGGAAATGCTTTTATTAAGTGCCTGCTGTGTACAAAGATATCTAGGCGGTACAGTTGATAGAGCACCAGGCCTGCAATCAGGAAGACTCATCTTCCTGAATTCAAATCTAGTCTCAGAAACTAGCTGTGTGACCTAGGGCAAGTCACTTAACCCTGTCTGCCTCAGTTTCTTCATCTGCAAAACAAGCTGGAGAAGGAAACAACAAACCACTCCAGGATTTTTGCCAAGAAAATTCTAAATGGAGTCACCAAGAATCGGACACGACTGAAAAACAACTAACTAAACAGCAAAAACCACATCCTAGTCACTATGCAAAAGCAGTTTACAAACATCTCATCTGATCCTTAAAATAACCTGGTCATGTAAGTGATATTTTTATCTCCATTTTACAGTTGAGGGAACTGAGGCAAAGGTTAAGTGACTTGCCCAAAGTCAATCAAGGTAGTAAGTGTCTGAGGCTGAATTTGAACTCAGGTCTTCCTAACTTCAAGCCCAGCCACTCTGTCTGCTTTACCACTTAGCTGGGAATTTCATTTTATTAGAATTAAACATCTGCACCAGACACCCCCCCCTAAAAAAAATAACAGTAAAGATAATCTATGTTAAAGTTATTAGCAAGGTAATTCTTTTAGGGAAAACTAGAGGATTAAAATACTGTACTTTATGCAAATTATTTTACTGTTCGGGTTTATCTTAATGCTAGACTGTGTATCATAATCTTATTGATAAAAATATTTTAAATGCATATGTAGGTTATCTTTTGAGTTAGTAATTTGAGGTTGAAGAGAGATACTCAAGCTTTTTTTCCTTTCTGACTTCACACACAAACACAAAAATCAGTATTCAGCAAAATGCTAAGAACAAATTTGCCCTGAAGGATTACTGTGTAAAAAAGTTACACAGAAAGTTAGGTGTTACAAAGTTTTGTTAAATTTTATTTTCATTATTATTTATTACTAAAGCTCTAATTTTAAATGGTGTAGTCACTTATGATTCTTTCTACTCTTCCCTATTAAAAATTATCTCAGAGTAAATATTATGTGGTCTTTAGCAGGCTAACTGTGAAATTTTTGTTTTTCTCAAACTGCTTAAGAAGGTCATTGACAAAGATGAAGGTTCAATATACACCAAAAGAGTTAGCATAACAATTTTTGTGACAGCTTAGAACTGGAAGCAAAGTGGATGCTCATCTGTTGGGAAATGGCTCAACAAATTGTGGTGTATGAACGTAAGGGAATGTTACTGTGCTATGAAAATACATGGATATGATGAGTATATAGAAGTACAGAAAGACATGTGAACTGAGATAAATAGCAATATATATCATGACCTAAACCTGTGTGAGATGAGAGAGTTCAGAGTCTGAATCTGAGGTTAGGAAAGGTCTTTATTCTCTCTCATGAGAAAGAACTCTGCCCGTCGCCCACATGGCATCTGCAGGGAGAGAGCAACCGGTAGAAGCCAGTTCATGGTTATATAACCTTCTAATGCAGAAGCCCAACCCCTCAACTGGCCTTCACTCTCGTTGGTAGGGGGGGCTGACCCACAACCTAGGCCTAGTGAATACTGAAGCCATTCTAGATCTGATTTTTCAGAATGGGGAAACTTCACTATAAATTATCCCTCACAACTGCAAGTGAAAAAAATAGCCACAAAGAAATAAAAAATGAATGTTGTGAAATCATAAAGAAAAAACTTAGTCCCAAAGAAGAGATATGAGAAGGTACCTTGCCTTACTCACTCGATCCTTTGCAGAGGTCAGGAGTCAGGTGATTTTTCTCTTTTCCTTTATTAAAAATATCCCTTATTATAAAGGATGGCTCTCTAGAAAGTTAACAGTGAGAATCAGGGCAATGTAAACATAAAACATCAATAAACTGTTCTTAAAAGAAATACTTTTCAATAAGAGCTAAACCCCACAATGTCATATTCTTCTGTCTAACAGATGGAAGTATTCTCCTTCCACATCATTGTCTCTTCAGCACTGGGGAGTTTTTGGTGTTTATGATAATGGAGGATATATGTTCACTTTACCCATATCAAAGACTGAGGCCAAAGAGAAGCTTACTTTCCTTAAATTGAATAGCTGGATCACCAGAGGGACCAGAGTTATTTTTATTGATTTTTCAATATACAATGCTAATGTAAACCTGTTTTGCATCATCAGGTGAGTAAATCCAAACCCCTATATTATTTGCCTTTTAATGTCGTTTATACCCTTCTTTAGAGTTACTTTTAGAGCTGTACAGTATTAAAACCTAAAATTCTTAGATTTTAAAAGACAAAATATAAACCAAAAGAACCAATTCTGGAAAAGCAAGTAAAGTAACATTATTGTCCATGAGGTTTGTTTTTGTATTTGTCTATATCCTGAAAGAATTCCCAGGAACATTGAGAATTAGACAAGTCATGAATTTCCTATCATCATATATGAGCATCTTGTCTTGCATTTTGGATTAGTCTTGTGCTGCACAAATTAAACACTCCATCTTTGTGCTGCTTTCCTTTAATCCATAGCATTCAAATCTATGGGTTTCCACTGACCAGAAGCATTTACTTTATGAAGTGGAACTCTTTGGAGAATAAACAACTATTATCTATCTACATCTTAAATTGCATCAAGGACATCTAGCAACAGCCACCTCTGAAATGCTGAAGGGATTAGCTTGGGTCTTAATTCATCATTGTAGATATAGAAAGGATCTTAGAGACCATTGAGTCCAACACATTTTATAGATGAGGAAACAGCTAGAGAGATTAAGCGACTCTACTAAGGTCATATAGCAGTGTGTCTGGGGCATGATTTTAACCCAGCATTTCATAATTCCAAATCCAGTGCCCTATACATGACACATGTACACTCCACATGGGACACGAAACGGAATTCTACTTTGAGTACAGGCTTCTAATCTTGTATGGTGTGATTCGACTCTAAAGATACCATTATGGCTGTAGGCTTTAAATCCAGTAGGAGCGGCTTAGGAGCGGCTGTCAGAGAGGACCCTTCCCAAACAATCAAGATTGCTACTAGTATTTCTCACAGATCTGGACTAAATAACCTTTACAATATGCCTTTTAGTGATAGAGATACAGGGTATATATTCAATTCTTGTGACACAGGTGGGGACATAAAGTTCATATGGAGATTTAAAAGAAAGTCATGCTCTTAGGAAACTTTGTTAGTTAAAATTTATTGAGAGCACGTACCATAGCTATCCTTGTCCCTTTTTCTCTGATTCGGATCATACCACAGGGATATATAAAGGCTACCCGAGAGCTAATCAGCTCTTCTAAGACAGTAGACTGACCCAAATAGCAACAAAACATTGGATCTTCTATATTTGCAGGCAACAGTTCTCAAAGTGTGATCTTTGGTGGACCATCCTTTTTTGGACAATAGGGACTTGTAATCCCTGAGTCCCTTTGAGGGGTTCAAAAATATTTAATAATATTAAGAAGTTGTTTACATAATCCACATAAACAAAAGTTCTTTGGAGTCTTCAATAATTTTTTAGGAATGTAAAGGGGTCCTAAGACCAGAAAGGTTGAGAAATAAATATTACATAAGCTATTAGACTCAATTGATGTGTTGGTTAGTCTGCTGAACTGCTTTTTTTCCTTTTTAAAAATTTTTTTTGTTTGTTGTTACAAAGGATAGCCCACTAGGAAGGGAAATTTGGGTATACATTCAGAAATGCAAATAATACAAAAACAAAAAATAGAAAAAAAAAATTCTAAAGGAACAAATGCACCAATCTAAGGTAAGCAAACACCAAAATAATTTATGAATGCCCTTGTCATGAACAAGCCAAGTAAAGATGCACACAGAGATTGTGCTTAGTAATTACCCTAGAGCAGGCCTTACAACTTGCTGGGCAGCTTGTGGCCCTTGGGCTGCTTGCCACACACCAAAGGATATCTGTGGCCAGGTAAAAATGTAGAGGAAAACATCCTTTGTATGTAGAAGAAATCCTTTGGCCTGCTGCAAGTGGCCCGTGGGCTGAAGGCCTAAGGGACCCTCAGATCACAAGTTATGCAGGCCTGCCCTAGAGGATTCAGAGTATCTTTGGTTGTTTCTATTGATTCGGTCAGTCATCCCCACTCCTGCCCAGGGGGATCAGACTGACTCATAGAGATTCTAAGGCATTAAGGCATATGGCCAAAGGTCACTTAGTTCATATGTAAGTTTTTAGAACTATTGTTCTAATTATTTTTGAAAAAGAATTTTTAACTTTAGATATTAACTCAGTGACTATTTAGAAGAACTGACAACTTGTGCCTCATTCTGTAATATGTCATGTAATTGTATGAAAACAATATTCCCAGCACATTCATCATATGTTGTCTATTCCATGCCTCGAGCCCTAACAGAGTTTTCATTCATTAAGTCATTCAGTCAAAAGACACTGGTTGCCTTCCTTTCTACTGTCTTCAAAGTTTTATGCTAGGCAACTATGGTTCCACAACACTCCATTCCAGTGGCATCCCAATATCAGTGCTTTCAGGCAGAAATAAGCAATTTAATATGCCTGAAAAATAGAGATACTGATTCTTTAAATTAATATCATCCATGGGGATAGAAAGGATCAGTAGTTCTGAAAATCCAAAAAAAGGGAAAAAAAAACAAATATTTTACATTTAGTTCTGCAGTGAGTTTTTGTGCTTTCATTTGCATATAGGTTTTCATATCTCAGTCCTTGCTGAGCTAGTGTGGCAGCCAGATGGGGCAGTGGTTAGACTGCTGAACTTGGGAGTCAGGAAGACCCGAATTCTAATCCTGCCTCAGATATTTACCAGGCTTGTGACTCTGGACAATTGACTTACTATTTACTTTAGTTTTCTCATCTGTAGAATAGGTACAATCATAGCACCTGCCTCACTGGATTATTGTAAGGATCAAATGAGATACTGTATGGGAAGACCTTAAAGCGATCTATAAGCACTAGTCATTATTATCATCATTATTATTATTGTAAACAGAAATTATATTTAAACTAATCCTTAAGCAGAGTGGCTAATCGTATTATGAAAGAGCAAGAATCACACCCAGATGGGCCACAAAATGAGAGTATGTCTCGATTTTCTACAAAGAATCTAAAGTTGACTATGTAATTTGGGGAATCTTGACTAGTAGAGACAGGAATGGTGCTAAGGATAGTTTTATTTGTTCTTAATGCATAACTTGTTCATGTTGCATCTGGCTGAAAACTGTAATTAATCCATGACATCTAGAACCACAATGCTTGCTTTTTTTGCCCTGCTTTTTAAAAAATATTTATAACATTTTCTTAAAACAAGAAAGAAATTATACATATACAGCCATACCAGATCATAACCCAGTACAGCAGTTATCAGGGAATGTGCTTGCCAGCTAATGGTAGCTGGCATTTAAATAGCACTCTGAGATAAAGTAGTGTCCTGTCTCATTTTTGAAGAGGAAATTGGCCTGAGAGGTAAAGCGAATTGCCCAAGGTCACACAGCTGACAAGTCTCCTGACTCAATATTTACTACTTTTTTCATTATACCATGCTTCCATGGGTGAGGGTCAATTTTTCCTTTGTCAGATACAATATAATTAATCATCTAGGTGTGTGCAGGGAACGAATGAAAAAGCTTCTCAGTCTGGAATGTGCCCCTCCCCCGAGGGCTGTACCCTCCCCTTTCTCCTGTCAATTACCTTTACCTTCCTTTGTCTGTTTTCCTGCCTTGGTGAGGCCCGTCCCATCTCCCTCCCCTTGCAGTCTCAGTAGGGAAGAGATTGGTGGGGTGAGATCCTCCACCAATGAGAGGAGGCGGCTGGGCCAGGAAAGAGGACGGACTAATCAGGTCTTTAAAGTCCTAGACCTGATCTTTGAGGCCCTCTCTCTGGGCCGCCTGCCTCATGGGTCAACATCGGTAAGAAATCCCTCATGGGGCAGATAGCCCCCTTCTCCAGGGGAAGGGAAAAGCCCTTGTCTTATCTAAGGCATCTCTGTGTTTACTTTTCTAATTAAATTAAGGATAATGGGTATTTTTCAGCCCAAACATAGGCATGCTCAAACGCTGATGGTCTTAGAGTTGCCGTCATAAATAAACCACACCAAGAATTTTGCACTTCTCTTATTTCACTAGTTATATATGCCCCCGTCTTATACCTCCTGCTAGACTATACAATAATGTAATACAATGCATTTTAAATGCCTGCTGTGTGCCAGACACTGAGCTAAATACTGGGTATACAAAAAGGGGCACAAGATAGTCCCCGTCCTCAAGGAGCTTAAATCTAATGGAACTGTAAGCATTTTGAAGAAAGAGATATAGTCTTGGTCTTTGAATACTAAACACAGTGTTTTACACATAGTAGATAGTATTTATTGATTGAAATTATAAAAAAAAATATGAACAAATTCCACGTAAAACTTAAAACTCAACTTTTAAGTATATCCAGAGACAAATATTTACAAAAATCACAGATTTAGAAGTGGAAAGGAACTTTGAGTCATCTAGTCCAACCTCCTCATTTTAAAGATTAAGAAGCTGGGGCCTAGAGAGGTGAGACTTGTCGTAGGTCATGCTGATAGTAACTGGAAAAGCCCAAATTTGAACCCAGATACTCTGTTTCAAAATCCAGCACTCTTTCAATTAACCTAGTTTATCATTAAAATAAGCTATCTTTACTCACTGGATATTTCACTAATAATTAAAGTCTGAAAATTATATACAGTGCTTAGAACACACAGTTACTTTTCCAAAACACAATTTTGCAGACTAGTGGCAGAATTCCCTGCAACCGGAGGTGTGTTTACTTCGTGGAATTTTTACTCTGTGAAGCTACTCAGATATGTTACTTATTTTGACTACTTTATCGCTTCCTGTGAAATCATATTTTGTATTTTTATTATTAACTTCATTGTTCAAGAAATTAAAAAAGTGAAAGAATATAAAAATGCCTATTTCAAGAGTTTTTGGAATTTACTAGAATTGCTGCTTTTGTTGGTGAGTACTAAAACAACCTATAAAGTGGGTCATTTGCATCCAAATAATGGGACAAGTGGGAAATGAGCTTTTGTCTCATTTAAATGGGAAGGAAAGATTTTTAGATTCATCAATTTAAAGAAACAAAAAAGATTACTGGGTATATATATATAATACAACTTCACGTATTGCCATCTAAAGAGAAAAGTTTGTCTTTCTTATCGGTCACTGGTAGAGCAGACTTTGTGGTCAAAGGCATCACTATGGAGATCTGCCTTTTAAAGCACTCCCACCCTTCTCAAAAACATTTCTTCCTTATGTAATGAAATTCCAGCAGTTAAAGTCCTACCCAGATACCACATTATGACATAGAAGTGGCCCTGAGTTCTTGAAAGGTATGGCAAAGGAGTCGAAGCTCTGGCAGGTCCTACAGTACCACACTGGAAATATGAAATTTTTGCTAGGTAATAAGTGCGTGCGTGTGTGTGCATGCGTGCGTGTGTGTGTGTGTGTGTGTGTGTGTGTGTTTTCCAAGGTCAAACTAGATAAAGAGGTTGGTTACTGGTTTATCCAGCTCATTTTATAGATGAAGAACTGAGACAAACAGTGACTTACCCAGCTGGAATCACACAGCTGTGTATTCTTCACAACATATTTAACAGTGAAGAATTTAGTCTAACTCATTGACTGTCAGAAAACCAGAGACTGGAGAGTGGAGATGATAGAAGGAACATTCTGCTGGAGAAGATGAGAAGGAATAAGATGGCTCATGTATGTAGAGGAGCTTCTCTTGGTAAGGAGAAGGGCCACCTTTTCTTGTGAAACAGGTTCAGGAGATGGTGACAGAAACCGAGTAGTGTGTGATAAAGAGGAGAAAAGACCGTTCAATGAGTAGTCTCAATTTTTTCATTGAAATATGAGGTAAGGTTCTCAGCTGAGAGGGTAGGGCTGTAAAAGTTTGAGGAGGAATGAAAAGGTTTTTGAAAAGCCACTGTAGTGTGACTGTGATAATAAGTCACTTAGGGAGATGTCAAAGTATTGCCTTGCCACAGTGAGGGCCCAGTTGAGATTATATAATAGGCATTTGTATTAGATCCAGTCATTATTTTCTTCAGCTTCATTCAGCGTTATGTGAGTAGGAGTAAAGGCAGCAGATGGTGGGAGTTACCCAAGACTGAGGTTTGGCAGGGCAAGATCTGGTGATGGAATGAGGGAGCAAGGAACTTGAGAGAAAAGGATAAGATAGAGTTGAACTGGTTCACCAAGGAGTCAAGATGGGGAAAGGAGAATATAGCCAATGCAGGGGTAATAACCTAGGAAAGAACTGATGAGTCCAAGTATGGGAGGTCATGGTAGTATAGATTCTGGAGTTGCAAGAGAGAGGGAGAGGTAGAATGACAACAGATTGTATCTTCCTAACTTGATCTGTTCATCCCCATTAGCTGTCATTCCATATTCCTCCCTTTTGTGGCTAAATTCCTTGAGGTCATTTTCAAATAGGTGCTTCCACTTCCTTTCCTGTCACTCTTTCCTTAACTCTCTACAGTCTAGCTTCTCCCCTCATCATTCAATTGGAATTGCTCTCTGCAAAGTTACCAGTGATCAATTAATCATCAAATCTTAGCAGCCTTTTCTCAATCCTCATTCTTCTTGACCTCTGTCAGTCACCCTTGACAGTATCAAACACCCTCTTTTCTTTGATACTTTCATCTCTCTTGGCTTTCCTCCTCCCTCCACTCCAGTAGGTCTCCACTTGGCTCTCAGACTGATTTTCCTACATCACAGGTCTGACCATGTGCCCTCCCCCTTTCCCATTCAGTAACTTCAGTGATTCCCTGTCACCTCCATTATCAAATATAGAATCCTACATGTGGCTTTTAAAGACTTCCATAAACTGGACCCCTTATATGACTTTTGGACCACCCATGCCTTATGTGTACATGTCTGTGTGTATACACAAGTATACATATATATGACTATATAAGTATACATGTATATATATAAGACTTTAATAACTTAAAACAATACTAATATACATAAATGTATATGTTTATGTATATCATGTGTATATGCCTATATATAAGATGAGTGAAAACTTCCCTTTCTCCCTCCTCCTCCATTGCTGCTATCACTTTTATCTTCCTTTGTCTGTTTTCCTGCCTTGGTGGGACCCTCCCCCTCTCTTTTCTTGCTGTCCCATCTGGGGAAGAATTTGGTGAAGTATGCCTCTCCACCAATGAGAGACGAAATAGGTGGGCAGGGGCCTTGACTAAGTGAAGTTATAAATTCTTGCCCTGTCTTTTGTAACTTGCCTCTTCTCCATGATGAGTCATGGGGAAGTGAATAAACTCCTGTTCTTATCCTAAGAGATCTCTGTGTTTATTTTTTCACTAAATTAAGGATTAAGGGTATTTTTTCATCCCACACACCTATGTGTATATGAGAATGTTTAAAGGGTTAAGAGAGAGAATGGTTGAAGTGGTAAGCTCCCAGAAGAAACATGAGGGAAAGAAATATGGTCAAGGACTCAAGTAGAAAGGAGTTAGTCTTAGCAAAAAGAGGAGCCATCTCCTATGGAAGACAGGAGTTTGGATGTGGAAGAATTTTGAGATGAGGACTTGGGGGAGATGAGAGTTTTATGACTAATGGCCTCTTCTCAGTAATTAATTAGGAAACAAAGGTATGAGGGATGACAGAGCTTGAGAAGATTTGAAACATGGTGAATATATGTAGTGTAATAATTCTGAAAGGATTTCCATATAACAATGAGGGACCAGTTTAGATAAGTTTCTAGTAACCTCTAACATGGCTATGTCTCTTTCACTAGTAGCCTGAGTTTGGCAGTAGAAATAGAAAAAATGAATGGTGTAAGTAACTTAAGGTTAAAGATGAACAAGGTGTGTACAATAACAGAAGGGCAAGGAAAGACAGTGAATAGTTGAACTGGTTATAGCTAAAGACTCATAGCATGAAATGCTATTTATGATATCATGATATGATATTCATGAAATGAAAAAAGTAAGGCCAGGGCAGAGGTGACGGACTGGTAGAATGAAGAGGGAACAAAAACCCAGGAGTCTCTGTAAGGACAAAGACTAGACTTAGAAGTAATAAAGCAGAGGGGGAAAGACAGAGGAAAGGAGATTATAATCAGAAGAGAATTTTGGAATTAAAATATCACGGAGGTTTTGGTGATGGTGAAGTCTAAGTTATTACTACTCTACTCCTATAGGTGTGTATGGGTTTTTATTTTCCTTCTTAAATAGCCTTATTTAAACAACTGTTTCCTCCTATTTTCTTCCTTCCCTTTTAAAGTTATGATTGAGCCATTCAGTTTTCAATGGACACTTATAGAATTCATACTTAAAATGTGCACTGCAATGAATTTGAATTGGAGATTCTCTAATTCTAATTATTTTTATCTTTCTATTTAGTTGTCCCTTTTGGCCATTTCAATCAATATATTCCGTACATCACAAGCATACCATTTACTTGGACAGTTAATAGAAAAAACTCAGGAATATCCAGACTTCTATTTTCTTGCATACTGGCAAATTCGTTATAATGACATGGTTGCTGTTAATATCTTCTTTGCATGGATTAAGGTATTTTTATTTTATTCTACCAAAGTTTTTAAAACATCATTAAATAATACAAATATAGTTTTATGACCAAAACATCCTGAAGAAAACAGAATTTTCTTATAATACAATAAGTTCGAGGCAAATTGGTCTCTGACTTAGCTTCTGTACAGTTTGGAAAAATTAGATCCTCATAACTAGCTTATATTCAAAATTACAGAGCAAATTTCTCATTTTTTTATCTAAAATATTAAGGCTGCTTCACTTCTTTCTGGGACAATTCCAAGTATTAAAAATTAGTGTTAGTAGAATGTTTGAAGTTCCTTTATGTGGTATACTAGAAATGTCACTGTACATTGTACATCATTCAGGAACCTAGGGGTGGGTAGGTGGCACAGTGAATAGAGCACCTGCCCTGGAGTCATGTGACCTTGGGCAAATCACTTAACCCCAATTGCCCTCCAAAAAGCAAAAAAAAAAAAAAAAAATTCAGGGACCTGGAGGTCTGGCATAGGCTCTGCTACTTACCGGCTCTTTGTGTGAAGGTCATTGGGTAAGTCAGTTTTCCCACATGGATTTCAGTTTCCTCCTTGGTAAAACAGGAGGATTGAATTAGATGATCTGTACAGTTCCTTTCAACTCTAACATTTCTATGGTCTCTGTGTCAGGCAGTAACTGAGTACATTACTATTTAGAGGCAAGTCACTTTAGTAAAAGCATTTGTATTCTACTGTCTTCTCTCTTCCCATGTCAGATTCATTTATTTCTTGAAATCTTTCTCTCTCCAGATCAAAAAACCCAATACCACCAGAATAGCCCCTGCTTGCCTTGCCAGAGGGACAGGGAAGGAAAAAAATGAAATAAACATATTTCTCATATTTAACAAACATTTATGCTCCACTGGTCTTGTCCTCTGGTTAGCCTTGAGTGGAACTTGAGGTTGAGCATCACAGAAAAACAATATGTTGTGACAGATAGAACTAGAAGAGGAAAATATGTGGATGATGTGTATTAATGGAAGAAAAGTCCTCCTTTAAAGACAAATACCATTGAAAATTACACATCATTTTTGAAAGAACATGAAGATTCTAGGCCAATTGTTTTAAGTTCCCTAGTATTATTTTTTCATGGTTTTTAAAGGGTAAGAAGCAGGAAAATTAACCTTTTCAGAACAGCCTCTTATACAGAAATGAAATACTTACAAAGTACCTATTTAAAATTATCTAAGTTACCTACTCTAGCATATAATGTACAGCAACCTACCCTTCCTTAAAACCAACACTTCTTTTAGCATTGTTTCTACTGCAATGCTGACAGCTCATTTTCAAATTATTTGTCACAGTGAAAATCATGCTTTTGGCCAAACTGTGTAAACCTTTTTATACAAACCAAGCTTCATACTAGCAAGCCCTTGAGTCTCCTCTAGTTTCGCTTAAATTCATCTCTTGATTTAAATGCAAATTTCTTACAGAACTGATTAAACTTTGTGTTAGGAGTTATATTCCTTGGTGCTCTCTCCCATTCCAAACTATTCTCTTCTCTTTCAGATATTCAAATTCATAAGCTTTAATAAGACAATGTCGCAGCTGTCAACAACTCTGTCCCGCTGTATCAAAGATATTATAGGATTTGCCATCATGTTTTTTATAATATTCTTTGCTTATGCCCAGTTAGGATATCTTGTTTTTGGATCACAGGTTGACGACTTTTCCACTTTTCAAAATTCTATGTAAGCTCTTTTCAACAGAGTAAATATAATTCTAAATTTATTATTTCTGGGAGGGTGGAAAGGCCTAAACACTTTTGGGGTATTTTTGTGTGGGTGATGGTTTTTACTTAACTAACTTTAGTTTTGTAATATTTAAGGTCTAGCTAAATAGCCACTGAACTCAGAAACCACAGGATCCCAAGACATAGTACTATTCCCAAAATTATTTTTAGATCAAGAATGTCAAATTATGTTTTCAAAAGTGACAGCGAGGTTTACTGATACACCTATTTCTTTAACACAGTAAAACTTACTTCATACTTTTCTCACAACCACTCTTTGAGGCTGATCCTCAGAACAAAAGCTGAAGCCCAGGTCTTATGATTTCAGGTCATCTTATTTAGGATTAAATTAGGAACAATTCCAGGAGGAAAAGGATTGTCTTATTTAAACTTTCTTTCCCAGTGCCAAGCTCAGTATTTTTATACAAAATGAATAAATTGTCAGAAGTAGTTTCCATGGCAACTTTCCCTAGGGAGCAGAAATAAATGTTTTCTTCGAAGTCCCCATTTTTGGACTCCTTGCCCCCTGCTCATCTTGAGTTCAGTTTTAAATAGCCAAATCAGTCAGGATCAGGTAAGAGCTAGAACATGTCCAGAACTTTAAAGGCAATGAAATAATCTTCCGTGTTCAAGGCAAACTGGTTTGTTGGCTGTTCCTCAACTCCAAAATTTTCTGTCTGCATTTGCACAAATTGTTCCCCAAGCCTGGAAACATAAACCCTTCTCTACACTGCTTCTCATAACGCTGAGCTTCCTTAGAAACTTAGGTCATATGCCATTTCCTGCGTCAAATCTGCTCTGATCCTACTCTAACTCCTCAGATTTTTTTTGTATTGGTGTAAAT
This sequence comes from Pseudocheirus occidentalis, assembly GCA_028646575.1. Classification (NCBI taxonomy): domain Eukaryota; kingdom Metazoa; phylum Chordata; class Mammalia; order Diprotodontia; family Pseudocheiridae; genus Pseudocheirus; species Pseudocheirus occidentalis. Next base: position 16,604,288 of record CM053595.1, read on the forward strand.
GTTGCATGCCCCCTAGCAGGATTTTGTCTGGCATTCCCATCACCTAAGTACAGTCTTTTTCTTAGTTAAGTGCTCAAAGAATCGAAAACCTTACAAAAGTATTAAATCTAGGATTTTATTATATAGCAGACTTGCTTTAATCATTAAAATAGGACCCAGTATATTTTTTAAAAGTGATTCACACATTTTTTTCAGAAAATTGTATATTTTTAAAATCAGGTTAAGAAAATTCAGATAGATTGAAGATCTTAGGATTTATACTACTACCATCCTTCCATGTCCCACCCCATCTTACAAGTTACTTGATAGAATTGAAATGGGTTCCTTATAGAAATCTTGAATAACTTTGTTCCATTTTCTTTTGTTGAATTACAAGCATACTTAACAATGCCCCCAAACAGTATTCTTGCAATAATGTCATTAGGGGGTGGCTAGGTGGTGCAGTGGCCCGGGCAGAGCACCGGCCCTGGAGGACCTGAGTTCAAATTTGGACTCAGACACTTAACACTTACTAGCCATGTGACCTTGGACAAGTCACTTAACCCCAATTGCCCCTCCCCCAAAAAAGCAAAAAATAAAAATAAAACAATGTCATTAGGACCTAAGAACACTCCTAACTCTGTCCCTAGGTGACTGGCTCTCTATATAAATACGGTTTTACTTGAAGTAATACTTTCATGAAACCAATTAATAATGTTAGGCAAAGTGTGCCTGTGGTAGGAAAGGCACTAGACTGGGAGCTAGGTAACTGGGATTCAAGTCTTGTCTCAACACTTGTTAGGTAAGTGTCCATGGGCAAATTACTTACACTCTTTGGGGTTCCACATTGGATTAGATTCTCTGGTCATTTCCATAATAAGCAGTCATAATTGTATTTTTACTATTCCTCCCTAGGGATTCTTTAATGGTCTGGATAAATCAGAGATCCAGAGAAGAGGGAGAATTGCTGTTTTGATTCCCCAGACCCTACGCAATTCCTCCCAGATTGTGAATCAAACCCTCATTCCGTTTGGCTTTGCTCTGTTCTGCATATAATTAATTATTTCACTTGAGGTGAGAGTGTTAGATGGTAGTTTCATTTGAGAACAGTTGGGGAAAGAATGAAGCCAACATTATCTCCCCTCTTTCCCCCCCCACCCCGTTCAAAACCCTGTACCCCAAAGTGGGGATAAAAGTGTCTCTTGCCTGCCTAGCCAAAGAGGAAATACCTTTTATTTGGGGGGGGGGGTATTTCTCTGATTCTCTGATTTATCTAGCTCAGCATTTCTCTTCATTTTATATACATGTATTAATCAACTCTTTAAAATAGAATAAATCTCTCTGTCAAGGATAACTCAACACCTGGCATAGAAGATGCGTAGTAAATGCTTGCTGATTGATCAAGACAAATCCAACCTGGAGACATGTGGAATTAAATTTCTGCAAGTTCCAGAAAACTAGTGTTCTGTAACTTCAAATTTTCTCATGAGATAGTAGTTTGTTTCCGTAGTGTATATATTTTATTCTTCCAGTGTTTTTCGTCCTTAACTTTGTCTTGTGTGCAACAAGAAACTAAACTTTTCCTTTGTTAATTGACAAGAGTAACAGAATACCACTGAAAAACTTCTTCCTGCATTTCTCTCTAAAATTAAATATATATGCAAATACACACAACACAGATTGCATTCCTGATATCATTAGGCAATTTGGCAACCACAAATGCAAATCCTCATCAATAAGTTACATAAACTAAGAAAAAAAGAGAACTTTGAGATCATCTAGTAGTCCAGTCCTCTTGTCCTACAGATTATAGCATAAATTTGCAATAAATAGAAATTTTGGTTTACAGTTAGGGATTCCTTAACCTTGGTTCGGCTGTAGTCTTGCTATGTATGAATGAAAGAATGAATAAACTAAAAAGTATCTATTAAGCATTATGTGCCAAGTGCTGTTGCTACAATTAGAAAAACCTCTCTGTACCTTTTCTGCCTATAGAATGGTAACAATCTAAATGGTTTTATAAAAGAAGTAGCTTTTGTAGTTAAATTTCTGGCCTTGTGTCAACACAAAGCATTTACATCTACAAGGAAGAAAATAGTTTATAAATAGGTATCAGTAGATGGTAAATATTTGTAATGCTCATTTAAACTAAGTTTTTAAAAAGGCAAAGGAACAAATGCAGGCAACATCATATCAAAGAAACAAAAAAGATTTAGGGTTCAAGAGCCCAGGAACACAGCAAGACTACTTGATGTAGAATCTGGAGTTAGAAAATCTCACCACTGTCAGGATTGGTGGAGAATGGAGTCACTGATTGAAGCCTTGATCATAAATAAAATTCCTCCAGGTCCAAGGCTTCTAAGTTCCAGCACCATATTTCTACAGCCAGTTGGATTCCCTTACGGCTACCTTTTCAGGCATGCACTATTCCTTCCTATTCTCTTCCCTACCCCTCCAGATAAATGACTGAGAGTTAACTGGTCATGGGATCTAATTTCTTAAAACATTTCCTTAAACACATTATTTATTCAACTAGAAAATTTTGAGATAGCAGGCAGTAGTTCTCTCATCCTCTTACCCCCTTCCTATGAGATGCTTTGGATTCCTTTTTTTTCCCCCTAATGTTTTTCTTTTTAAGATTTACACAGTTTCGAATTGTTTTGGGAGATTTTAATTTTGCCAACATCGAGAAGGCCAATCGGGTGCTGGGACCTACTTACTTCATCACTTTCATCTTCTTTGTATTCTTTGTGTTGCTGGTAAGAGTGCTAACTGTGCAGTCTGTCCTTGGCCCCAAAAGCTTGCAGGGAGAGAAAAATTATGAAATCTTCAATTTAAAAAAAGTGCAGTATCTCTCTCATAATAAGAGCCTACTTAGACGAGTCCACTGTCATTAAACTGTAGAAGTTTCTCACAGCATTGTGAAATAGTAGCAATCCAAATACCTTAATTCAAAGTCTACATTTATCAAGTTGTGTGACCTGAGAAAATCAAATAACCTTCCTAGGTCAGATACTTTGCCTTAAGGGGAAAGTTAAGAATAAGTGAAAATCTATAAGCATCATTTGAGTTTGGGGGAAGAAAAGCTATATTAATTAAATATTACCATTGAAGACTTTAGGTAGTCTTTCTGGCTTTTATGAGAGACCCTAGAACTTCTAAAAGTTAGCAGATACAATGACATAAACTGAGCTTGTCACACTGCAAATAATCAAGGACATAAAGGACCAGAATGAAAGAACAAAGGTCCTACAGATGTCTAATACGAAACCACAAAAACCTTCAGAGAGTGAAGCATTTCCTTAGGTGTGCCAGAAATCATCCATTAGGATTAGGCTCGTACCATGCACATTAATGGCACAGCTATTGAAAAATTCTCTCCTCCCATAGCTACAGGCTTTTCTTTTCACCACTCAGTCCACTCTAAAATTAAGATGCTTAATAACTTTTGGGTTGTTCTTTCAACTTACTAAAATTAGCACTTGTCAAGCTCACTCAGATAAAGATTTATCAAATTAATTTCTTGGAATACTTCTCCACAGAACATGTTCCTGGCAATTATTAATGACGCCTATTCTGAAGTGAAAGCTGACTATTCCATTGGTGGGAGCCCAGAATCAGAGTTAGCAAACCAAATCAAAGCAGTGAGTAAAATTAGCTCCTTTAATAAGACCACAGGATAAAAACCAAATACCAGTTTGAATGTTTATTTTCCCCTCATAACGTCTGTGCTACTTCACCAAACTTAGTGAAATCTCCTTAATTCTCACAGGGAAACAAAGTTTATAGCAATGAGTAATGGGCAAGCAGTCTGGGTCAATTTAAGAAATCTTAACTCCCTGTATTTTGGGGAGGGCATCAGATGTACTTTATCAGTTTTAATACGTTGTGGTCTCACCATACCCATTGGTACAGTTATTAACAATGCTGAAAAGTGTTACTGTTGATGTGGGATTGGAGACTGGAGATGATCCTCCCCAGGAGATTTCTGGCCCCAATTTCCCTGCATTAGAAAATAGTGAGATGTTCAATAGGGAGATCATATGGTAGCTCGAAGTGCTAGATTGTCTTTAGATTATCTAAATGCTGTTATTTCATAGATACCACATTTGAGATGGTGGAGTTCAGTATTAAAATATACCAGAAATTTTTTTGCTTTCGGATCATGGTAGGGACATATTCAGATTTCATGGTACAATCTTACTAGTCATAATGTGATTTTAAAAAATAATTTCAAGTTTTAAAAAAATATTCCTATTTATACCCTCAATCCTCAACTATCACTCTTGGCATTTCATGACTATAGTGTGGGAGACAAAAAAGTTTAGACAAGGAAGATTTCTAGAAAGGGTAGACAACGGTATATAGCTCTAAATTCCCCCTCCCCCAGGCTTTAACATTAAAGCATTTCTGTATTTTCATTTAATCCTTTTGCAACTGTCACAAGGTTTCATTTTTAAAATATCAAATTCTTTTCTGTTCAGAGCTATACCAGGACCATGGAAAAATTAAAACTAAAGAAACCTCAAAGAGAAGTCCAAAATGAAGTGTAAGACTCCTCATATTGTTCTTTATCTTTTAGATATTATTTTAACTTTTATGTGTTTATTGTTTAGTCAATCAGTTATATGACTCTTTGTGACCCCATTTGGAGTTTTCTTGGCAAAGATACCAGAGTGGTTTGCCATTTCCTTCCCCAGTTCACGTTATAGATGAGAAGACTGAGGCAAACAGGGTTAAGTTACTTGCCCAAGGTCACATAGCTAGTATCTGAGGATAGATTTGAATTCTGGTTCACCTGACTCTAACAGCCTGGTCCTCAATCCACTCTGCCACCCATCTGCCCCAATTTTTACATGGTATATAACAAAGATTAGCTTTTGACTGCTAGGACAAATGACCTAAAAGTTTAGGATGAAGGATTCCAAATTGGAGGCCTAAATCTTCAGGTGTCTACTTCAAGAAGTGTCCTAAAATTCTAAAATTTAATTTACACACACACAACATACACGTTATACATATAATATACACGTTTTCACACAGACACACAAAAGACATATTGAGCTATAATCTCTCCCAATGAAATGTAAGCTTCTTGAAAGCAGGGAATTGTTTTTTCTTTCTTTTATCTCCAATGATCAGCACAGTGCCCTATACATACATAAGTACTTAACATATGCATGAGAATGTAGAAGTCTCTTGTATTTCTAAATATTTAATTGAAAAGTTTTCATGCAAACACTTTCGGACTGGAGATAAGAGGTGGGTAGGAGTGGAACACAACAGTATAAAATCAAACTATTTTCTAATTCCAAATGCTTTATTTTAGCAACCTATCCATTTGCACATACAAAAATGCTTCCCCTCCCCACCTAGCTGAAGGTGTCTGGCATAATGTACATGTACTAAATTGCCTGTAATGATACTTGAAATGCTATTACCTCGCAAAACATCCTACGCCTCATTTCCCCAAAAAATAATGTATTAATATATATAGACCACAGCAGACAAGTGAATATTCTCACTGTAAAGCAATTTCTTTCTAAGTGGCTGTGTTATTTGGCATTATCTGACCCTCTATTTCTCTATTTTATATTAACTGTAGGAAGGAGAGAGATAAAGCTTTCTGGCCCAGAAGAGACTTTGATGAAAAAGTATGAATCATTTTTCATAAAAAATTTATGGTAGTTGTATAACTGAGTAGAAAAAATCTGTTTGAAAAGTTCTTGTAACTAGTATTGCAAAAAATATACATAATACTGCATTATCAATCTCTACATCCTATCTTAAAATTTGTTTTCTAGATGCCTTCTAAGCAGAATTACCTCTCAAACTTATATTCTTACATTTACATCACATACACACATAAAGCTGGTTTTATGTATAAAAGTTTCAGCACGTATGCTTTTCTTTAACTTGACCAGGAAATTGAAAGTGCAAACCAGATGAAAAAGTGGAAAGAGAAGCTTGAACAAAAGTATTATTCTTCAGAAATTCCAGATGCTTATCAGCCTGTCACACAACAAGAATTTCAAGAGTAAGTGAGCTCTTATACTTTGTAGAATTTCAGAAAACCAATGGGTTTATTAGGACATTGTGGCATGAAGTTATTTTGACAATGAAAAGATAGGGGGCCCTAGTTTTTCTCTTCTTAAACCAAGAATTAAGTTTTAATGGAGTCCTAATTCTTTTGATACATTTTTACCAATCTCTAACCTCATTTTATAATTAGCTAAGACTTGGCCAGGTCATATTGCTAACTGAAGTCCCTAAAGATACCATTCACACATTTTACATTCCATTTATCTAAATGCTATTATTTAATAGGTACCACATTTGAGATGGTGGAGTTCAGTATTAAAATATACCAGAAATTTTTTTGCTTTCGGATCATGGTAGGGACACTATTCAGATTCCATGGTACAATCTTACTAGTCATAATGTGATTTAAAAAAATAATTTAAAGTTTTAAAAAAATATTCCTATTTATACCCTCAGTCCTCAACTATCACTCTTGGCATTTCATGACTATAGTGTGGGAGACAAAAAAGTTTAGACAAGGAAGATTTCTAGAAAGGGTAGACAACAGTATATAGCTCTAAATTCCCCCTCCCCCAGGCTCTCTTCTCCATCAGTTATCTTCCACAGGACTTGGCCAGTAGTTCTATTGAAGGGAAAATATAGTACCTTCTATATACTAACCCACACTGAAAGTTTAGGCTCATACCCCTAATCCTTTAGTTTTTATTAGGATTGTAATCGTCTTAACAGGTGTCATTATGGTAACATAGGCTGAGACCAGGAAACCTGATTTCCACATCCTAGTTTTGCCCCACTAGCACTAGTGTGTGATTCTAAAACAAGTGTTTTTAACTTTTTCTTGGCCTGTTCATATGTTAATGATTGGTCTTAGATGATCACTTATAGCTCTTCCTTCCTTCCTTCTAGCTCTCAAAAAGCTTTGGGCAATAATTTAGGAACTTCCAGAACTCAGTTGTCTTGCTTACACTTTGGGGGTATAGCTTCAAAACTGTGAAGGCTATTTAGGGAAACTTATTTTCTTCAAAAGTTGTCTGAAACGTATGGACTTTTCTTAGAGTAATGATTCAATTCACCTCACTACATACTCTCTTTAAAATTCTATTTTAGACTCTTTTTATTTGCAGTAGAGCTAGAGAAGGAACTGCACTATGTTAGTACAAAATTAAACAGAGTGATGAAAAGGATTTCTACAACAAAACCATGACAGATGTGCAACCAAAGGTGAGATCATACTATGCCATTCATTACATCAGTTTTCTACACCATTTTATTTTATCCTTTTTACTGCATTCCCACCTTTAGTTCCCTTCTATCTAAACTGTTTAAAGAATTCTATTAAAAATCTAATAGCCTGGCTGTTTCTGAAATCCTTGTGCCATAACCAGTTCCTTCACCTTCCTGGGTGGGAATGCCATTTGCCAAATCTTAGTGGCAAGTAATGTTATGGCAAGGTTACAAAGCTCTTAGGAAGAGCTTGGGTTGAATACCACTTCATGTACGAGCTTCATGACTCTGGGCAAGTCACATAATGTCTCTCAGACTCACTCTCCTCATCTGTAAGAAGGGGATACCAATACCTACCTCACAGGGTAATTCTTAGGATCAAAAGTGACTGATATTCTTCATTATGAACAAAGTATTTTATTATCATTAAAGGGATTGTTGTGAAAAAGGGGGGTTAATAAAGAGAACTAGAGTACAATTGATGAGACAGGAAGGAGCAGCTGAATAAATAAGGCCAGAAAGTTTAAGCTTTTTCCCCCAGGCATAGTTATTAAGAGCCAATTCAGTTCTCTTTCAGTTACATCGTATATTAATTTTTCTTAAATCACTTATCTCATATATTTACTTCTTAATGCTCAGGACTCTAGAAAGCAACCAGATATTTCATACATGAGTGTCTCAGCCACATTTCACAGTTTAGTGAATCTCCAGGCAAACTGTAAAGCAGCATGTCCTACATGGCAGTGTTAACAGTTTGAGAACACTTCAATGCTCTTTCTCAAAAAAAAAAAAATTGTGTATATATATACACACACATACATACACATACACACATATATATAAAAGACACTTGTGTGCAACAGTGTTTGAAAAGCAGATTTGATTACTCCAAAATCATTCTGCTCCCCCCCCCCCCCACACACACACCTAGTCAGGTAGTCCATATATTCTCCCATCTCCAATCAATCACTATTCTTTCAGTTTCAACAATATATTCTACAGCCTTCCCCCCACCCCCATCCTTATTAATTTGGGAAAAGTTGGTTATTAAAATTCTCCCAAACTACTTTTCAAAACTCTTGGTTTGTCTGATATGTGTTTGGTAAACTGCTTTCAAAGTTAAATATATTTAATAATTTTGTGGGTGATAGTGGTAAGAGTCTCAGGACATTGGTCACATTGAGACTGAGCAGTTCTGTACCCCATGGTGAGTGATTACAACTTTGCCAGGTGGAAAGTAGCAGTACGGTATTTCTGAAGTCATAAGGAAACTTCTACTCCCATGCCAGAATTTCGTGACAAACCATACACAGGGCATATGGCTAGGGCTCTCAAAACAATCACCAGCAAATGCTAGGTCCTGACTATACTGTAGTTATTTTATTTTTTTGCCAAAGGCATTTATAAATCTAACTTCTATGTTATTACATACTAAGACTAGTCACCACTTTCAAGTTATCATTTTTATAGCAATTAAACAGCACTAGTCTAAAGCCTCTAATTAAAGTCAATTCTACAATTATCATCAAAATTATATATTCTTTGGCTGATTAAGGAGAGTTCTTTTGATCTTCCAAGTCAAAATCTGTTTCTAAATTCTAACAATTAAAAGAAGGCTGCAGACCTTCTTCTAAGAAATGCATAGAGCAGATTTTTTTTTCTTTCCACCCCTGTTGCTATCAACCCTGTATTGCTTAAGGCAACAATCTTGTTGCCATAGGGTTGTAGGTCTTGCTTATTCAACTGAGCCAGAGCTTTATGTCTGAGGGCATTATATGCCAAAGGAACTCCAGGGGCTGCCATTTTAAAAATACCTGTTGGAAAAATAGGAAGCCATTACAGTGACTGGGGACAATAAAGATTAAGGTATTTTTTATTACAAAAATCTATACAGTGAAGTGCCAGATATAGCAATGTACTTATATCTAGTGGACATATAAATATATCTATATATCTATATATTGCTGGTATATAGATATATAGTTTTTACTTATAAGTAAAAACTATATAATTTATCACAAAATTCCTAATTCTACCACATACTGCCCAACAAGGATGGCATACAACACTTAAGGGCATAACTGTTGCCATGCTTATCTACTAAACTGAACAGCCAAACACTCTGTACAACAAACAACACAAAGCAGCTGTTAATTCTAAAATGAAACCAGTCAGATCACTCACTTATAAAAATATTGGAATCATAGTTTTAAGCATTATAAAGGAGGAATATATTATTTAAAACATTTAAATAGTGCATATTGACATTTTGCATGTGGCATATAAAACACAAACATTCATGTACAATAATATACAGTACACATTAGCTTCAATGTTTGGATACACCCGTGTCTGCTGACTGATAGAAAATAACTGAAATGTACATTGCACAATGGATCCAAATCAAAGTGATAAATGGTCCTGGTTTTAGTTTTAAATGCCATTTCTCTAGATACTTTATGAATAGCCTCACTATAAAGGGACACCATCAGAACATGGCTAGTTTTAGTGCTTTTTTTTTTGGTTAAAATTCCCAAACTACATGTCCACTATTCAATTCCAAAAACAAAAGAGGCATTGCACACACAGATGAACTCTGAAGTACTTATAAATCCTATTCATTTTCAACCCTGTGTTTAGTAAGTTCCCCAAGTCTATGAAATTCATGCTTCCCTCAGCTTCTAATGATGTTACTGTGCCCCCCACCCCCAAAGTATCTTTTGGTCTTTGATGAAACAAAGTGTGTTCTTAATTAATATTAATTAATATTAGCTTGTCAGAAAACATGCATGTAAAGTCACTGCATGCAAAACATAGCACTAGTCAAACTGATATACTTACCCATACAGAAAAGCACCAGTGAAAAATGAACACTTAAGTTTTGCCTGACCTGAATCTTTTTAATGACTGCTGTATCACATAGCACAAGCAAGTGAATAATTATCCAACATAGTGAAAATGATCACTATAATGACATCAAAAGGACATTTTAAAAAGCTGAACCATGCACAGGGAAAAAAAAATCTGCTTCCACTACAAAGGTACACTACTGCTTTCTGTTTCCTAGCTGCATCACACATGTACAATGTGATAACAGAAAGTAATTTTTGGAAGGTGTGGGAAAGGGAGAGAAGGGTGTTGGCTTCTTGTATTTTTCTTCCTAGTAATTTTTAAGACTTACACAACCCACCAATCCACCATAAGGTGCATGTAAAATGCAGTAATATTAGCCCTTGTTTAAACAGATTTACTTCAGCTGTAACAATCGTTTTTACTGATTTAGGCCAGTTTGGATCTGCTGGCACTGTACAAGTCTAAGCACCATCAGATTTCCCACATGCTGACATGGGTAATAAGGTTCTCACATTATCAATTGGGGAAGGCAAATCATGTCACCACCAGTTGTTAAACAATAACCAAGAAAATGAATAGTAACTCAAGTCCTGTAGGCAGCGTGTGATAATGAATCAGTTTTCCAAGTTGTTTTCTGTGTTTTAAAAATTACATTAAGGAAGGTCACTTTCTGGTCTGTCCACTGCTTTCTTCGTCCAGGAGCTGTGACCACTGACTTGGGGATAAAAAAAAAAAATCCATGGATTGATAACACTACCTGTGTGACACGTCTTTGTGGGATTTAAACAGAAAGCTGTTCCACAGCAGGACTCAGAAAAGAATCTCAGTTTGGTTTTGGTTTTCCAGGAAAACACAGAATACAGTTGCATATGTATGCGTTTTTATGTTTTACTCTCAATTTTTCTGTAAGAAAAAGGCAACTAGAGTAGTTCAGTGTGGTGTGAAGATCTACATCTTAATTTTCTTCAGTAATGCAAAAGAAGTTGGTAATAACAAAAAGCTTGTAAATTTTCAAAGTTCTTTAAAGTTGAAAAGATAAAATTCTATAGTCTTTTGGGAAAAGGATGTATCTGTAATAAAAAACACTGAAGGAAACTGCATGTTTGCTAAAGGTAGAGAGAATAGTTCCCTGTTAATTTGGAACATTTTATTTGCTCCCTAAAATGGGCCTACTTGCCCTTCAATCATATTTTTGTAGTGGCACCACAATAAAGTTCACATGAAATTCTTTGAATAGCACATGACAAAAAATGAACTCAAGCATCAGCCAGTACACACGATGGTAGCTTCAGGGAATACAACTGTTTTTTATGATGTTTTGAAGGAGCATTTTTATATGGATTTTGAAGAATCTTGTTTGCTGATAAGAACTTCAAGGAGCCTAAGTTTGGCTTTAATTTTCTTATACTCCCTGTACTCCTCAAGCATTGGAGTCCGATCCTCTTTCTGAGCATTCCTTAAAAAGAAACAAAGAAAAAAGGCATAACATTCAAGAAAGCAACTATATTCCTTCTAACCTATTATAAATATACTGACCAGAAAAGTAATATCATATTTCTAGCAGATGAAATACCTTGCAGTTATCACATAAAAGTTCAAGTAAAGAGTGGCTTAGGGGTGTAAAAAGATTTAAGATGAAAGAAGACATCAGAGAAAGACTATCAGAATGGTAAATCCCAACCCCTAAGAGGTGACTGTGATTTTTCAATCCATCTTTTTGCAGATAAATATTAATGTAAAAAGAGCTCAATGTCAACCAATAAGCAATTTCCAGAATGTGGAAATACTTTTTATACTTTTAATAAATTATAACATCATTATCTGAGGACTCAAGCTAATAATAAAAAGCTTCACATACAGCTAAAGTCACAACTTCACTTCGGAAGATAACTACTATGATGCAAGGAATCATGATAATTTAAGGCAGGCCTGCACAATCTGTGGCCCACCAAAGGATTTCAGGCCTGCGTGAAAAGTGTAGAGGGAAACCGCAGGTTGCTCAAAATCCTTTGGCATGCCCAAGGGCCACTTACAGCAGGGCTGGTTTAAGGGCATGTCAATTTCTCCATGTGTGACAGAATATTCATTATGAGGCATTTTGAAAATCTACTACACCAAAGAAGACCTCTTCACCTGAATAGGGAAGTTTAACTGAGAGTTAATACTCCTTAAGGCAATACTCTTAATATAAGTCATCAGCTGTCAAGACATCCCAGTTTCAGGGGTGGCTAGGTGGTGCAGTGAATAGAGCACCGGCCCTGGAGTCAGGAGGACCTGAGTTCAAATCTGACCTCAGACACTTAACACAAAAACTAGCCATGTGATCTTGGGCAAGTCACTTAACCCCAACTGCCCTCCCCGCACCCCAAAAGACATCCCAGTTTCTAATTTTTTTTCTGGAGCCTAAAACAGTGCATTTAAAGGCCATTTCAGATTTATCATCTAAAATTCCAATCAACTAGAAGCAAGTTTTTCTTAATCTTAAGCAATCAGTTAAAGCACATCTGAATTCAAATCCTGACTCATTTAGCTTGGGGACTCTAGGCAAGTCACTTCACTTCTCTCAACCTCAGTTTCCTCATTTGTAAAGTAAGGAAGTTGGACTCAATGGCCTTCCAAAGCCCTCAATTTTATGATCCTTTGATCCTAATATGTCTGAAGCCACACGCCTGAGGGCTTCTGGCTCTAAGGCAGTGGTTCTCAACCTTCCTAATGCCGCTACCCTTTAATACTTGTATGTGGGCATATCTGCATGTAGGCAGACCCATTTAGAGACAGACAGAGGAGCAGTGTCTTAGTTCCTAAGACCATAGGAACTATGTGTTTTTCAATGGTCTTAGGCAACCCCTGTGACCCCTATAAAAGGGTTGTTTGACCCATACCCACCTCCCAAAAGGGTCACGACCCACAGGCTGAGAACCACTGCTCTAAGGTCTACTCCAAAGGGTCAATAATGTAAATTTAATACAGCCAAGCATAGCCAGTTTGACTTGATATGCTTTTGAAGCAGTTTCTGGACTAAAGGAAAAAGGGCAGTTCAAACCAACAGCTCTCTCTCTCTCATTCTCTCTCTCCAGACCTATAATGTCAAGGATGTAGGAAACTCCCTCTCCCACTGCAGATTCAGTCTCAGGCTGAAGTGACCTGGCCCATGGTTACACAGTTATGTGTAAGAAATAGGATTTTTAACCCATGTCCCCTGACTCATAAGCAAGCTTTTTAGCCACTTAAATTAGAAACCCACTCAAACTGAGAGAACTAAAATTAGTTTGTCCCTTGGCGTCTTTCTCCCTCTTTGTTCCCAGTTGAGTGAATTACTCCAGCCATGAAGCTGTTTTAAAGGGGCAAAATTCACCTCTCCATAATCCTGTGAATATTTTATCAGATGTTCACTTGCATATATACAGCACTTAACTATGTGCCTCTGATACTCATTTTGTGAGAGCAAGAAGGGGATTGTCAAAGTGGTTTTTAAACTATATTTCAAAATCTGTAATGAGTTAGAATGCAGCATGACTACGTGTAGAACTGGACTGATTTCTAATCACACACACCAAAAAATTAACAGCAACCCTGAAAGTTTGTTAGAACAGAGTGGGGAGGGATGAGCTCACTGCTTTGATGGTTATTTTGCCAACAACAAACCTTCCATTTTGTTGATAAAATGCTTCTTCAAATTCCCGTAATGTTTTGCGTAGCTTCTTTTTTTCAGCTCTGGCTTTCCAAAGTTGCTCTAGTAATTCAGGCCTAAAAGTAAAATGAGCAGAAAAAAACCATTTATCCGGTGAAGATTTCTTATGAAAAAATAGGTTATTCAGTGTGTTCCTTACACTTTATGAAGTGTTTTCATACAGGTATATATGCACATTTATCAATCAACACTTATTAAGCACCTACTTATATGTGTGTATATACAAAACACTTATATATTATATACTAATATATAGTATACACAATATATATTTATAAATGCATACATGTATACGTGTATACATATTTATTTTAAATATAAAATTCCATCATCTCTTCCTTTAAATTAGTATACTTTACTTTTCCATCCATATTGGAGGAATGGCAAAGAATTTTTGTGGTACAGACTTCTACACACTCCACTGGTGTAGGAAAAAGCAAAGTTCTTCTAATGCAAATTGTGAACTTAAACTTATATTATTAGAGTTAAATGAAGCATTCCTAGTTAAGTGACTTGGCTGAAGCATTCAGCCATTATGTGTCAGAGATAGGACTTAAATGCAGGTCTTCCTATGAGGCCAACTTTCTGTCTACTATGCAACACTGCCTCTCTAGTAAAGAATAACATTTCAGAAACTTTTTCTTTGGCAAACAACATATATTGTGTACTGTACATATGATTGTTCCCCCAATGTAATTAAACAGTCAATCCCTTGACGTATTATTTTATTATATTCTACAATACGTGGAAACAATAGGCCAGAATACATACATGGAAGCTGCTCGAGTACTTGACAGACGGAGGTCCAGAGCCAGTTTTTCCTGACTTTCTTCAACATCAGATTCTGAATTTTCCAATGAGCTTGAAAAGGTCTGTGTTTGTGCAGCAGTTTTCAAGATATCATTTAACTCAGAAGACAAATTAACACCATCTTCTTCTTCTTCCTAAACAAATATAATATATAAGACAATGAATCAAACAGACCATCAACTTCAGTTTTACTTGTAAGGAACAGATAAAAGAACAGTTTAATGAAATACCTTAATTTCTTCAAAAAAATGGGCCGTCTCTCCCTCTATGATAGGTTGTAACATCTGACCTCTTCTCTTGGTAGATGGGGATCCCTAAAACAAACACCACACGTGAATCTGGATACTAGATCACTAGATATTCAGTATTACAGCAAGACAAAGTTTAATGACACTTTGGTATGATACAGAAAAAAACAACTCCATTTTTAAGATATTACATTCAAGTCTTTTTATCTTTAAAATGCTGGAAAACAAAATCTTCATAACTCAATGACCAAAGATAAAACTATGGAGTTTTAAAAAAAAACACAGTTTTAACTGTGCTGAGCAATAATGGGTACATTAAGAAATGCTTGTGGTACATACAAGAATGGGAGTGATGCTTGCCCTTGTCAGCATCTGCTTCACGAGCCGGTATCTATCATAGAGAGGTTTAACAATATGTCTTTCTTCTCTAGTTACCTACAACAAAAGGGAATGATAAGTAGGCTAGCAAAATCAGTAAGAAATCCAAATGTCTACAACTTTAAACAAGTCCCTCATTTTCCATGTTTAAAATGGGAATTAAAAAAAAAAACAGTAACATACAGGGGAATGCAAATTTTAGTCTTAATAGCTGTGTGACCCTAGGCAAGTCACTTAATCCTGTTTGCCTCAGGTTCCTCATCTATAAAATGAGTTTAGAGAAAAAACTGGCAAACTATCCCAGTATCTTCGCCACAAAAATCTCAAATGTGGTCATGAAGATCTGAATACAACTGAAAAATGACTGAAAACTGAAATTCCCAAGAGGGGAATAAAAAAGAAACCTTAAAAAAACCAATTACATCCAGAGGGAAATCGATCAACAATATATATATATATGAAAATATGGTCCAAATTATTATTAACAGAAATGCCTTTTTATGACTTTTTTAATCATAATCATCAGATTAGCAAGACAGCCTTCAAAATGACTTAACTATTGGTGCCACTGTAGGAAGACAAGCAAGCTAATGCATTACTGGTAAAAAAAACTACAACTTCACTCATATGATGTAGAAAACACTCAGAATAAACTTATCCATATCAATAAATGACATATACTCCTGACCTAGCACTACCACAACCAGGCATGTATCCCAAAGAGATTAAAGAGAAAATATTCATTATACAAAAATAGATACAGCAGCACTTTTTGGTTATCTAAAAACTAGAAATGAAGAGGGTGCCCATCAACTGGAGACTGGCTATAAAAATTATGAAAAAGATGGGTTTCAGAGAAACTTCAAGTCTTGTGTGAACTGACACTGAGTAAAACAAGCAAAGCCACGGCAACGATTGATGCAATGTCTGAAATACTGTAAAGAAAAACAGTTCTGAAAGACTTAACACCTTTGACTTATATGATGTTAAGCATAATGCCAGAAGACTGATGGAAGATAATCCTCACCTCTTGGAAGAAATAAGGTGGACTAGAGGTAAAGAATGACACACACAAACTATCGTTTGCCAGACACGGACAAATGGTGAATTTGTTTAGTTTGACTATGCTTTTTGTTACAAAGGAAGGTGGGAAAAGGGAGTTGGGGTGGGGAGGACAAGGGGGGACGGACACCTTCCTGGCCCTTCTCAAAAAATTAAAGAAAATCAGTCAAGTTTTTCTTTTTTAAAATGCACAAAAAAGAACAGAGCAAGTTCCAGGAGAGACACAGGACAGGAAAGACAGCTTTGAACTAATATTAAATTTTCTATACTTTATATATAAAAATATTCATGTTTGGTTTGCCAAGTTCTAAATAACAAAAAAATAAAAATTTGGATATATTGGTTATCTAAATGACATATACACAACTCCACATTTTTTCCCCCATAGTAATAAATAACTAGGCATTGTTCAATCTACAAAGTCTCTTCATCACCATTTTCCCCCTTTTCTCTCATAACAAAGAAAAAGAGGCATCTCAGTTCCTTACTAAAGCTAATCCCATTTACCTAGGCCCAAGTAGTTCTCAACCTTCCTAATGCCATGAACCTTTAATACAGTTCTTCATATTGTGGTGACCCCCAACCATAAAATTATTTTCATTGCTACTTCATAACTGTAATTTTGCTACTGTTATGAATAGTAATATAAATATCTGATATGCAGAATGTATTTTCATTGTTACAAATTGAACATATCCTACAGGTTGAGAACTGCTGCTCTAGGATCTTGTTTTATAGCAGTTATCCTATATTACTACTATAACTGCCATTTATACTAACATGTTCATGTGTTTCTTTGCACTATGCCTGGCACAAATAATTAATAAATGCTCGTTCACTGATAACATATAGGGCCAATGGTAAAATTTTAGATTAGGAACTGGAAAATAACTTATAGGTCATCAAGTTCGCTCTCTCTTCTTCTACAGATGAAAAACAGAAGAGGTAACTTGTCCCATATCCAAAGAGGAGTAAAATAATCATATTTATATAGCACGTTTAAGATTTCTAAAGTAATTTATCTCTCTCGTCATTTGACCCTAGAACCCTAGAATTTGGGCCCTGTAATGTAGATGGTATACACCAAGGTTCTCTCCTTAACCTTTTCCTCTGTTCTCTATACTCTCCTCCTTTGCCAGCAATCTCTTTCAGTTGACATATGATTCCAATTATAATTTTTAGAAAGATGACTCCCAAATCTCTATTTCTGTTGCTGCCCACTGCTAAGCTCCAGACCCTCATCTCCAACTGGGTGTGCAACTTGTGGTTTATGTTACAAAGATTACATTCAATGTAGTAGAAAACGAATGACACCTGGAATCAGATGACCTGGGTTTGAAATCCAGTTCTGCTACTTAATGTAACCTAACTGGCTATAGTGAGTGAAACCACCAGTCAACAAAACAATTAGTTGAAATCTTTTGTTAAATGAGTTTTGGGCAGATATTTTCCATTTCTTACATTACCATAGCCTATCTCTTTATCTGAGTGTCACTTGATCTTCATAATTTTATTATATTTACTTCTGATTTTTGGGATATTATTGCTCTTTCCATTTACATTGTTACAATTACTGTGGGTTTATTGTTTTCTTGGCTCTGCTCACTTCACTCTACATCAGTTCATATAAATCTTTCTGTGTTTATCTGTATTCAGCACACACATCATCTCTTACAGTACAGAAAGTTCCAGGGAAGACAAAGGATAGGAAGGGCAGCTTTAGAACTAATTTACTGAATTTTCTATGCCATTACTTTCATGTACCACAATCTGTTTAGCCATTTCTCAACTGACAGGCATCTGCTTTGTTTCCAATTCTTAGCTTTCACAAAAAATGGTTTATTTGAAATCCAATATTCCTTCTGTTTCTCTGTTTCTATATAAAAGGTATATATTCTTTCCACTAAGCCTGCTCTTTATTCTAATTTCACTATTTCTGTCAGCAGCAGCAACCTGTCTCAAACAATTTTTATTAAGTGCCTAAAATATGTGTATATACACAAGGAGCATATATACACTGAATAAATACAAAATAGTTAATAAAATGTCCATAATGAATTAATTTGGAAAGTTGTGTTTAAGCACCTTTTTGAAGGAAGAAAGGCATTCTATGAGGCAGAGATGAATAGGGAAGTGCATTCCAGGTAAGGGGGAAAAGTCATTCCCCAAATGATAAATGGTCAAAGGATATGAACAGGTAGTTTTCAGAAGAAGAAATCAAAGTTATCTATAGTTAAATGAAAAAAATATTCTAAATCACTATTAGAGAACTGCAAATAAAACAACTCTGAGGTACCACCTCACACCTATCAGAAATGACAAATGCTAGAAAATAAGCACATTAATGAACTATTGGCAGAGTAGTGAACTGGCCCAACCACTGTGGAAAACAATCTGGAGCTATGCCCAAAGAGCTATAAAACTGTGCAGACCCTTTGACCATTTGACCTTTGATCAAGCAACACCACTACTAGGTTGGTACCCAAAGACATCAAAGAAAAAGGAAAAGGATCTATTTATACAAAAATATTTATAGCAGCTCTTTTTGTGGTGGCAAAAATTGGAAATGAAGAGGATGACTCATCAATTGGGGAATGGCTGAACAAGTTTTGATACAAGACTGTTATATCAGAAATGAGAAGGGTGGTTTTTGAAAAACATGGCAAGACTTAAATAAACTAATGAGAAATAGAATGACTACGGGATCTTTGTACATAGTAACAGTAAAGACATGGAAAAGACATGGCTACTCTAATCAATACAATGATTCAAGACAATTCCAAAGCACTCATGATGAAAAAATGTTATCAACCTCTATGAGGAACTATGATGAACCCTGAAAACATAATGGTTAATTTTCTTACGTTTTTGTGCAATATGGCTAATTATGGTTTACATGATTTCACATGTATAATGGGGTAAGGGACGGGTAGGAAGGAGAGCATAATAAATTTTAAACCATGGGGAGAAAAAAGGGTGGATTTGGGAAGAAAAATAATTCAGTTTTGTACATGCTGAGTTGTCTCTGGGACATCTAGTCTGAAATGTCTAACAGGTAAATTGGTGATGAGAGTGAAATAATAAATAGTTATTGGAACTGAATAAATAGTTCTATGTGTCATTTAAAAATAGAAGATAGTTAAACCCCAGCAGATGATAACTGTACCAAAGAGACAGCATGCAGGAGGAAAACAGGGCATAAAGTACAATCTTAGGGCACATCTAAAGTTAAGGGTATAGGGGTGGCTAGGTGGCACAGTGAATGGAGCACCAGTCCTGGAGTCAGGAGGACCTGAGTTCAAATCCAGCCTTAGACACTTAACACTTACTAGCCATGTGACCTTGGGCAAGTCACTTAACCTCAAGTGCCCTGCCTTCCCTCCTCCTCCACCAATAAATAGATACATGAATGAAGTTAGGGGTATGTTATGGATAATGAACCAGCAAAGGAGCCTTAGGAATAATTAGACACGTTAGGAGAAGTAAGAGAGTATAATCACAAAAACCCAGACTATTCATACAAATACAGCTGAAAGGTTGGGAAGAATTAAGACTGAGAAAAAGCCATCAGGTTTTTAAGTAAGAAAGGTTGGTATCTTTGGAGAAAGTAATCTCAGTTAAGTAATGAGAATCAATTGCCAGACTGCTTGTACCCCAAAATGTGGCTGTTAAACTGACTTCATTCTGCCTTATTTATAAGACATAACTCATCAGTTACCAAGTCCTGCTGTTTCTATTCAACAAACACTGGCTAAGGACTTTCTATGCGCAAAGCACTATAATAGGTACATACACAAAAGGAATATGCAAATAACAGAAAAGGAACATGCTCTCTCAGAGAGCTCTTTCCATTCCTAATATTACTACGCTACTACAGATGTGTGTGTGCATTTATTTTCTCAACACCACCTACATGAACTTTTATAATACTCAACTTAACTCCCTTATTTCCCTCCCACTAATTCAGCCTTAATACTGCTACCAAATTAATTTTCCTTATGCCTAGATTTGGTCATGTCAGTCTTCTGCTCAAAAAAAAATTTAGCGGCTCCCTACAGCCTCCTGAATAAGTTTCAGATTCTTGCCTGGTATTCAAATTCACAATCTGGCTCCAGATTCACTTTCCACTCTTACTTCATACAGACTGCTTGTCATATATGCTCTAGCTCAGCTGGATTACAAGCATGTCCTCTGCTCCTCAGTTCATGGTATTCCCTTATGTTTAAAATAAATCAGTGAGTATTTAAAAGCTACTCTCTTCTAAGTGCTAGAAACATAAAAAATTAAAGTCAAATATTCACTACAAAGGAATATTACACCCATACATGCACTTATATAAAGAATATAAAGAAGACACAATAAATGCAGAGTGATTTAGAGAAGAAAGATAAGCAGTTGTCGGGGAGAAGGGGTGCCTGTAAATCAGGAAAGAAGGTAGTACATGAGGTTGGGGTGAGTCTTGAAGAAAGTAAGGAATTCTACAAGGTGGAGAAAAGGAGGTTGCACACTGTAGGGCTGGCAAAGAACCAGTGAAAAGGCATGGATTGCCATGCTTGAAAAACAGAAAGAAGACTGGTTTGCGGGGGTAGAAGGACTGTTTCACCATGGAAAGAGGGTTTTGAAAGTCAAACAGGTATGTTTATAGTTTATCCTAACCAAGAGGTGATGAGGTCTTGAACTAAGGTGGTCATGTAAGTAGTGAAAAGGGAGCAGATGTGAGGAGGATCTGGTCACTCATTTGGATACATGTGTCAAAGAAGAGTGAAGAGCTGCTTAAGTTGCAAAATTGGGCAACTGGAAGGATGGAGGTGCACTCAAAAGAAATAAGGCAGTTCAGAAGAAGGGTAGGTTTGGGGAGAAAGAAAATAAATTGTTTTGGACATGGTGAGTTTTAAATACCCATGGGACATTCATTTCAAAATGTCCAACAGGCAGCTGTGATGCAGGATTGGGAACTCCAAAGGGAATAAAGTGAAAAATATAGAGCTGGGTGTTATCTGAATAGAAATGATAATTAAACCCATGGGAGTGAGGAGGTCACCAAGTGAGAAGAGGACCAAGATAGAGCCTTGGGATATACCTACAGCTAGGGAATATGATATAATGATCAAGCAAAACACACTGAGAAGGAACTGAGTTGGGGAGATGATAGAATTAGGAAAAGAGCAGTGTAACAAAAACCAAAGACTATCAAGGAAGAGAGTGGAGAATAGTCAAATGCTACTACACAGAGGTCAATGATGAGGACTAAGAAAATACCATCAGATTTGGCAATTGAGAGATTACTGGCAGATTCCTACCTGTCCTTTAAGTCCAAATCAAATGTCACTTCCTTCATACTGCCTTTCCTAGCTCTACTCCCTAACCTATTAGTATGAGCCTTCTCCATCTGATCTCGACACAGCAAGTATACCTCTGGGATGCATTAAAACATTCTACATGATCACAATGTATGTAAGCTCCTCAAAACTGAGACGATCACAATATTTGTATTTGTATCTCCAGAATCTAACACAGCGCCTGGCATCTAGCAGATGCTATAAATGCTTGCTGATTGATATCTCTCCTACAATAGCCAACTAGGCAGCTCAATGGATAAAGCACTGGGCCTAGAGTCAGGAAAACCTCAGTCCAAATTCAGCCTATGTGACCCAGGGCAAGTCACCACTCCAGTGTCTATGCCAAGAAAATCCCACAAACAATATGGCCCAGGGGTTCATAAAGAATCAGACAAGACTGAATGACTCAACAACTAGAATAGAGTTGTCTAACCCACAGCCTGACGGAACCAGATTAAAATGTAGCTGGCAAATATTTAACTAAATGCAAATATGTGGTTTTCTAAGTCAATATATAACTGCAGGGATCCTCATGTACAGTTTAATGGTTCTCCATTTCTATTTTAGTTTGGTATCAATGGACTAGATTAACATCCAGAAGAGTTGGAACCATATCTGAACTAAACTTGATGATACGTATTATATATTACACTTCTGTAATATATACATGATACTCATATTTTATTATATTATGCATGCTATATGCACATGCTTAAAGTCTATGAAGGGAACAAAACAGAATATATTCAAAGTAAAACCATGGTAATTTTTTGTGTAAGACAGCTAAGTGGCGCAGTAGAGTGAAGCCCTGGAGTCAGGAAGACTCGTCTATTTAGTTCAAATCCGGCCTCAGACATTTACTGGGTAACCCTGAGCAAGTAATTTAACCCTCTTTACCTCAATTTCCTCAACTATAAAATGAGATGGAGAAGGAAACAGCTAACCACTCTAGTATCTTTGCCAAGAAAACCCCAAACGGGTTCATAAAGAATTGGACACAAGTGAACAACATTTTTTGTTTGAAAGGAGGGGAGAGGAGATATCAAATAAGACCTCATGTAGGAGGTGGCACCTGAAGCAACCTTCATTCAAAGTAAGAAAGGAATGAATGCACTGCAGGCATGGGAGACACTAGCTTGTGCAAAGGCACAAAAAAAGATGGAATATTATTGTGTTTGAAGACCAATTTGGCTGGAACATAGATAAAAGAAATGGAATAATGTGTCACAGGCCAGGAGAAGCAGGAGCCAGACTGTGAGGGGCTTTAAATAGTCTACTTTTTTCTATTCTAGCAATGAGATTACAGCTTTTGGAATAGGAGAATGACACAGTCAGACCTAAGCTTTTTGTATATAACTTAAGTAACTGTATGAATAGAGTAGAGAAAGAAAGACTGGATACAGGGAGACCAGTTAGGAGACTATTTCAATAAGCCCAGAGAAAAACTGGATTATGTTGATAGCTACATGTGTGGAGAAATGATTTTGTTATGTTGTAGAAGTGGCATCAACAAGATTAGCACCTGACTGGAAACAAGTGCTGAAAAAGAATAAGTGCACAGTGACTCCTAGGTTCAGAACCTAGGTGATCAACATGATCAGTGTCCCCGGAAGAAACAGGAAAATCAGAAAGAGGAATGAGTTTTGGGGAAAATATAATGAACTTCACATACTTTCTGCTTGGTGGAAAAGCTAAAATGCTACTGATGTTTTTTATCTGGTAAAAGTTATATAGTCTCTTAGTTTTACTTCATACTATTTGGCCAAGATGTTATTTGAGTGAACTTAACCTTAATCTTTAATAGAAATCATTTCAAAGGAAAAAATGCTTTAGATCAGAGGTGTAAAACACGCAGCCCATTACATATGGCCCACAACACTCCCAAGTACAGTGAACCAGATTAAAATGTAATCAGAGAATAGTTAAAATACATGTTAAATTTTTTAATACAATAAAGCACAGATAATATCACACTTTAAAACTAAGTCAGCTATGACCCACAAGGACCCTTGCATACAGATTAGTGCCCCTGCTTCTATTTGTCTGACATCACTGCCCTAGGCAATTCAAAACAGAAGGTAAACCATCATCACAGCAAGGGTTGTTACCTTTGTACAGTACAATCAAACAAGAGAAAGACATTACCGGTCTTCCATGTTGACTTTCATAGTACAGAAGACTTTTCTGGAGAGACGTTTTCTCTTCGACCAAATGATCTTTTGTCATTTTCTATGAGAAAGAAACAATATTGTCATATTCATTCCTTTCTAAAGGTGAAAAGATTCTATCTCCAGCACATAAGCAATACAGTCCAGGTTTACAAGAACAGATCCTATACTTACAAATGCTTAGGGAACTGAATTCTAAAGTTTATTTGAATCTTCCAGTAAATATTTTATGACTAACCTTTTCTTTAGAAAGGACCTCAAAAGGCTTAAGCCATACACGATCTATCTAAGCTATATACCCTCAGGGGTTGGTAACTTTTTGTCATGGATCCCTTTGGTAATATAGTGTGATGAAGCCTATGGACCCGTTCTCAGAAAAACTTTTTTTTTTGGTGGGTGGAAAGCAGGGCAATTGGGGTTAAGTGACTTGCCCAAGGTCACACAGTGTCTCTAGTGTCTGAGGTCAGATTTGAACTCAGGTCCTCCTGACTCCAGGGCCAGTGCTGTATTCACTGCACCACCTAGCCACCCTATAAGATTTTTAATATGTACAGAGTAAAATACATAAAATTACAGAAGAAATCTAGTATGCTGAAATGGTTGTTAAAATATTCAGAGATCGTAGATTAAGAACCCCTGATGTAAATTAATAATTATCCTTTCCTTATTTAAAGGGTAAAAATGAAGAATAGTTGTTAAAACTACCACTGATAAACTATTGTAAATAAAAGTTTGCTTCAACCAACAATTTTTCACAATGTCATTACTGATGTATTTTAACTAAACTCCACTATAAACAACCATTTACTGAAATAGTCCTTCATAATATTCTACACAAATGTTTTCATAGGACCAATTAACAATAACAGGTAGGGGGGTGGCTAGGTGGCGCAGTGAATAGAGCACTGGCCCTAGAGTCAGGAGGACCTGAGTTCAAATCTGACCTCAGACACTTAACATTTACTAGCTGTGTAACTTGGGCAAGTCACTTAACCCCAATTGCCCTCCAAAAGGCAAAAAACAAACAAACAAACAAAAACCAATAACAGATTATCTCAGGTTATATTAGCTGGCCCTTATAAAAATTACATGCCAAATGTGGTACTTTTAAGTCTATTTGAATCTCTTGCTATCTTCAAGATTTATATCCATACACACACATTAATATGTCTTCTTTGTCATTATAATTTATATTTGAAGAATACTTTATTATATATGCATCCGCATATTGTATGAATAGTGCATACACATATGCATGCAGATGATACAGGTAAAATTATAGGTATAGATAGATCAGGAGTCTAGATTTCCAATCCTGACTGCCAATAACTATGTGAGATCTTCCTCAAGTCATCTCTCCAATTTCTTGGTCTGGGAAGAGAGGGAGGGAGATTAAAGGTTCTCAAAGTTTCTTTCCAGTTCTAAAGCCAGATTGTAAATGTGATTCTATGACTTAGAAGCAACCAGCAAAGGGACGAAAAACAAGCTAAAGTTCAAAACATGAATAATTAACAGTGAACTTGTCAGCAAAGCTAAGTTTGTAGTACTTTGTGCATTTGGGAAGTTTTACTGGGGGAAGGGGAGGAGAGGAAGAACTGGGCATGGTATGGTATCCCCTCTTAAGCAAATGTGAAGGGAAGAGATCAAGATCACTTGTATTCAAAAATCTTAGAAAAGCAAGTCTACGTAAACTAAAAAGGTGCTATGAGATCTAAAACAACAGAGAACAACGGGTTTAGAAGTGGAAAGGACCAATCCCTTTATTTTACAGAAAAAGAAATGAGTTTCAGAAAAGTAAAGTACTTTGCCCAAGGAATTGGACCCCGAGTCTGTGGCTCCACATCCAGTGCCTATTCCGTTAGCCCAGGCATTCTCAGTCAAATTCATCTGTATGGAGTTAGTACTAGGCAGTGGACAAAGTATTACAGGTTAGGAGGCTGCACCTTAACCCTATTTCTGCCTAACTAGTGCTTCCGGCACTTAAGCCACTCCCCCTCTCTAGAGCCTCAGTTTCTTCTCCTGGATGCAGAGGGCAAACGGACATCCCAGTTCTACTGTTCTATGACACAGGAAAATAAGAGAATTGGTTCCAATGGAATGACACTAAACAGAATTAGGTGAGGTTAGTTTAGGAAGGCTTCCTCAGACAAGGAAAATATTCTTGTTTTGGGAAAGGAGAATTTGAAAGACAGGAGGGGGGAAAAGGGCAGAAAAGGTCAGGGCTTGCATTTTGAAGGACAGGGACAGTGGTGATAAAAATAAAGGAGAGCGTGGGAAGCTGAAAGAAATAAAGTTGTATATATGTTTGGTTGGACAAAGTATAAACAGGAGAGAAGGAGGGAAAAACTGAAAGACCAACCTTGATGAAGAGTGTGGGGCAATAGAAAGAACATTAAATACAGTCAGAAGACCTAGATTCAAATCCCAACCCGAGTACTTGGAGCAAATCGCTTAATCCTTCTAAGACTCAGTTTTGTCATGTGGAAAGAGACTGTACCAGCCTAGATGACTTTTAAGGTTCCTTCCTAGTCTAAATCTATGGCCCTATGAATAACACTACCACTCAAGACTGACTTTTATTAAGGATTCCACAAGTCATTTTGAGTTAAAAGTCACATTTTAGCTTGAATATAAGACATGCAATCACGATTACTTTAATGTCTTCTGGAAGGCTTCTTTCCACACGCTTCTCTTTCAGTCTTTTCAGAATAAGTTCAAGTGTTGCCTCCTTGGTTGGTTTTTTCTCCTTCTGTATGACCCTGGATTCATCTTCGTTTTCTTCAACCTCATGGTCTAGAGAAGAACCAAAGCTTTTTGGAAGAGTGTTACTTCGTGGACGTGTTTGAGGAACAAATTCCCCATCAGAGCTTTTGTGCTTTGCATCTACAATTCAGAATTCAACAAGACAAACAATGATTATTTTTATATCCGAATGAGTCAAGAAAGAGAACTGATGCACCACAAGAACACTAATATATGAGCACATGATCTCAATCATCTCAAGATGTTTATATTATACCAATAATAAATAATAACCAGGCTAGCAAGTTTAATTAGTGAACTGCCAATAGCATCCAGACAATGGATTTGCAATTAAGGGTTTGACATTAACTATATGTGATCAAATCCTAGAGTTCTGAGAACTGGTTTTAGAAAACTAAATAAAAAAGTTCTTTAAAAAAAATAATGAATATTTGGGGGATTATTCCAGTAAACATATCACATTATACTTAGCACTATTTTCAGGGCAGTTTTCAAATAATTAAAAACTCCCATTTCTCCACCTCTCTCCTACTCCCTGCCCAGAAATGCCTATTCACATTCTAATAGAGGTGACAACATGGAAATGAGTATGTATATATGAAATATATGCAGTATAAATGAAATGTAACCTTAGAGGGCAAGGGCTAGCAGTAGGAAGGGAAGGAAAAATTCCTACAGAAGGTTATGGTGTGATCAGTTGTAAAGGAAGCCAAGGGAAGCTAGGATTTGGGGACTGCTACAGAGAAGAATTAAGTAGTCTGCAAAATCCAACTGATAGGTCAGTTTTTCATTTGGCATTTTCTATGAAGGTCAATTTAATCTACCAAAATTACATTCTCTGAAATTCAGAACAAATGTATATCAAGAATTGCTTTGTAAATCCTGAAAGTAAACAAAAGTGAACTTAGCAGAATATCACTGAAGAAAACAGGAAAGACATTAAATTTTCATATGTACTCTTCAGCAAGAAGAAAGCTGTCCATAATTATATCTTCAAATTCTTAAGCTGCATTGTGCTATTTGACAAGTTCTAAATACTTGAAGCTTAGGGGAAACCATAATTGTCCTGTTATTACCAAAGTCTTCTCAAATAGTGTTCTTATACTTCTGCAATGGGAATTGGAAAAAGAGCAAATTTTCTTTTTCATAATCACTACCAAAATGAAAAAGGAGCAAATTTCAAAGTATCAATTCCTTAGATGATGTTATGTAACACAAATGTTTATATCTGAGTGGATATCAGTTTAAAAGCAAGAAAGAGAATATTATATACCTTTAATTTGCTTCCTTAGTTTAGTAAGCTCTGTCATCCACTTTAAAACTTTGGGATTGGCTGCAATATCACTGTAGGAGGGCTGTAAATAAACGGAGAAACTTTCAAATGCATTCTTTAAAAAGACCAACTTAGACTTTTATATGTACACTCTTTACCACAAACAAACTGTCAAACTCCTGCCTCAAAAATGCAAGCCTTGGTTCAATTCAATTATTTATTATATGAGAGGCAGCAGTGGAATACTTACTAAAGAGCTGACCTGAGAGTCAGGAGGATCTGGGTTCAAATCCCAATTCTGATATTTAATGGGTGACCATGAGCAAGTAGCTTAAACTCCCTCAGTGTTCAAGGCCAGTGGCATCAAACACAAATATAAGGGTTGGCCACTAAATCATGCATAAGCATCACTGCCTCATTTTGTTAAATATCTTCCCATTACATTTCCCAATAATATCTAATAAGTTCAGGTCTAATGAGACATGTTTTTTTAAAGCAGACCATGTTTTTTAAACCTCTTCTCTAGGCAATTCTCTAAGAATAGAGAAGTTACAGAGAACGTGAAACCTGAATTGATAGGAGAAAGCTTCTTCATCCAGAAGAAGCCCCTTATAACAATGAAATCATAGGTCCAGTCCTATTTCTATTTATCATCTAATAAATAGTGGCTTGCGTCCTAGGCACTATAGGCAATAGGAAAGATAAAAAAATATATAGATATTTATTTATTATTTCTATTTTCTTAGAGTTTACAATCATGTAGGGAGATAAATAGTATTTATTCTATTTGTATATTTGGCATACAATAATAAAGCAGTATAATGCAATGTTAAGGACCAAGAGTACTTGGAAAAAGGTTATCATCTGGTAGGCAAATCAAGGAAGACTTTAGAAGGAAATCAGTATTTGAGTTAGACTTTCAAAACTGAACAGATAGAAAATTCAGTAAGTCAAGAATGAGGGGAAAAGGGATATTCCAAGAATAAGGTAAAACACGAACTAGCAAAGAGGCAAAATTGAGCTGAGCTTATGTGAAGGAAAAAGAGCAATCAAGTTCAGCTGTAGCATAGAGTGCTTGGATATAAGACAGAAAATAGAGTGATAGCAGGTTTCTTGTCATTAGAGGTTTTCCTCAAAGGAATTGGCTTTGCTGCAGAGGCAATAGGGAAGCCACTAAAGATTTCTCAGCATAGGGTTAAATGTGAGAAGAGGGGTAATGCAAACAAATCTATAGGTAAAAAAATTAGTTTGGCAGCAGTCTCAAGGACATTATAGCAGAGAGAGAAAACCCATCTCTGATGAGGTGGTTTCAACACAATCCAGGTGGACAATGATGATGATGATGATGATGATGCTAATCTATACAGAGGGAATGGTGAGAACAGAGAGAGACTGAGAGTTCAGCTAGAGCTAGAGTTATTTTAGTTGCTGAAATAGCAATGCACTGAGTCCTAATCTAAGTTCAGCCATTTACTAAATTACCTTAGGCAAGTCACTTCATGTCCCTGAGCCTCAGAGGTTGCTCCATCTAATGGATAATAAAAGCTGACACTTTAGACAGAGCTTTAAGGTTTGCAGAGCAAATGATTTGAGTTTCAAAAACATTCTGTATGACAGAGAGATGCTATGATCCTACTTTACAGATTAGGAAAGTAAGACAGAGAGAGAGGTTGGTGGTCACCCAGCTAGCATTTGATTAGTTAGAGGGATTAGAACCCTTCATAAATCCAGTGCTCTCTTCAATATGGAAACAACAAGCCCATCCCCAATCTAAGTGGTTTATGACATCACAAGTTTTAGTTCTAGCATTCTATTATTCTATTTGTATATTTGGCAAAAACTACTGACTTACCTTACTGTTTTTCTCTTTTTCAAATTGCTCTTCAAATTGTCTGATTTTCTTCTGTAGTTTCTTAACCAACTGATAGGGTGTTTTATCTTCCCTCTTGTCATCTTTTGAACTAAAGGATGCTCTTCGAGTCCTGATTTTAAGAGATACCCAATGCATACATTTACAAAGACTAAAGAAACACCACTTAGCATTATGAGCAAAGATTGAACGAACTACTCTAGATTTTGAGGAATGTAGAAAGCATTTTTAAGATGCTCCTTCCCCAAGATACCAAGACCACAAAGTTGGTCTACAATGTCAATCAGTTTTGCTAAAACCAAAGAGAGAATAAGAAGTTCGTGTGCTATAGACTATAAAGTTAGCCAATACAATTTGTGTTTTTGTTTGAAATTGTTTAAAACTGGTTTAAATTTATTCTTCCAAACTGTTCTGACCAAATAAGGATTACTGATCCCTAAGAACAATTCAAGAAAAAAAAAAATCTACCAGAGAAAGTCAACTTGGGAGGCCGGAAGGAAGTGGAGTTAAGGTACAAAAGTTAAGCAACTAAAAAGAGTAAAGAACAATAGACACAACCTAGAGAGGTTCTTTGCTCTTAATAGCATCACACACATATCCAGTCTCATCACTTAATCCTTCTGGTATAGTGGCAGCTGGTCTGCAGAACCTGAAGAACCCATGCAGGGTGACTTCAAGAAAATTAAAAAAAAAAAAACAAACCCAAACGATTCTTTCCATTAAACAAAACATCCACGCAGTACAGATTTCCTTTCACAGCTAGCAATTCTAGCACACTACAAATGGTGGGTGCATACCTGGCAAAAGAAAGTGCTTTAGATGAAGAATCCAAAGTTTCTGGATCATGCAGGAATCGCTGGCTTTGTCCAAAATCTAAACTACGATGTGACAATACTGGTGGACAATCTTCTTCAAGAGGATGATGAGTCATTCTCCCAGCCTGTGGGGAAAGCTGAGCTTCTCCAGATTCAGAATCCTCCTGCCAAGACTTAAAAGCAGGAAACGGCTCTGCAAAACAGAACACACAAAAATGGTACCGTGGGCTTCTTATTTCCAAAAAGGATCAAGTTTTTAGTGTAAAAAAGCAGCTCTACGTATATTCAGTGTGAACGTGTAATTTATAACCAAACATAAAGGTCACTTAATTAAAACAATGTCCCCATTCAATCATATTGTATACTATTTCATGTAACAATCTTTAAAATATGAATGCTCTTGAATGGTAAGGTCTCCACAAAGCTATTATTACAGCTTTAAAACATTAGAGAATAATTATGTAATAGTCCCAACATGAACTTGATTTTTACACAAGGGACTTCCTTATGTAAATATTTTTAAAAACAAAATTAAAGAGACAAGAAGAGACACTGTCAAGTTGTTTGAATATTCAAGGTCAGTTGGATATCTTTCTTTTAACTTTTCTCTTTAAAAAGAAATAAAAATGGCATTGTTCAGGAAAAAAATACCTTATATTTACATGCAGGAAAAAAAGAGCCAAATCTTGCCATATGAATCAACTGGCTCCTGGCTCTCAATTAAAACTGTTAGAAGATGCCAGAGCTCTTTGAGGATCCAGAGCCTCTATGTTATGCTAGAGAACTCCATTTATCAACAGGAGCCCTTACAAGGGTCTGCTAGAAAGCTCCAAAAAAGACTGATTTATTGCCAGTAAGTAGTTAATTTACCTGATAACAGTGAGACACTAAATTTAAAGTCTATCTTTTATGGAATTCGAATGTATAACATGTTCCAATAATTAAGCACCAAAAATATTAAGTCAAAGTCTGTGGTAACAATCTTCTTATGCTTATTTTAGAGCAGTATACAGCATACTGAACTGAAAACGTGTTAACATACTTTAACAAAACAATTGCAGAACAAGCCAATAAAACAAAGCACACAGACAAGCACTCCACAAATACTCCAAATACAAAATCAACTTCACACACCACTTGAAACAAGTAAGTTTGGCATTTAAACATGAAGGGCATTTGCTTTTCCTCCAATAAGACAGCAACAGTTTAACACGGGAATTACTGAGATCAAGTTTTAAAAAATGTTTTTTAATTGTCATTAATTCTCAGAGATTACTTGACAGTGTCAAAATTCACACATGCTTTTCCCCTTGTCACGACAGCTAAGGGCTGCCTAGTAGATTATTCTTACATTTGTCTCTGGGTACTTTAGAACAGTTAATATTCTTTTAGAATAAGAATATACTTGAGTTTCATTCTGCCAACAAGATAAATCTGATAACTGACTTGAATTCAAAGCGTGCAACATAACAAAACCCAGCAATAAAGTGATTTTTTTTTTTGTTTTAAAACAACCCTTGTACCTGCTTCCCAGTGAATGAGAAATCAGTAGCAAGTTTTTATAGGGATTCTCCTGTTTGGGGAAAAAAAAAGGGGAAATAACAAAAGCCATTTTCTCTGGGTAACATTTTTACCCATAAAGACATTTTGAGGAAATGGGGGCAGCAGGAGAAGGGCTAATTGTAAGGCAAACAAATCATAAACCATAAAAAGGCAGAAAACTAAACTATGGTGAACCATACTTACCCTCCCCATCTCTCTGCAGATGCATTGTTTTGAAATCAATGAGGGGGAAAGTGATAGGGCATGACGCTAATAAAATGGAAAAAAAATGGCAAAAATACTAAAGTGAACACACAGCACAGTCAGAACAAACCATACACATAACTAACACAAAGCTGAAAGATACAAAAAAAACATTTTCCTGGGCCAAGTTATTCATTTTACTCTTCAAAAAAGTTTACCAAACAAAATTTGTACTGACCAAAACTTTGAAAACAAACATACATTTCCATTTAAGCAAGGCAAAAAAAATAAAAATAGTGGTTTTATTTTTATTTAAGGATAACATTGGAAGAAATGGAAGAAACTGATTGGACACTTTTTTAAAAAAGGCTTTCCTACTATCATATTGAGAATTGCACAATTACATTAGCATGGAGCATGGAGCTCATTCATTCCAGACTTAGATTCTTCCTTTAAAAAGAGAGCATTCTTTTTTTCAAGATCTAAGACCCACTTTGTTTTTTACCAGCTACAAGTGACTATTCTGGCATTAGCCATATATTGAAAATCTCTCCTAAATTCCACTCTATTGATAATGCATTCAGCTCTACAAAAAACAGAAATCTCATATTTATGTGAGGGGAAAACAGGTCAAAACTCATTAGGAATCAATCCCCTTCTTTGCTTACTAGACATGTGACCTAAGAGACTCCTATTATCTCAGGTCTCTGGATATCCTAAATTAGGTAGTTGATGAAATAACCTAAGAATGATCTCATTGAAGAAAGATGCTACTAATTCAACTGTTAATGAGAGAGTGAGTGGCAAAGCTACATTTAGAAGCCAAGAGTATGCCGAATTGCATGTCTACTTTGAACTGGTTGGAATATTGCTATGTCAGATGTAGTCAATAGCTATGTCTCTGGATTACATTCTGAAATCACTGGGGAGGAATTTTTGATGGGTCCCATGTTCCTCCACGAAAGATTTCACTATTTACCCTGAAACCTATTAACCCTACTTTGCAGTATGACAAGCCTATAAGTACTCTTTTCCATTCTTACCCTAAAACGAAGGAACAAGGTAACCCAGGTGGTAGTATCAGAAGCAATCTCCCCACCCCTGGGGCAATTTCAAATAGGTATAAAAAGAATAAAGAGAATTTGTATTCAAGTGCCCTATGGGACACTTCTGTCACTAATTTCAAAACATGTGTAGGTCTGGATGAGAAAAGAAAGGAGAGGGACTTATTCAGATTCCCTTTAGGATAGGCCATAAGCCTTTACATAAAGGACTTACAGTATTCTCCTAGCAATAAAGAAGAATCACTATTCCATGCTAATTAGCTATCCTGAAACCAATGATTCCCAAGATGCTACTTTAGTCACTGGTATTTTCTTACAAGACAGAGATATGCGCTATTCTGGCCTTATTCTCATCTCACAGAAGCCAATTGCTAATTTAAAGAAGATTCTATCTATATACACAAATAAGAGTCCTCTCCTATTAAAACTGATCCTTACAGGTCTTCTGGATCACCTATTCAATTCAAAGGGTCTGGTGGATCACTTAGAGGTAAATACGTTTAAGATACAATATTCTACTAATGTCAGTAAGTCTGTAAGATCATGAACTTGAACTCCAAATGTCTTTATTTAGCAGAGTAGTTATTTTTTAAGAGGAAAACAAATCGGTTCAAATTCAATCTAGGTAAGAGAAGAGTGATATACTACTGAGCAAGTCAAACTACATAAGAAAGGCAGCGAGAAGAGATTAACACAAAGAAGCCTTGAAGATTAAGGTTAGATGTAAAAATAAAAACATAGATGGGTATGAATTTTCATTAAAACTACATCTATAACCCATAATGTTAACACTAATTCTTCAGACTATTCCCCTAGTCAGTGTCATCAGAGAGGTTATAGAAAGGATTAGTTGTTTCCTTAGGATGATGCACTAAAACCTGATTTAAGAATGGAACAAAGTAAATTAGGTTATTTCTGAATGAAGAGGTATGCAACAACAGACTGTTTCTATATTCATAAATGGTATAACTTTACTTTTAAATTTATATTAACATAGACCTCTTTTCTTTTTTACACACATTCATGCCTTCACAAATGGGGTTACTGTATTGTGTTCCCCTTAGAACTGTCCCTTAAAACTAGGGCTATGGGAATTTTCCTAAGACCTGGCCTAACACAGATTGTAAAGTTCTATCATCAAAAAGATCATCTTCCTCACTCTTTCTCATCCAGCTGAGTGGGTAGGCCCTTTCCTACTCAAAAGTTTCCCAAGAACTTCACACTCAAACATTATATCACAACAAAAATATAAACCTACCTGGCAACCCCACCTGAGAGAAAAATAATAAAAATAATCTAGTACTTGGGGAAGAGTAGTGGGCTCCTTGTTTTTTGTTAATTCAATTACAATATTTATGTCAATTCAATTACAATGTTAACTTAGCATGGAAAAATGGATAAATTACCTTCCCATTTATCACCATCAGAAACACTCTTCAGCTCTAAATGGGGGATATGCAAACACGCTGCTTCTCCATGAACACCACCACCACTTTCGCCTCCTGGCACTTCTGATTCAGTGTTGGCATTCAAATCACATATCTTGCTACTAGAATCCTAAATTTTAGGTAAAAAGAACATGTTTATACTGTTCATTACATCACATTTATGCATGTATAGTCAACTAACTTGTCCACATTTTCACTAACTCATCATCAAAGTTTTCAGTTTCACATGCCCTCTTGGTGAATATACAAGAGCCTTCCTTAAGACTCTGGAAAATGTTTGTCTAACCCAGATTCTACCAAAGTAACAACCCCAAACAAGAACATACTTGTCGTCAGTGACAAAATTTAAACCCTCCATTCAAGTTCAATCAAGAACAATGGCTGTATGAACACAAAATGTCAAGCATTCTGGGGATTTGAGGGTGGCAGTGGTGAGGGGGTGAAGGGGATAAGAAAGCTAAAGAAATAATGTATGCATTTTGAAATCACATAATAAAAAGAAATTCTTACCAGAGTCAACTTTGAATATTTGCCACTGTCATCAAATGGCACACATTCATTTCTAAAAACACAAAACAGACTAATTACTCTTTTTAAGAAAAGACTATATCATCAATTAGACATTTCTTAATTGAATTCCTTTCTTCCCCAATACAATAAGCATTTAGAATGTGAGAAAAGAAACTGGCAACTGGAGGTATGTACATTCTTTGGAGCCCTACATCTGGAGAACATCACACCACCCAAAAAGATCCACAGAATCTCTTCAGACCTACAGACACTGAGGAACTCTTCCCTCCCATCCCTCCAAAAAATAAAACACAACTCCCCCTCCCCAATAAACTAGTTTTGAAATGGAAAATCCATAACAAATGGAAACTAAGGTACAATGGAAAGAAATTTTCCGTACAAATGTCATTGTTTCAAGTACCTTTGAGGGATTTTTTCTTTCTCAGAACACTTACTGGTTGGGTGTAAATCACAATTTAAAAAAGTGAGTGTGGGTGAATGTATTTTGTAAAAGTGTACAACTCATGGGGGAAATGGAGCTCTAGGTATAAATAAATTTTAAAAATGATACTTCTCCTAAGACATTCTTCTTCCCTCAAAATGCAGAGTGAAGGCAATTATTTTTTTCTAATTAAAGTTTTATCACCTTAAATTTTCACTAAAACATTTCTTCTTTCTTACAAGGGCAGTGATGTAAAAAAATGTGTTAAAAGGTTTAATATTTGGTTTCTACCCATTTCCTCAATCAAGAGTATACGGTAGTATTCAAATTCCAAACATAAAACACAAGGACTGTGGAAAACTGTGACCATTTATATGTCAATATACATTTATGTTGCTTCCACCTGGCTATTCCTTTACCCAGAGTGGGTTCATGATCACAACTAGGGTTAAGAAACCAAAATCTGTAACC
The DNA here is from genome assembly GCA_028646575.1 of Pseudocheirus occidentalis. Lineage (NCBI taxonomy): Eukaryota > Metazoa > Chordata > Mammalia > Diprotodontia > Pseudocheiridae > Pseudocheirus > Pseudocheirus occidentalis. The sequence goes on from CM053595.1 coordinate 16,640,484, forward strand.
CATTTTCTCATTTTAGTTCTTGCTGTGTGTGTGTGAACTAAACTGAGTAAGGTTATATTTTTATAGGCCCTAGGGGCTCCACTTTACGTATTATTTTATGCTAAATAATATCAGAGGTGACCTTGGCACCTAATTTTTAGCAGCTTAAGTATTAAACATGCAGATCTTAATCCACCTAACCAACGTGCTCTTTGGTTCCAGAAACAAGTTTGCTAACCTACACACAAGTTGAAGAGGGAAGAGGTTTTCCAAAAAGACTGAGTCCTCACTAAATGGATCCTTATTGCTCTACCAGATCCAGATGTCATCATTCTGGGGATGCCTGTTAATGATGTTAATCTTACATCTTCAGCCCATAGCTTCAACACTCCCTGGGCTGGAATGGGGTTCATTCCTGCCTCCTGAAAGGAAGCAAAAGGAACTACTGTGAGCAGGGAGTCTGTGGACCTTAAAAGTTTGGGGATCCTCCAGAGACATGACTCCAAAGAACTTACTTACTCTCAGAGAACAGGTTCCCTACTCACAATTATGTGATGCACTGAGGAAGCGAGAAAGTAGCATTAAAACAATTCTGACCATGGCAACTGGCTATTATCAATTTGACAAGGAAGCTCTATATTTCCCAAGTTTCACAAAACTGACTACTATTTCATTTGCAATATACTCTTTCAAATAAACGTAGGTAAGCCAAAGCACTGAATAAATCCATGATTTCCTAAGAAAAAAGTCTTTTTTTTCAAAGCAATATAGTAAAACAAAGCATGCACCAAGAAACTGTCATGTGATTTTAAATGTGTAACACACACAAGTTCTGCTTGGTATATTTAAACACTTTGAGACCCCTGCATTCCCCAAAAGGTACCAAAATTCTACATGGTCATTAATTAGAATACTCATTTAGTCAAATAATCCCCTCCTTTGTATGCCACCCAGGGAGATACACAGGTAACACCTGTTTAAAGTATTAGATGGAGCAGCTAGGTGGCACAGCAAATAGAGCACTGGCCCTGAAGTTAGGAGGACCTAGTTCAAATCTGACCCCAGACATCTGACACTTAACTAGCTGTGTGATCTTGGGGAAGTCACTAAAACCCGACTGCCTTGCCTTCCCCCCTCAAGAAGAAGTTATTAGATCGCACCAAGGGTGAGTTCAAAAGGGAATGGAAATACCCTAAACATATCTGTGGAAACAGATGTTACCCCAATCTATTATCCAAACTTCAGATGCCAAGAATTAACTAACTGAGAAAATCATTCAAGGTGCTAATAAGCAGCAAAGCACACTGTGAAGTTTTGACTTGCTCCAAGAATAAATGAAAAGTTTTAGGTGTTCCTAAAAATGAGAGCACAAGTGCTGATGCACTTTCCAAGGAGGAGTTGTCAAGTCTACCTGAACCACTCTACCATGAAACGTAGAAACGTATGCTTGCAAACAGTCTTTCCAACTAGAATTAACAAGATGCTTGATTCTTATATGTTCTAACAATGTGTGAATATAGACACATTAATTGAAATTTCAAACCAAAAACCAGAGTCAGAATTCCCCAAATAAATCAAGGAAAAGTAATAAGATAATATGTACCTCTGAACATCTTCATCTTCATCATCACTATGTTCAATACATGGCTCTAACAGTATACCTAAAGACTGATAACAAAAACAGAATCATTACTATGTTTAATTAGTAGAGCTAACAAATTAATTAATACAGGAACAAATACACTTTAGAGAAAGAATTTTAAAGTAATAAGCACTTGTTATAGGGCAAATGGACAATCAAATACCCAACTTCTTTACTCTTTTATCATATCATCTAACTGGTGAATAGGACACTGGTATCATTTAATACAGAGAAGAATATCAATATCAGTTTCCCATTAAAAACAGAATGTCATGGGCAGATAGGTGGCGTAGTGAATAGAACACCAGCCCTGGAGTCAGGAGGACCTGAGTTCAAATCTGGCCTCAGACTCTTAACACTTACTAGCCGTGTGATCTTGGGGAAGTCACTTGACCCCAATTGCCATGCCTTCCCCCCTCCAAAAAGGGGAAAAAAAAACCCAAAAAAACCCCCCCAAAACAGAATGTTCTCAAAGCAAAGTCAAGGAAGGGGTCTAGCATTGGCCATTCTTACAAATGACAAAAAGTCAGTCCCACTGAAGGCATTCCTATTCTTCCACAATTACAGTGCCTACCTCCAAAAAGGAAGTCTCCCTATATTATTTCTCTTTGCTTTTTTCTTCCTAGCTGTTAGCACATGTGCAGATGGGACCCTAGGAAGAGTACCAGTAACAATACCTAGAGATTTTAAAGCATAATTTCATACGTTCTTTTATGTCAATTTTCAATAACCTCATCTGCCAAGAGGGTTGAACTAAATTTCCTTCCAATTCTATCATTCACGGAGAGACTACCAGCTAAGATTGGGCATTACAAATATAAACTGAATGCATTTCTCTTTGACTTAAATTGTGTAACATTTCACTATGCTTTCTCAGTGGCTGTACCCTTGCTCCTTGGTTGTAATAATCGCGAATTAAAGCAATGTGAGACTCTAGATACAGACGTCTATACACCTGTACAGGGTACATTGTTTGCATGTTAATGTTATTTTTGGAAAATGTTGGCATCTCCTTATAACTGTGTGGCTTTATTCTCCTCTGTTCTTAAATCTACTTGTGCATTTAATGACCCAACGGCCTACATCCAATTTTTTGAGCTATAATGGTCCAACTTTTGGATATTACTATATGCTTGTTAGTCAGGGGAGGGGAACAGAACAGAGAGGGTATATTATAGGGTTACTTCTCTCTCCATCCCGTACTCATAGAACCACTGAGTCATAAAGGCCTTCCAAAAGGCATCTAGTTCAACCCCTACTTTCCCAGAATCTTCTAACAACAACCCCAGTAAATAGTTATCAAAGCTTTGAGAGGAACTCAATACCTTCTGAGGCACATTTCACCTTTGCATAACCTTGTTAAGAATTCTTCCTTACACTGAGCCCAAGTCTGACTCCAATTTCTATCCACTGCTCCCAGTTCTGCCTTCTAGGGCCAAGAAGAACAATGCAAATCTCTCTTCAAAAACAAACAGCCTTTAAATTACTTTAGGACAGCTCAAATCCTCACCCCTCTCCCCATCCCTTGAAGAGTCTTCTCTTCTTTAGGCTAAACATCCCTGATTACTTCAACTAATTTTCATATGACAAGATCTCAAAGCCCATTCTAGACCTGAACACCTTCAAACCTATCTATATTCTTCCAAAAATGAGGTATCAAGACCTAGCACAATGTTTAATATAACATAAAGGTGCATTAAATGTTTGCTGGAATATACTGTTTTAAGAGCATTAGACTTAAGAATGTGGACTTACACGGGGGCGGAGCTAAGATGGTAGCATAGAAGCAGTGAAGTTTTGTAGCTCCCACACAGCCACCCTAAATACCCATGAAATATGACTCTAAACAAATTTCAGGGATCCAAAACTCACAAAAATACAGAAAAAACATCTCTCACTGAAGGCAGCTTGGCGGGTGGGGCTCATCGAAGCAGGCTGGGAGCCGAGGCCAGCCAAGCCTGCAACCACGGCCTGGCCCCAGGGTGGTTGAGAGAAGCCACAGGTGGAGTCTACAGGAGAGCAGATAGGAGGCACCTGGAGCAGTTTCCACATTTATCAAGCCAGAAGAAAGGAGGCTAAGAAAAAAATCAGTGGAATTCAAGCTAAATTTGGGGGAAAAAAAGCAGTCCAGCCAAACTGCCCCCAGGGCAGGGAAGCAGTGGGAAGTGGCAGGAACGACTGCAAGTGGCAACTGCCTCCACTGGGCTGCTTCAGAGCTCCTGGCCTGCAGACTGCAGGGGGGCCAAGGGCTTTTGTGTTAAGTGGCCTGGATCCGGATCGTGGTCTTGGGTGGTGGTCCTGGGGTGCACTTTCAGCAAGCCAAAGCTGGTGGGGGCTGCAGCACCCCCCTAATAGCTCCAGCAGCTGTGAAAACCCCAGCAATTTGGGACAGAGTTTCCCCCC
>CM053595.1:16645007-16700924 GCA_028646575.1 Pseudocheirus occidentalis
AGAAAGAAAGAAAGAAAGAAAGAAAGAAAGAAAGAAAGAAAGAAAGAAAGAAAGAAAGAAAGAAAGAAAGAAAGAAAGAAAAAGTGTCTCTATCTCTCTATCTTCATAGAGCAGGGCCAGATTATAAAGGCTTTGAGTGTCATGTGTTACTTAGGCATTCTGCAATGGACAATGAAATAATTAGAAGTTTTTGATCTGGAGATAGGCAAAATAAAAATAGGCATTCTTCCACAAGTCCATTCACTTAAAAGGGGCTTTAGATACAAATATTAGAAGTTTAGGAAGGCCCTGTCTCCAAAGAAGTTAAGTTTAGGAGATTATAAGCTTAATGTCAAAGACTCCCCTTGGATAATGAGAAGAAACCTCTTGCACCCCAGCAGATACTGAAAAGAGGAGAGCATGGAAAGGAACAAGATTGCACCTGGACAAACGGACTTAGTCATTGTTTGCTCTGTACAAATAACCAGTTGTACTAGTTAATATTCACTGGAAGAAGAGCCTCATCCACCCCTTCCTATACCTACTTAGCTATTTAAATAACACCCTAGGAAACAAGAGATTCTGGGTCAGCTTCCTGGTGAGTTTCTGCAGGACTCTGGAGAAGGAACTGTAAGTAATGTATTCCCCTGTAAAAACCTTAGTCTGTGTGGTCTGCAGTAGAGCTGGTGGGCTGGGAATTCTCAGAGCAGCCAGGGACAATGGAATGTGTAGTGGCTGCCTTTTAGTTCTTTGAAAGAAAACTAGAGCTCCCCAAAGGAAGGGGAAAGAGAAAGGCCCATGTTAATGGCCCCTTGGAATGAACAATCATATCCATAGTTATACGTAGGTGACCTTGTTTAGTAGATGTGGCAACCAGCTAATCATACAAGTTCTAGCCTTTGCCAAGAAGGTCTTGAGGCAGCTTTTTTAAAGATAACAGATTATTATGAACAACTTGTTTCTATTTGGCAGTCTACCATGAGAAAAGGAATGCTGAGTTTGTGGTCAGAAGGTATAGTTCAATCTTGGTTCTGGCGCTTGCCAATCTGCCCTTGGATCAATTGCTTGACCTCTCTGAGGAAGTCTGTTTTCTTGTCTATAAACAGTGACAAAAATACAGGTACACTATATCTTTCAAGGTTGTTGTAAAAACTCAAATGAAAGAATAAACTGCTAGCTTTGATACAGTACTTTACATAAATAATTTCATTCAAGCTTCCCAACAGCCCTGTGAGATAGGTACTGTAGGCACTACTGACTGCTGTTGTTCAGTCATTTCAGGCCTGTACAACTCTTCATGACCCCATGTTCTTGCCAAAGATACTAGAGTGGTTGGCCATTTCCTTCTCCAGTTCATTTTACAGATAGGTAAACCGAGGCAAATACTGATTTGCCCAGGCTCACACAACTCATAATAGTCTGAAGTTAGATTTTAATTCAAGAAAATGAGTCTTCCAAGTCCAGGGTCCCATCTGCTGAGCCACCTAGCTATCCGTGGCATTATTGAAGATGTATATTATTGATTTCAGTATTATAGAAACTTCCCAGATGAGAAAACTTCTTCTACCAATGTGGGTTGCCACCTTCTCTGCAAAAATTCTTAAAGAGAATCCTGCCTCAAATACTTACTATCTCTACAATCACAGGCTCTCGATTCTTATGTCTACAAAGTGGGGACAATAATAATAATAATCGCCTAGTGTCATGCTCTGAGGTCCCTTCTAAAGCTGAGGTTCTCTCATTCTGATCCTATTACTTTTAGCAATGAAAGGCATGCTACCTCCTCATTTTCTCTATGAAAGCAGTGGCAGCCCCCATGACTAGAAAACAGGTCTCCTGGTTCCATTATTTTTCCCACTACCTTCCTCTGTCTTTGAGACAAGCAAGCTGTAGAAATAAGATATACATGACATACCATCAGATGGCATTGCCCTGCTCTGTCTTCTCAGATAAAGTAAATACAACAGGAGAAGTCATCACTACAATTTCAACAGCTTGAGAAATATTTCTTGGATGGAGAGGGACCTAAGGTAGCACAATTTGGTCTGGCAGAGATAAAAATAGAAGATCTTCCAGGTAGAGGGTCAATTTCAATCACAGAATTTACGTCTTTTAGAATCAGAAGAGTTTTCAGAGGGATGAATCCAATTCATGGTCCTCCCCAATATAATATGCTAGATAAGTCATCAACCAATCTCTGCTTCAAGGCCCCCAGTGAAGAGAGACCACACTCTCCAAAGGCAGTCCATTCCTCTTTTGAATAGGAAAGTTTTTTCCTTAGGAAGGGTTTCCTTACCTCAAGAATAAATTTGCCTTTTTGCAATGTCTACAGTTCCTCCTGGTTCTTCCCTCTGAGGTGGAACAGGAAAAATAGAATCCCTCATATATGTATTGTCATTAATGCATAAGTCTGGTAGCCTCATTCTTTACTCAAAAAAATATAGTGACTTTGTGTGACCTACAGAAAATACAAACACAGGTGAATCTCAGCTATAAGGGGCTTAGAAGGTCATTCACTCTAACTTTCTCAATTTAAAATAAGGAAACTGAAGCCCAGAGAAGGCAAGTAATTTGCCCAGAGACACAGAGACCTAATCAGAAGCCTGAGAGTATCAGAGCCAGAGTGAGAACCCCAACCCTTAGGTTCTAATTACAGCGCTCTGCCACTACATCAAAGCTGTCCCTCTCCTTAACTGGCAATCAAAGGCTTTGACCTATCTTTCCAACCTTATTCACCCAATTCTCCTTTACTTACTCTAAGTTCAATTAATCAGTCAATAAGCATGTGTTAATTAAGCACCTACTATGTGCCTGGTGCTGGGGATAGTGAGGCGGATAGAATGTAGTCAGAATCATGAGTCCGAATCCTGCCTCAGACCCTTACCAGCTGTGTGATTCTGAACAAGTGATTTAACCTCAGCCTCAATTTTCTTACCTGCAAAATGATGGAGAATTCAATGGCCCCCAAGAATATTTCCAGCTATAAATCTATGATCCTATCAAATACAGTGCAAAAGTCAAAGAGTTCCAACACGTGAGGAACTCGTTTTCTACTATGACCAAAGTATTCCCTTTTCTTTTCTTCCTCTTCTTGCCTCCCTACATTCACGCAGTCTGTCCCTCAAACCTAGAACATGCGGCTCAGACGTCATTGAGGCCTTTGGGTTTTCCCTAACTTCCCACAACCACCCCAGACAAAAGTTACCCTTCCCCAAATTTGTCACACCAATTTGTCTGAAGAATTTCTTTTCTTATTGCATTCTACCTGGCATCATTAAGTCAGTAAATATATACAAAGTGCTTACTATGGCCCAAGCAGAGTGTTCATATTTCCTTATATTCCTCCTATTTATTTGCGTACATTCCTTACTTTAGCCACAGAGTTTCATACATGGTGTTTATCTATCGATTGCCCCTATTTCTATCTCTTTATCTACTAACTCGTTTTAGCTCTCTAATCTCTCTTTTATCTAACCCAATTTACTTTATCTTCCGACTGCAGAAAGTTCATGGAAAATATGAAATAGAGGGGTTTTTTTGTTTTGGTTTAGTTTTTTGCTTATATGTCTCTAATGCTGAGTGTGAGGCCTGTATGTAAGTATTTAATAAAATTTTTATTTCATTTTATTTTAATAAATTGTTTAATATTTTAATATTTTATTTTAATAAATTATATCAAATGTGAAATTGAATTGAAGTATGACTTCATAGGCTAGGCCTGGAGTCAAGAAGACTCATCTTCCTGAATTCAAATCTGACCTCAGACACTTAGTAGCTGTTTGATCCTGGGCAAGTTACTTACCTCTGTTTGCCTCAGTTTCCTCATCTAAAAAAGAACTGGAGAAGGAAATGGCAAACCACTGCAGTATCTTTGCCAAGAAAACCCCAAAGGGGGTCACAAAGAGCTGGACACGACTGAAACAATTGAACAACAACTTGTTTGATTTGAGTCTGTAAATGGGAAACAGTAAGGCGTTCCTAGCAAGGGGAAGGGGGGAATGGAGGGGCTAGATCTGCTATTTACATAATACCCCCAGGAAAAGTATGGAGGCAAGTCTAAGGAAGGGATATTGGAAACTGGAAAGAAGAGTAGTCTAAGTGATGTTTAAATGCAGAGTTATTCCAAGTGTGCGGCCTTGTTCTCTTTTAGCACGATGACGTTCACTCTGAAATTTTGCCTGATGCTAGCTGGGCTATGCAGCCTGGTACCGGGTCACCTAGCTAAGGAGCTACCAGACAGTGAAGGCACTGCACACCCACTCTCTGCCAGTCGGAGACTTTTCCCATATATGGCTGATTTTAGCTTCGATTTCTACAGGCTGCTGGTTTCTAAGTCCAACACTACCAACATATTCTTCTCTCCAGTGAGTATCTTCACTGCCTTTACCCTGCTGGCTCTTGGGGCCAAATCAGCCACTCATGATCAGATCCTGCAGGGACTGGGATTCAACCTCACTGAGATTTCAGAGAAAGAAATCTTTGAAGGCTTCCATCAGCTTCTCCATACACTTAACCTACCTGGAAATGAGCTTCAACTGACCACAAGCAACGGCCTGTTCATAGACAAAACGCTGAAGGTTGTAGAAAAGTTTTTGGAAGACAGCAAGAAACTATATGCTTCTGATACCTTCTCTATTAATTTTGAAGACAGTGAGGCTGCCAAGAAACAGATTAATGACTATGTGGAGAAGGAGACACAAGGAAAAATAGTGGATTTGATTCAGGAGCTTCACCCTGATGCCATCTTCGTTCTGGTAAACTGCATTTTCTTTAAAGGTAAGATCAGTCCCTGAGCCAGTATTGGTTCCAATCTGAATAGGTGGATAATCAATACCAATGAAATGAAAGTTCTTTTTCTGAACTATGGCACAGTAATAGCTTTCTTAAAGGGAGTGGTGATGGAGGAAATATTTGTTTTTTCCTCACAACCCTCTCCGAGCAGATGTTCAGATGATCGCAGAACAGGACACTAATTGGCTGTTTAATATTTGACAAGCTGTTTCAATTCTTGGGGCCCCTGTTTTATCTATAAAGAGAAATGACTGGGTTTAGAAGATCTCTGAGCTCTCTTCCAGATCTAAATTCCATGTTCAAAGGTTTCTTCCAAGTCTAACATTCTACGATCTTTGTTATAATATTTTGTTTTAATGTCTTTTGTAGTGCTAATATTCACTATGGAATATTAGAAAGAATGCTGGGAGCAGCTAGTTGGCACAGTGAATAGAGCACCAGCCCTGGGGTCAGGAGGACCTGAGTTCAAATTCGACCTCAGACACTTAGCACTTACTAGCCGTGTGACCTTGGGCAAGTCATTTAATCCCAATTAACCCCAAAAAAGCAAAAAGAAAAAGAAAGAATGCTGGACTGAGATAAGGGGATTAGACACACGGCACTCACATGCTGTTTGACTATGGGCAGCTCACCCAACTTCATCTATGCTCCGTTTACAGCAGAGGGACTAGAGTAGTACAGACATGCAGAGTTCTCAAGGATGTCTGTGGAGTGACAGTATTTGCCCTGACTAGCTCACAGCATTATTAGGAAGCCAACACTTTGTGAACTTTAACTAAATATGATTTATTATGATGCTTTCCAATCTAGGACTCTTTCTAGGTCTAGTATCATATGATTCCCATAAACCTGTGTATGTTGGACATTTCCTGACACAGACAGAAAATACAAATATTTTGTCAGGTGTTAACCACACACAGTGTCTAGGAGGAATGACCTTTGATCATACAGAATGGGTCTCATGCCTGTCATCAGACGATCATCCATGCTTCCAGTCTTTGAATTCTCTGCATCCCTACCAAAGCTTAGGATAGAAATAAGAAGTGGTGGGGTGGCTAGGTGGTGCAGTGAACACAGCACCCGTCCCCGAGTCAGGAGGACCCGAGTTCAAATATGACCTCAGACACTTGACACACTTACTAGTCGTGTGACTTTGGGCAAGTCACTCAACCCCAATTGCCCTACAAAAAAACAAAAACAAAATAGGAAGTGATGACAAAGAATAAAAAACCCCTAGTGGGTTCATAAAGAGTTGGGCAGGATTTTGATTCCTAAGCAACTCTTGAAAGGTTTGTAGCATGACATAAATGGGAACTGATCCCTGAAAAGAATCTGAATAAACTGGAAATGTTATTGGGCTTGCACTAGAGACAAAAGGCAACTAGCTTCCTGGGTCCTAGTGTCCACTTCATTAACATTGTGCGAGCCACTGTCCCTCTCTAGATTTCAGATGATGATCTATAAAATGAAATAGCCAGAATAGATGATAACCAAGGTCCTTTCTGGATCTAAAGCTCTGCCTTTGCTTGGTTTGGCCACTGGGCAGGAAAACGCACCACTTCTTAAACTCATGTATATAATGCTTACTTTAAGCACACTGCCCTACTAATTCCTCTCCAAAGTTCTGTGAGGTAGATAATACAGGTATCATTGTCACTAGATTGCAAATACAGCAGGCTGAGCATTAAAGAGGTAAAAATAAAGGCTTTTTCCACGGCCATACAATTATTTGTTGGCAGAGTCAAGATCTGATCTCCAGTCTTCTACCTCTATGCCCAAATTTTCTTTTGTGTTTCCCCGCTCTATTTCCAGTGAAATTTGGTCATGGAAAATGCTAAGGTAATTTCAGCCATTTTGCGGTCCTATCCAACTCTTCATGACTCCACTGGGGGTTTTCTTGCCAAAGATACTGAAGTAGTTTGCTATTTCTTTCTCCAACTCATTTTACAGATGAGGAAACTGAGGCAAACAGAATTAAGTGACTTGCCCAGAGTCACACTGCTAGTAAGTAAGCGTCTAAGGCCAAATTTGAACTCATGAAGATAAGTCTTCCTGACTCCAGGTCCAGCACTCTATCCACTGTACTACCTAGCTGCCTCTAAATAGTATCTGCCTATTACTAAGGTAATAGGAATGCCTAATTTTCCTGCCCCTGATTTTTTTAATTTTGCAGCCCACACAAATCTATGCACATTTTCTTGTTAGGTAAATGGGAGAAACCCTTTGAACCAGAGCTCACTGAGGAGCGGCCCTTCCATGTGGATGACAAAACAACTGTGCCTGTTCAAACCATGAGCCGCCTAGGCATGATCCAGGTGACTCGGGACGATGATCTGGCCTGCTGGGTTCTGAAGATGGACTACCTGGGAAATGCAAGTGCCCTTTTCATACTGCCGGACACCGGAAAGCTTGAACCACTGGAGACTGCCTTGAGCAGAAGCCTATTTCAAAAATGGTTAAAAAATTTGCATCGCAGGTAACTCTCTGACTCTGTGCTGTCAGTAAGTTATTTGTTAAGTTGTAAACAGGTCAGTGTCAAGGCAGAGATGAGGACATGACAAGAATAATTAATAATAAACAATTCAATGTTCATATTTGCATGGGTCTGCCATCTCACAGGATGGGGGTACTCCTTCCAACAGTTCACATAGCCCATCTCAGCCTTATAATCTTGTACCACTCTTGTCCATGGCCTCCCATAAATTCTCCCCAGTGGACCTACCTAACATAGTGGAACCATTCCTATAGGTCTCTTAACATTACCAATAGCTGTTGGTTGGTCTGTGAAATCCTTGCAAGATACAGATCCTCAAGCTGTTCACGTGTTCGTTGAATATTTTAACAACTGTCAGAGAAACATGATGGGGAAAGGAGGAGGTGCTTTTTTAAAAACTGTTCCTAGACTTCTGTAAAATGCAAGATAAATTAAAGTTATTCTAACAGTGAAAAAAAATATTACCAATAGCTATCGGTGTGCAGCTGCCACAGGCTATCCATCTTTTACTGAACACAAGGGACCACCTTCTACTCCGTTTATCCATCTCTGACAATAAAAAAGTTTAATAAATCTGCTTTGTTGATCACTTCTCAATAATCCTGAGAAAATGATGCAATTTGTTGACATAATTTCTTATACTTGAACCTTTTTTAGGACAGAGAAATAAAATAAGAAGTTTTATTCATAATTTGATTTAATGCAGTATATGTTAATATGTGTTCCACTAAAAATATCAGGCAAATTTCCAAAATTTGCTAAAAGTTTTGCTTGGGGTTTATGTATGGGATCTGTGCCTTATGTTTAATCTCCTTATCAGCCATAAGTGATCTATCTCCATCATCCAGAAATCTGAAATTCTCCCTCTAATCATAGCATTCCTTCTCTCCCTTTATTTCACTCATTCTAAACCTTTTCTTCATCCTTACTGTGACTTCTAGTTCCCCCGCTACTTAATCTTTTTCAGTCATTTCCAACTCTTCATAATTCCTTTTGGGGGTTAGAGTGGTTTGCCATTTCCTTCTCCAGTTCATTTTACAGATGAGGAAACTGAGGCAAAAAGAGTTAAGTGACTTGCCCAGGGTCACACAGCTGAAAAGCATCTGAGACAGGATTTGAACTCAGAACTTCCTGACTCTAGACCCAGCAATCTATCCATTGTACCACCTAGCTGCTCCTAGCACCTCTACTCCTCCCCATCCTCCCCATCTATTGCTGTTGCTCCTGCTTCATTTCACTCCCTCTCTATGAAGCAGCTAAGGCCAGTGAGTCTTAGTGTTAGGACCAAGCTTTAAGGAATCCTTGCAAGGAAAGTCTTGACCCTGTGGCTGACCAAGTGGACGACGCACTCTCCTCTGTCTTTGAATCTCTTACTCCTTTGTCTTTTGTAAGAAAAATCAGACCCAGCCCTACTCCTGGGTCACCCTCACTATCTCACTATAATCACTACAAGACTACAGTAGGACTTTGTGACTTGCAAAGTGTTTTAGGAATGTCACTTTATCCTCACAACATATCCAGGAGGTAGGTGCTATTATTATCCCCATTCTACAGATGAGGAAACTGAGGTAGACAGAGGTTAGGGCACTTGCCCAAGGTCACACAGCCAGTAAATGTCTGAGTCTGTGCTAAGGTTTTTTGGACATCAAGCCCAGCACTCTATTCAACGCACCACCTAGCCACCTCTACTACAAGTAACACTTTCTAACAAATAAAGACATAACCTGGGGTGGCTAGGCAGCACAGTGAATAGAGCACCGGCCCTGGAGTAAGGAGGACCTGAGTTCAAATCTGGCTTCAGACACTTAACATTTACTAGTCATGTGACCTTGTTACATGTCACTTAACCCCAATCATCCTTCCAAAAAAAAAAAAAAAAAGGAAATCACCTTACAAAACACATTCCCTGGGGGTAAAGTGTTAGTTTATAAACTGTAACTAAGAAAGAGGTACTAACAGTACCGTGCTAATACCAGCCCTCATACTTGACTAGAGCTGTGCTGCCCTACATGTCGGCTTTATCTCTATTTTTTTGCTGCTGAGTCACTTCAGTGATGTCTGATTGTGACCCCATTTGAGGTTTGCTTGACAGAGATACTGAAGTGGTTTGCCATTTTCTTTTCCAGCTCATTTTACAGATGGGGAAACTGAGGCAAATAGGGTTAAGTGTTTTCCCAGGGTCACGCAGCTAGTAAATGTCTGAGATTTAAATTCAGATCTATCCTGACTCCAAGTCCACCACTCTACCCACTGAGTGCCACCTAACAGCTCTTTATTTATATTACTATAGCACTGTAGTCATATAAATTGCTTCTGCTTTCTCTGCTCTGCATAAACTCACAAAAATCTTTCCATCCTTTTTTCCTGAATTCTTCACGTTTGTCATTCCTCATATCAATCCCCCAATCATTGGGCTTCCAGCTTTTGTTATCATGAATAATGTCACCACAAACATTTTTATACACATGGATCTTTTTGTTATCAAAACCTCCTCAGCATATGGTCTCGGTAGTACTGCCTTTAAGTCAAAAGGTGTAAACAGTTGAGTAACTTCTCTTGCTGTAGCCTCTCCATGTATCTCCTCATTGCCTAAGGGGTGGCCAGAAATTTGGATTCTTCAGAGAATGTTGTATTTCACGATTTGCAGCCATATAGCATTAGAACTGCTTAACAGAGCGCCCAGAGGAGGGATGGGATGGTTCCTCCATCCTATGATCTGCTTGGACTAACTACATTTGGAATATTGGGTCACATGTTTTTGAAAGGTCACTGAGGAGGGCAGCCAGACTGATGAAGCTACTAAAACAAACTATTGATTAAAAGGGATTCAGAATGTATAGTTAGGAAGAAGAAAAGATTTCTGGAGGACTTCATCACTGTCTTCAGAGCATTAAAGGGCTGCCCTGTGGAAGAGACAGTAGACTTATTCTGCTTGGCCCCAGAGGGCAGAATAGGGACCGGTGGATAGAAGTTGTTATGCAGATGAAAGTTTCACTTAAATGTAAGAAAGAACAGTTAGTCAATAAAGCAGTCAGCCAATAAACATTTATTAAACACCTACCATGTGTTGTATATATGTAACTGATATGCGTATCAGTTACATATATAAACTGATATGAAGTGAGGCTGGTAGAATCAGGAAACTATACACAATAATTATAATAAAGTTAACAGAAAGATGAAAAACAAAACATTTTGAAGTGAATGTCATGAATTATAATGGTCCTCAAAGAAAAGATATGACAAGTAGGTACTTCCCCATCTTCTTTGCAGAGGCAAAGGATGATGGATGCAGAACACTACAAATAATTTCAGTCTTTTTTGATGTGGTAGCTAGTTTTGTTGGACATTTTTTTCTCTTTTTCATTCTTCGTTATGGAGATGGCTCCCTGGGAGGGCAAGAGGGAGGAACACATTGGGAACTATAATATAAATAAACAGAAACTACCAATAAATATTTATTTTAAAAAGAAATAGAACTGAAACATTCTTATATAAGACATTTTTAACATTTTTATTTTATTTACAATTTAATTTCTATTTATATGTGTTTATCATATATTTTATTTATTTTAACAGTGATTTTTATCTTCTTTTATTAATAGGGCAGTTACTTTATATTTTCCAAAAGTTTCCATCTCAGGAAGCTATGATCTGAAGGTTCTAAGTGATATGGGCATCACACATGTTTTTGGAGACAAGGCAGATCTCTCTGGAATCACAGAGCAAAAAAACCTTAAGCTTTCTCAGGTAAGTCTTAAGAACATTAAGTATTATCTTTGCTTTACATTTTCTCAAATGTTACTAGTGTGATTATAGCAAGAAGAATTTACATTTGCATTTTGCTCTAAGAGCAAAAAGCATTTCTTCTATAACATTCCTGAGAGCTACAGAAGAAGAAATTAAGGTTTGGATATAAGGTGCCATCATTAGTTTGAATAGAGTAATGAATCAAAAGATTATTTAGCAGAACAGACCAAATTGAACTGACTGTTTTGGCATTTTAGGGGCAGTGTCTATGACTCAATCATTCTGGGGGTGGGAGGGGGGGAGTGTTGGTCAACTCATCTGTCACCTTTTTGCAGCAAATAAATATAATAACTTCGTATGTGACAAGGGTAAAGACTTGAGATTTTGGAATAAGAATTCATTATTTGTGACTTTGGGCTTGTCACTTGACCCCAATTGCCTTGCCTTCCCTCCTCCAAAAAAAAAATAAATTAAAATAAATCAGGGACAAATAAAGGACAAATAAATAAGGGACAAATCTTTAAAAAAAAAACAAAAGTAATTCATTATTTGGTAAAAATTTGTTAGGAAAACTAGAAAGCCATCAGGCAAAAACTGAGCATAGACCAATATCTTACCAAGATGAGGTAAAATGGATACATGACCTAGATATAAAGAGAGAGATCACAAGAAAACTTGGAGCATATTACTTATCAGACTTATGGAGAGGTAGATAATAAATAATATACCTTCTCTATGAAATTTCCTCTGATCTAACCAGCCAGAATTAAATGTCCCTAACTAGTAAATTCTGTGGCCCTTTGTCGGTACTTCCTCTTACTTGGTATTCTAGCAATCTAGAGTATAACTTCCCTGAGGAAAGGACTATGTTTTATTCATCTTGAATCCTCCTTCATGGTCCTGAAGTGGGTCACACGGTCAAGAAATGTATGTTGATTTGAATTAGGTAAATATCAACAACAAGGTGTTGTGTTTTTTCAAAACAATTTACAATCTAGTCCCCACCCTATCAAATTAATGTCCTTTCTAAGTCTTTCCTAAGAACTGGGGGTGTGATGATATCCAGCAGTTCCTATCACTCTTTCCTTTGTCCCTTTTCCTTTTCCTTCTAGGCTCTGCACAAGGCTGTTCTGAACATCGATGAGAAAGGAACTGAGGCTTCCGGAGCCACTTTCATGGAAGCAATACCTATGTCCATTCCCCCTACCATCGACTTCAACAAGCCTTTTTTAACGGTCATTTATGAAACAAAAACAGACAGCACACTTTTCTTTGGAAAAGTTATGAATCCTTCTGGAAATTAACTTCAGCAGTCTCAGCCCCCCAAGATCTCAGTGCTTGCTCCTCTCCTGCAGAATAAAGCAGCAGCATCCTGCTCACACCTGTACCCTAAGTGTGAATTCTCAATATCCTCCATCCCAATTCCTTTTAATGATTCATATGGATGTCTACAAATTGTTAAGGCAAGTGGAAAGGGAAGCCACTCATAACAACTAACATCACAAACCCAGTATATGAAAGCCATTGAAATGGCAAGTCTTAACAGAGTGACCACAGAGTCCGAATGAAAAGTTTTAGGAGCTTTATTAGCCAGCTGGTGGCTGTCCCTCAAGTGCCAATCAGAAGGAATCAGCCCCTAGCTCAGGATAACAGAAGCTTTTATACAGTACAGCTTCACTGTTAGGTTTACGTATCTAGCTAACATAATTTGTTATTAATCGGGTGCAAGCAGGCTGTTCCTAAGGCGGGGGGGGGGGGGGGGTTGTGATTACATCTGTAGGCAGGGGGTTGTGACTACATCTGTAGGGTAAGCAGAGGGGCACAGGGCATGACAACCGAGCAATCAAAAAGGCATTCTACCCTAGGCCAGTTTCTTGATTCCTATCTTAAGTCCATAAAGTTTTACTTGACTGGTTTCTAATTCCATAAAGTGTCACTAGACTGGTTCCTGGCCACTTCACTATAAGAGAATTTAGAGCTTAAAGGATCCTAAGAATATGGAATGATGATGCTAGAGAGCACCTTAGAATATAGACTTTTATGGTCCAGAAATGGATTGTAATGGATTCAGTCTTATACTCTCAAAAATTCTCTGTACCGTGTCCTATACAGGTTTTCCCTTGGTCTATCAGAATTTAACTGATTTGCATCCAATCCAGGGGCTCCCTTGAGAACATCAGAATATAAGTCAGGTATAGACCTCTGTGAAAAAAAAAAGTAAAAGTTTCCTGATTTCAGTGGGGCTTATCTATCTTTGTAGTCCACTCAGCAGCCTAGTAATAAACTCTATATGTAGTAGGCAGAGGAAAAAATGTACAATCATTTGTTAAGTATCTATTATGTGCCAGATACTGTGCCTAGTGATGAAGACACAGAAAGTTTAGAAACAGCTCCTGGCCTTCAAAGAGCTCAAATCTAAAGAAGAAAATATATTAAAACAAAATACATGTAACAGAGATAATCATAGAGGAAAGGCACTTACTTGCACAGGGGGATGAGGAAAGGCTTCTTTAAAAGGTAGGGTTTTATCTGAGATTCCAAGGAAAGCAAGGGAAGTCAGGGATAAGAAGGGAGAGCATTACAGATATAGGAGATAGTCAGTGACAATGATCTAAAAAAGATTCCAACAAAAAATATTTTTTTTTACTCTACGTAACTAATAGCATAAATTTCCTAGGCTGATAGTCTCAAGATCTTCCTTTATGAAGGTAATCAGGGATTTTACAGAGAGCCTCAGTGTATCTGTTGGCTTGGCCCATGGAATTGTGCATTAATAGCTAATGGCAGATCTACCTGGGACACAGGTTCGTGTTTGCTTTGGCTCTGCAATAAAGATGTGGAAGGATGGGCCCCAGTGAGATTATTTGGCCTACTTGGCATGACAGGTCAGAGAAATAATTTTAAAAACTCAATTACTCAACAGATCTAGCCTTGGAATCTGCTTTAGGGGAACAGAAGAAAGGGCAAAGTGATAGGAGCAGCTTCCTCTGCAAGGGCCAGAGTCTGCTAGCTTCAAAGAGATATGATTGCTAAGTATGAAATCCACAGGAAATTAATGTTTTGTTTTGCTTTTTCTCGCTGGGAATTTGTCGAATCAGGGGAGGAACAGGAAGGAAGGCAGGAAGCATATAATATATTTGTGATAATGTCATAAGATGTTCATCTTCCTTTTGCTTTTTTTTTGGAGGGGGCAGAGCAGGATAAGTGGGGTTAAGTGACTTGCCCAAGGTCACATGGCTAGTTAAGTGTCTGAGGCCAAATTTGAACTCAGGTTCTCCTGACCCCAGGGCTGGTGCTCTATTCACTGAGCCATGTAGATACCCCTCATCCTTCCTTTTCAAAGAGGACATTATGAGGGCCATATCTTGACTTGAGTTGTATTTAAATGAGATAGTCATAGGCCTCACTCTGTCTTCCAGAGTCATCAAAGTTCAGTAATAAGACAAAAGTTGTAAGGAACATTAAAAACGATCCCTAAGATCCTTTACTCAGAACACTTCATTTTGTAAATGAGGAAATTAAGGCCCACAGAGGTAAGAAAATGAACAAAAAACTGGGGGAAAAAAAATTTACTAACCGCTTACTGTGTGCCAACCACAGTGCTGTGCTCTGGAAATACAAAAGTACAGAAGAAAAGAACTGTTTAAGTCAAGATCGTCCCTACTGTCAAGGAGCCTACATTCTATATAATAAACACAGGATAGCAGTGGGTGGGAAGGGGGGCAGTGCTGGTCTGGGAAGTCACGGGGATGATGAAGGGAGTCTTAAGGGAGCTGATTGCCTTAGCTTTTCTATTAATGCAAGTATTGATTTGATTCTTTACCCAGAGGTAAGATAGAAAAAGAAAATGTGGAATGTAGATGCCCAGCAGCCATTTACCCAGGGTTACACCAGTCATAGCAGTCCTAGGATTCCCACAAAGGTCCCCTAACTCCAGATTCTATCCCCTTTCTGCTTTACCACAGGCAATGTGATAAAGTAGAAAGTAAATGAAAGTAAAGTGTCACACAGCCCGAGGTAAGGGTCAAGAAGGTAAGTGTTAACCACAAGGTTAAAGGGTGCAAAAAGCTGAAAGAAGATGACAAGAGGGGAAAAAAAAGCTACTGGATTTAGCAATAAAGAAGTCACTGCTAGATTTGGAGAGAATTGTTTCAGTAAAATGATAAAGAGGGAAATGGATTGCAGGGGATTGAGAAGTAGTGAGATGGGCGGCTAGGTGGCGCAGTGAATAGAGCACCGGCCCTGAAGTCAGGAGTACCCGAGTTCAAATCCGGCCTCAGACACTTAACACAAAAACTAGCCGTGTGACCTTGGGCAAGTCACTTAACCCCAACTGCCCTCCAAAAAGCAAAAAAAAAAAAAGAGAGAAGTAGTGAGATAATGGAGGAAATTACTATAGACCAGGGGTGGGGAACCTGTGGCCTTCTAGGTCCTTAAGTGTTACCTTTTATCTGAATCCAAATTTTACAGAACAAATCCTCCTATTTTTATTAATACATGTTGTTCAGTTTTTTATTTTGTTTTATTATAGCTAAATACTAATGCTGCCTTCCAACATGAAAAGGTTTCCCACTCCGGTTATAGACTACTCTACAGCTAGGTGACATAGTAAGTATAGTGCTGGGTCTGTAGTCACGAAGACCTGAGTTCAATTCAACCTCAGGCTTTTACTAAATATGTGGCCCTGGTCAAGTCACTTAATCTCTATCTCAGTTTCTTCAATTGCAAAATGGAGAAAAAAATAATAGCTACCTCCCAGCGTGGTCATGAAGAAATATTTGTAAAGTGCTCAGCACAGTGCCTGGCACAACAGTAGATGTTATAAAAAATGCTAGCTATTATTAGTCCACATGGCCTTCAGGCTAATAACTGTTGAAAAAGGAAAGATTTAACTAGTTGGTCATTAATTGTTTTAATGACCCAATGCTAGTTCCAGGATCACCACTTTTCTCTGAGACTTGCTTCAACTCCCCGACCTATTCCCAGAAAATATTGACTTTTCAGAACATTCTGAGCCCCTACTAGAAACTGAGTTAGAATATTAGGGTCCAAGAAGGCTACAGGACAGAAATGCCCCCATGAAAAAGACCCAAAAGTCCTTATATAAAAACATATCATTTTAGAGTCATAAAGGGGTTTAGAAATTATCAGTGCAGGAATCTTTTATACAATAATCCACTTAAAGATCTCCAGAAATGGAAAAATTCACTCATTCTTGGGGCCATTTATTCCACTTTGGGAGAGCTTAATTGCTAGGAATGGTTCTTACATTGGCCTCAGTCTCCCACTCTTGACCTCTCACTCAGTTCTGCCAGTTCTGCTCTCTGATGTCAAACACAACAGGTCTGACCCTCTGCCATACTTCATTCTAAAAATATTGGAAGACCGCTAGGATGCTTCCCTCCCTGCCTTAAATATCCTCTTCTCCTGGCTGAAAATTCTCAATTTCTTCATCTAAAAAAAGAACAACATATGGTCCTTGATGCCTAGTCATCTCAATCACATACCCTTGGACAATTCACTAAATATTTTTCAAGTATTTATAATGTGCAGAGAGGCAGCAGAGGACTACGGTTAGAGTGCAGGGCTAGGAATGGAAGAAATGGATTCCAATCCCACCTTTGAGACTTCCTAGTTATATGGCAGGCCACAACTTCTGTACCTCAGGAAGTTCTCTGTTTCTTGTCTACTAAATCATTGGCAGGTAGCAATCTATAATGGTAAAGGGATGTTACACACAGGGAATTTCCCATGCTGTCAAAATCATAGGTCCTCTAATGATGATCTGATGATTCCAATAATATTAATCATAGCTAGCATTCGTATAGTGTGTTAAGATTTTTAAAGCACCATAAACAATACAAACATTACCCCCGTTTGATCCTCATATCAGTTCTATAAGTGTTATTATTATCTCCATTTTACAGGTCAACAAACTGAGGTGAAAGAAATTCAATGACTTGCTGATGGTCACCCAGCTAGTAAGTAGCTGAGGCAGAATTCAAACTCAGGTCTTCTTGACTCTAAGTCCTGCTCACTCTGTATAAAGAACCACCTTGTTGTCCACATTTGAGCATGAGTTTACAAAGAGATATGTGCCACAGATCCTGCTTTCAAGAATCATATAATCTAATAAATGGGGTTACAGATAACTAGGATACAAGAAAGCATGAGGACAGATAAGGAAAATGCAGATTCAGGCAACATGCTATGATGAATCTGTCAATAGACAGATTGTTGGGGAAAGGTTAGGGAAGTCATCATGAAGGCGTTGGCACCTCAGGGGAAGTGAATGGAAAAATTTAACAGGTAGAGATAAGAAGAATAAGAGTGCATTCCTATCTTTGGAAACATCATGAGCAAAAGCAAAGAGAAGGGACAGGGTAGAAAAAGAAAAGAGAGCAGAGAGTGAACCAAATTGTACTAGAGTATGAAGTGAAAGAATATACAATAAGCCTGGAAAGATAGGTTGGATCTCGATTTTGGAGAGGTTGGCATGTTAGTAATGTGGAATTTTTGACTTTATGTGTAAGACAATGAGGAGCCACAGGAAAGTTAATAAGTACAAGAGTGACATGACCAGAACAGTGACTTAGGAAACTGTCTTAGAAAGTATTATGAGTAATTAATTAGAGAAAGAGAGAGAGAGAGAGATTGAAGACAGGAATATCAATAAGAGGTTATTACAATAGTCTGGTTGAGAAGACATTAGGAACTGAGCTAGGATGGGAAAAAGAGGGAAAGGGTTTCATAGCTTTTGCAAAGATAAAATCAACAAAATTTGACAATTGATTGGCTTTATAGGGTGAGGACTGACCATAATAGAAAGGTAAATACCGTGTAAAATAATGATGAAGCATAATATTTTTATATCCAAATCAGTCAATTCATCAATGTAGAGAGACTCCCTTCATCGATACAGATCAGCCACCACTGTGTAAAAGTTGACAAGTTGTAGATAGTTATAAGAGGCTCTGAGAAATTAAGTGATTGGTTTATGGTCACAGAGCTAGTATGTCAGAAACATAACTCGAACCCAGACCCTAGTGATTCCAAGGCCAGCATTCTATCCACTGTGTCAAGTTGTTTCTTATTAAAAATTTTTGAAACTAAGATACATATAACATATAACTATAGTAAATATGCCTAAGAGTCAGTAAATAGCTTTTCTTCTAGTCCACCCCTATGAGGGGAAAGGGAATAATATAGTATGCACATACACAGAAAAGAACTTGCTTCCCCATGTTATGAGCTGTGTATACACAGCAGAGAGAAGGAACAAAATATAGGTAGGGAAAAGAACCATGAGAAAAATAGTACAGAGCTGTCTGGGGCATCATGGTGCCTGTCATAAGCAAAGAACAAGTAGAGTCTGCTACAAGAAATATGTACATAAATCAAAACCAAAAGCTATTGGGCTATAAAATGGAAGTAGTGGCAAGAGGCCATTGGCAGAACATGTAAGAGTGGACTGACATATCACAGAGAGAAGAGAGGGTAGAAAACAGGTCACAATGAACTAGATCTGGGATGCAAAATAACAGTTCCTTCAGGCTGCTGGCACTTCCGCTACTGGTGTCCTGAGTCTTTTTGGAGTCTGAGAACAAGCCATTCTAGGTAAAAAGAGGGTAAGAAATGACACTCTCCAGGATTTGGGATGTAACAGTTCTCTTGCTAATCAGACTAAGGTGTAAGTCCATTAAGTCCCTTAGTCTATTCCCTTGGCATGTATTATAATATATTGGATCTATGTTTGAACACCTTGACAGGCATGGTTGTACTAAAAAATGAGAACGTGTAGGAGAGAGAGGAGATGAATTAGTTTCTTGTATTTTTGGAGAGACTCTCTGAGTTTGGGCAAATATGAGTCAGACAGAGGTGAAGATGAATCTGGCATCCTCTAATAACCTTGGTTTTGAGACACAGGACTCCGTAGTCACGGAGCTCCCAATGGAGCTGCTTACAAGACATTCAGAAGTCCAGGAAGGTGAGGAAATGGGATGAAGTGGGAGTGAGAGGAGTGCAGAAGGTGGACATTTCTTCAACTCTGTAGAAGTATCTGACACCACCAGTCCTTCTTTTCAAAAATGAAGTCTTCAAAACTTGGTTGGAGTGGTGAAGACAGAATTCTGCTGCCATCTTGTGGTGGCTCAGTTAGAGGCTGCACAGACAGAGCACGTAGCCCAGGAGAAGGGCCCAAAAAGAATGTCCCTCCCCATCAGAGATCTGTTTCCCTCTGCCTTACCCCTCTTAGTGCAATACTCTCAAGCCCTGGGTGCCTTCCCCCAAGCAAAGGCACTGCTCATTTGCAGAGTAAGAGAACGTGGACCAAAGGTCCAATTTTCATTCAATCAACCAACAAGCCTTTATTAATCACCTACTGTGTGCCATGCATTGAGCTAATGAAACAATACCTATCATCAAGGAGCTCGCACTCTAACAACAGAGATAAAAGACGCTAACATATAAGTATTACTTAATATATAAAAGATAAACACGAGATAATTTTATGGAATATGCCAGCAGCTAAGAGTATCAGGAAAGGTTTCAAGTAGAAAGTAGTACTTGAGCTGAATCTTGAAGGAAACCATGTTATTCATTTATTCATTCATTTCATTCATTCAACAATCATTTATTAATAACCTAACATTTATCTAGATTTAACACTTCCCTGCCCTTACTTCTCTACCATCACTTGATTTCTTTTAGACCTACCCTAAGTTCATTTCCAAACCCTTATTTAGGAAGTTGTCAACCGTCAATAAGGAACTTAGATCATATCCGGGTACACTCACCACATACCAAACAAGGCAGGGCAAAGGACAGATCTCCAGATCACTCCAGTAGAAACTTCCTTCCAAGTTGACATCGAGATATTAATGCAGGCTTTCAGTCATTCAACCAGTTCTAAATCCACCTTAGCTGGGCCATCACCTAGCCCACATGCCTCCATCACATTCAAAGGAAGAGCACAAATGAATTTATGGCAGTGCTTTGTTAAATGTTGTCCTGAAATCTAAGCCAACTAGGTCTGCAAAATTCCCCTAATTTGCCGATCTAATTACTCTGTCAGTAAAAGAGGAAATGCAGTTAGGCTAGCATGACTGGCTTCTGGTCAAACCACACTGGATCTTTGTATTCACCCTTTCTAAATGTCCAAAAATCCTCCCTTTGATAACACCTTTTGGAATTTTTCCAGGAATCAAAGTCAAGTTCACTGATCTATAGTCTATAGTTTGTCAACTCTACTCATTTAACTTTTTTTTTAATTGACACAACAGATCCCTCTCTCTAACACTGTGGTGTTTCACCAATTCTTCATGATTTCTCAAAGATCACTGACAGTGGCTCAGCAATCACACTCCCCAGCTCTTTCAGTTACCTCTCACAGATTTAATCCAAGCTTGATGACTCAAACCCATTGAGGGCCCTTAAGTGCTCTTACTATTTCCTTTATGATCATTGGGTTTCCTTAATTATTCCCTTAATTGTACAGGGAAGCCAAGAGTTGGGTTTCAATTCTTGATTAACCATTCTGTTCCATCATTACAACTCTAAAACTTATATGTAGCTCCTCGATCATATTTCTCAATATAATTGACTGTCTCCAAAGCATAAAATGTGTCCAAGTTGCACAAAAGTCCCACTTTTTAACTGGTAGTAGACCTGCATTTTATCCTGACATTGAGCTGTATGAGTAAAGAGTTCAATCCAGTTTCCCATATTATGTTATTTTTATTTTTAAAAATCCTTTAGTCACATTGAAAGTTCTCTTGACGTATCACTGCCATTAAGAGGTATGAAAAATATCAAGAACAAAGTAACAGTTTCAATAAGATAACATATACATATGAGGTTAAAATGCGATGACATTTGTAAAGTGCTTTGCAAACCTTAAAGTGTTATATAAATGTTAGTTATTATCATTACATATAATCAAATGATATAATCAAATCAGAGAATCAAATCTTTAACCATATCCATTGCTATATCCACTTGCAATATAAAACAGGAAGATATTGAATTATTAATTAATTGATCAAAATGTCTTTAAATAGATAATTCTGAGTATCCTTTTACTCTACTATAAAATTAGGGGGATGAACAAGGGAGTCTCTAATATCCTTTCCAATTCCAATAGCTTGTTAGCCTCTGACATCTATCTACACATGATTCTACCTCAGTTCAGCCTCAATTTTAATTAGAGTTAATTATTAATCTTCTCGGTGACCTTGGGTAAGCTACTTACCCTCTCTGGGGTCTCAGTTTCCTCCTGTGTAAAAAAATAATCCCCAAAGTCCCTTCCAATTCTAACATATTTCTAGATTTAGTTGTTTGGAAGATGTTTTGTGAAAGTGAAGTGAGAATAGCTCTAAACCCTCTTTCAGTCCCCTCACCAAAAGCATCTATTTATTTGCTATAAGGGTTGGCATTTTACCCTCCACGCAGTAATTAGCCTTCAAGTGTGAACAAACAACACTGAATCAAGAATAATTATTTTAAAAACTAATTTCTTTAAATCAAAAGGTACCAAAAAGCCTGTGTCTTCTTGGGATACTAGTAAACAACCTCCCTGTGGCAGCTTCATGATAGCCCTAGCTCTGTGGGGTCCACCATACTAGAGATGTCCTCACGTCCCCATTGCCAACCGATTTGTGCCAACCAATTCAGCTCTTAGCAAACCACTTCCCCTCTCTGAATCTTAGCTTCTTTATTTATAAAACTGGGATGTTAGGGAACAGAACCAAGATGTGGAAATAGTGGGAAGAAGTACAGAAAATTCAAGGCAGATCCCGCAGCCACACTGGAGCAATGGGTCCTTATACAGAATTCAGGAATATATGCTGACTGACAGCTGTCACGCACTTCCCAGTTCTGGGTCACAGATCTAAGGTAGGATGAGAAGAAGATCTGGGGGGAAGTTCTGGTGTAAGGAGTACTGTGAGGCCCTATGGTAAAAGAGAAGCAAGTTCAGAAGCATTTCTAGACTAGTCTGAAGTCAGATAGATAGATAGATACATAGATACATAGATACATAGATAGATACATAGACAGACACATAGATACATAGACAGATGATAGACAGATAGATAGATAGATAGATAGATAGATAGATAGATAGATAGATAGATAGATAGATAGATAGATGGGTAGATAGATAGGTAGGTAGATAGACAGACAGACAGACAGACAGACAGACAGACAGACAGACAGACAGACAGACAGACAGACAGACAGACAGACAGACAGACAGATAGATAGATAGATAGATAGATAGATAGATAGATAGATAGATAGATAGATAGATAAACACAATAACCGTAGCAGGAATCCCAGACCAAAGAAAAGCTTGCAGTTTTGTCACTGAACCAGCAGAGGTTGCCAGATGACTGATAGTGGCTGAATCCATCAGCAATCTACTGTTGCTCAGTTCCAGGTCAGGAACTTGTAAAGCTTCAAAGCAGCAGGGAAGTTATCAAACATTACCCTGGATCAGACCACTTGGGGAATGCCAGCATAGGTTCCCAAAGTGGGTAATACCACCCCCCAGGGAATGCTGGAATGATGGAGACAGGGGGAGAGAGGTAGTAGTAGTTTTAAATGATACAAAGTTCAAAAACAAAAACCATTAAAGAAAATAGATTTTCAGGGAGTTCTGAGTAATATTTTGAAAAGGGGGTGGTAGATCAAATAAGTTTGGGAACCTCTGAGGTTTCCAGCCAAAGCAGTTCCTGAGAATTTAGAATAACACAACATTCAGTACCCAAGGAAACAGGAACAACCCAAATCCTCCCTTCAGAAGTGAAGAAAGCCTAGCCCTAACATCAAGTCTGAAGTCAAGAAATTGTCTGAAAGAAAGAGCAAATGGAAAACAATGCCACCATAGAAAACTATTATGGTGATAGGGACTCTCAAAATAGAAATCCAGAAGAAGAAAATGGTTCCAATATATCTACAAGCAAAGCCTCAAAAAGCAAACAAGAACAAAACCCACAACTAGAATTCCTGGTTGAGATGAAGCAAGAACTTTTTTTTTAAGAGTTTTAAAGTGTTTTTTTTTTAATATTGCTGTTTTTTTGGTGGGGGCAATTGGGGTTAAGTGACTTGCCCAAGGTCACACAGCTAGTAAGTATTAAGTGTCGTAGGCCAGATTTGAACTCAGGTCCTCCTGACTCCATGGCTCTTGCTCTATTCACTGCACCACCTAACCATCTCCAAAAGTGTTTTTTAAGTGAAATGAGAGTACCAGATGAAAAATTTGGAAAAGAAATGAAAGAAATGGGGGACAGGGATTAGAAAGGTGATTAACAGCTTGGCACAAGAGTTACAAGAACTTGCCCAAGCAAAATTCTCTGAAAATTAGAATAAACTAAATAGAAGCCAATGACTACATAAGATAACAAGAAAAATTAAAACAAAGTCGAAGGAGAACAAGGAAAAGGAAGAGGGGGAGGATGAGGAGTCTGAGAAGGAGCAGGAGGAAGAAGAGAAAGAATTCAAGTACTAAAGAATCATAGTCAGGATCACACAGGATTTAGCCTCCAGGAAAGGAAGTACAATATTCTTTCAGAAGGCAAAAGATAAAGGCTCACAACCAAGAATAACTCATTTAGCAAAGCTGAATATTGTTTGTTTGTTTGTTCGTTTTAGAGGGGAGAGGACAAGATGGATCTTTGATGGGATACAGGACTTCTAAGTATTCTTGATGAGAAGATAAAAGCTGCATAGCCACTGAATTTCAAACACAGTAGTTAACAGAAACAGAAAGATAAACATAAATAACCAACCATAAGGGACTACTAACATCCCAATATGGGGGGACGATACATGTGTCTCCTCTGAACCCTATCATCACCAGGGGTCCTAGAGGGACTAAAAAATTAAACAGAAGGCCTGGGAGTGGAATGGGAAAAAAGGAAAGAGGACTACACTGGGGGTGGGGTTCAAAAGTAGTAGTTTATAAAAACAAGGGGGGCAGAAGCTAAGACCTGAACCTCACTCTCATTTGAACTGGCCAAAATAAGAAAGAATACTCACACATACAGAGTCAGTTACAGAAATATACTTCATTCAACAGGAAAACAGAAGTTAAAGGGGAAAGGGGGAAAGGGAATTAGAAGAAAGGTAAGTTAACTGAGGGATTAATCTTAAGCAAAACAAATTCTAATTAAGGATATTCAAAAACATTTATAGCAGCTCCTTTTGAAGTGGCAAAGAAAGGGAATCTGAGGGAGTGCATGACAATCAAGGAATGGCTCAGCAATTATGGCATATAAATGTAATGGAATACTATTGTGCTGTTGCTGTTCATAATTCTCAGGAAGATGATGTCATGACTTGCAAGAGAATTGGATTTAAATGAGGGAAGGCTGTGCAAGGACACCAGATTCACTTTCTCCTCCAGAACCATCTAGGTTCAGGGGTCAGATAATAAATCAGGATGGCTGAAGATGGCCCCTTACTGAACTATAAGAAATAGTTAAAGGGATGGTTTCAGAGAAACCTGGAAAGATTTGTATGGACTGATGCAGAGTAAAATAAATAGAACCAAGAGAACAATTTATACCATGACAACAATATTGTAAATTTAAATAACTTTAAAAGACTTAGGACTCATGACTTTGGAGAACTAATGATGAAATGTTACCCATTTCCTGATAGAAAGGTGAAAGACTATGAGTACAAAATTATATCCAGATATAGATATGAATATAGAAATATACTCATATATAAACATACATGCATATTCACATACAAAACATATAATTGTTTATATTTCTTTTGGACTAGGTCAATGCATCTGCTTTGCTTGACTATATTTGTTACAGGGGTTTTGTTTTTCTTCTTGGTTGCAGAAGAGGAAGAAAGGCAGATTTTTACTAATTGATTAAAAAACAAAAAAAATAAAATCAGTATATTATCTGAAAGTTTTCTTTCAGTTCTGACATTATGATTTCACAATCACCATGTCCAAAGTCACGTATTAATTCAATTAAACATCTAATGCTTTGATTACTTGCTATGTCTTAAGAAGATGAACGTTTAGATAACACATGGTCAGTTCTACTTTCTTGAAGCTTGCAAGATCTCTCTCTTTTGGGGGTGGGAATGGAGTTGAAAATTCCTCTACCTATGTAGATTAGCAATAGTTATAAAACCTACTATCTTAGAAAGTTGCCTCGGGCACCAAGAGGTTAAGTGACTTGCTGAGGCTTCCACAGTACAGTCAGTTCTGCTATAACTTGTGTTTCAAAAATGAACATTTGTTCCAGTGAAATTGATATAGTAGGGGTTATTTTGAGTATAACATGAATTTTGAGTTTGCTTCTTCTCAATTTCTTCTGAAAGAGCAAGAATGCACCACTATACAATAACTCACTATACAATAACCCTTCCAATGCTCACTTCCACGAGCAAAATGTAGGTCTTTGTAAGGTACAACACGATCTTTATTGTACAGCTTCTAGTGCAGTAGGACCAGTGAAAAGAAAACAGCAGGCCAAACTGTCCCTGCCCCCAAGTACTTTCCCATTCCCTTCTGCCACAGAAGCCCAAGGCCACAAACTTGATGGCTATTTATTGTAGTTTTTATGTATTTCTTGATCCTTTAATATGTATATGTAGGTATATCCCTACATATATCCCCCACCTGTAGCATAGGGGTGTTTTCTTGTGACTAGAAGGGAGACAAAATAGTCATCTCTAACCTCCGCACTTCTCCAAAGGAAGCTTTCATTCCTGTCAGGGGTAGAAGTAGGAGAGAGCAGAAGTGTGGCCACTTTGCTCCCCTTTTCTCCCCTTTGCTGGGCTAGAATTAGGTCTATCTGCTTTTAATATTATCAGTCTAAGAGATATAGTTTTCAGATTTAAGCTAAACTTCTAATTACTATTTATTAATGAGGAAGGGAAGACCCCCAAGCTCTACATCCAAGACTTGATTTCCTTCCCACCAAATACCAGTTCCACAATGGACACACATAGTACACAGCAAAGGGATCCATTACTCCAAGTCAATAGAAATCAGAGGGAGTATACATCAGAAAATAGGTACCAACCAATAGAGAATAAAGGAACTGTCCCATTGAAAGGATGGTAACTCGGCTCCACCAAGAAAGTCCCAGATATCATCTAAGGAAAAATTCCCCAAATATCCCCATATCTAATGTAGCAGGCTGAGGATAAGGACATAATGGAGACTGTTAGCTCCTCTCATGTCAGCCTCCTTCCAGAGATTTAGTCTCACTTTAGCAACCTAAAGTGAGGTTGGCATCATCCATCTTCTCTCTCAAAGTTGGAAGCCAGATATACCTGAAGTGACTCCTAAGCAAACAAAGGTAGAAGAGATTCAAAGAAAGTTAA
Organism: Pseudocheirus occidentalis; assembly: GCA_028646575.1. Taxonomy (NCBI): domain Eukaryota; kingdom Metazoa; phylum Chordata; class Mammalia; order Diprotodontia; family Pseudocheiridae; genus Pseudocheirus; species Pseudocheirus occidentalis. The sequence goes on from CM053595.1 coordinate 16,671,382, forward strand.
AAGGCTAGATTCTCCTCCCTCCTGCACTCACTTGGCCCCAACCCTCACTTCTTAAACTGTGGGTCAAGATCCGAATAGGGTCATGTAAATGAATGTGAGAGTGGCAAAAAAAAAAAAATGTCATCACTAAAAGGTTTCTGAAAGCACAACAATCAGAAGTTAATTCAAAATCAAGCACTTAATCAATCTGAAGTGTTTCTGGCACCATTTGCTTATATTGCATTGCACAACTTCTGAACACACAGCATGCATACTTCACACTAACATGCTGTCACACCACAGAACACCAACAAACACTTCCCGAAACACCTCAGCCCAGATTCGAGATTACTGTAGGTTATGATTATTTTTACTGTACAGACAAAATTGTTCTATGAATAGGTTTAGGATTAGGACAGAATTTCCAACAATTTCTGAAATGGTCCTAAACATACTTCTGCCATTTTGTACTATTTATTTATGCAAAGCAGCCTTCTCAGCATTGACAATAATAAAATCAAAATATCAGTCAACTCTGAAAACTGTTGAAGATGTTCTATTGCCTGCAGCACCAAATATTCCACCAATACTTAACTCTTTATATAAAAATAAACAAACACATCCATCTCATTATATGCAAATTTGCTTTCATAAATGGTAAAAATATATACATATATACCAAAGAATTATTTTAAAACAAATTTCTTCATGATTTATTATCAGGAAATGTTTGATTTGTATGCCTATTTTATATACCTATAAACCCAGAGTTGCACAAAAGTTTCTCAGGCAAAAAGGGCCACGAGTAGAAAAAGTTTAAGAAGTCCTGACATATAAAACAGCGCTACCGTATGTCACTGATGAAGTTTTTGAGCATTGTGCCCCAAGCCCATTGTGATTTTTATTGCACAATTTTTTGCATAGCACTGCTATTTTGGGAACATATATGTCAAATCATAGCAGAACTGCCAGTATCATTAAAGGGGATGAGGGGCAGAGCAAGGTCTTGAATCCAGTTCTCCCTGAGGCTGAAGAAAGATTCCTATCCACTATGCACACTACCTCTCCCATGATCCTTTCATTCCACTCCCAGCTATCCTTCTGATCTCTCAGTAGCATCATGACTCAGCGGCCTTCTCATCCTAGAATTTCTTTCCACCACATCAACCTTCTTCTTCCATTGGTGAGTTCCTTCCAGTCTCCATTTTGGAGTCAAAACCAGGCTAACCATGATTTATTCTCCTCCTGGCTATGCTTCTAATTCTCCAGACTTCATAATCATACTGCTATGTAAATACCTTCTCTGTACTGCCTCCCTTTCATCTCTTTTTTATGTACTATTTTCCTCCATTAGAGTATAAACTCCTCAAAAGTAGGGATTATCTGTCTTGTTTGCTTATATTTGTATCCCCCAATGTTTAGGACTATATCTAAAACACAGAAAGCATTTAATAAATGCCTATTGTCTGATTACCTAAAATTTGCTGTCATCTAGAAGTGCTCAGGGACACAAAGAAATCAGACAAGGAAGAAGGGAAGGGGATCAGAAGCTAAGTGTCTAGAGCTTCGCCCAGACCCCAGAGATCCTGAGCACCTGTAAAACTGGAGTTGAAGAACTGAAAACAAATCTCTTCAACTTCACTATTTTGCTGAGGGCAGCACTAGCAGTGACAGAAGCTCCTCCACTAGTTTAATAAATCTCTGGCCTCTAGGATCGTTGGAGGTAGATTCACTTATAGGATTCTGCAGTAAGGTCAATATTACTCTACAGAGGGTAAATTCCCCACCAAAGCAGATTCTACACTTTTATCTGCACCACGTGCACAACAGATACAGAAAAAATGCAGGAACTCTCCAGGGCTTGGTGTCAGAGCCCTCTCCATCTGGATCGTTGGAAATCTTCCTCTCCTACAGAGCTCAGCAGCACCATGGTGCATTGGTACACACCCAGTTACTGAGACGGAAGAGTGTCCTGTTTGTGCCAGGCTCACCTCCTCCACGTAGACTTCTTCCTTCCTGATTCATACATACTTACTTAAGCCTGTTGGCCTATCCAGCTGTCCTCTCTCCTCCCCCAGACTCCCTACTGGGGCCTTGGGGTCTATTTTTAAACTTGTGGATCAGCACCAAATGAAGAAATCAAGGAGACTGAGAGAAATACTGCTATGGTGGGGTGTTTTCTACTCTAGGTGGGTCTCAAAAATATGTGTGTCTCAGACCCAAGCTTTCTTATCTGTTTCAGCTCAAGGTCCAGCCTACTTGTCTCATATTAATATCACAAGCACAGAAATCTGTCAGAGACACTGGGATGGATTACATTACTGACCAAATGAGAGACAGGAATGACCTAAGACTTAAACATGTATTCCCCATGCTTCCTGGATGTCTTTATTCCTAGAACAACCTTAATCTGCTGAACCCAGAATTCTATATCTGGAAGGAACCTTGAGCAGTCTTTTAAACCACTCTCCACCTGACCCCCACATTCCATCCAGAAAAGAGCATATGTAAATAACCTTAAAGAAGATCTACAAATGGAGTGCTGCCTACCTATGTTTTAAATGTTTGTTGAATATTTAATATTTTAAGTGAATCCAAATACTCCGTTGCCTTGTCATAGTTTCTAAAATTTCCACTCTTCTATCCAATCCTTTGGAGGCAATTGGTGGCACAGTGAATAGAGTCAGGAAGACTCATTTTTTGAGCTCAAATCTCCCCTCAGACCCTAGCTGTGAAACCCTGTTTGTCTCAGTTTCCTCATCTGTAAAATAAGCTGGAGAAGGAAATAGCAAACCACTCCAGTATCTTTGTCAAGAAAACCCCAAACAGGGCCACAAAGAGTATATGCAACTGAAATGATTGAACAACAACAAAATTTGATCTTTTAAATTAAGGCATTGTCTCTGAAAGGCCTTTTTAAAAATGAAACTATGTTAATTTGTTTAAATCCTTCAAAGATTTGTGATTTTGTCAGTGTGTATGTGTATGGTCTTTCCACCAATGGACAAGGTCCCCATTAGTTCAAAAAAGTGAATGCCTCTGAAGTGGTCAGTCAATAAACATTTATTAAGCACCTACCACATATCAGGCACTGTGCTAAGCATTAGGGGTACAAAAAAACCAAAAGACAGCTCCTGCCCTCAAGGAGCTCACAATCCAATGGGGAAGACAACATGCAAACAATTATGTACAAATGTGCTACTTATAGGATAAATAGGAAATAACAGAGAGAAAGCACTAGAATTAAGAAAAACTGAGAAAGGCTTCTTGTAGAAGGTGGATTTTAGCTGGCACCTGAAGTAAGCCAAGAAGGCCAAGGAAGCAGAGAGTGTGGAGGGATAGCATTCCAGGCATGGGGGACAGCTACAGAAAGTATCTGAACCTGAGAGAGGGAGGCCAGTGTCACTGGAACAAAGAGTAGGTGGGTGGTAAGGGTTGGGGGGAGTAAGAAGTAAGATGACTAGAGTGGGTGGAGCAGATTATAATTATTTTTTTAAAGAAAAAACTATTTCAAATTTAGCTCCACTTTCCCAAATATTATTTCTTTCACACAGAATTCTCAATATATATACAAACTACTCACTTTTTCTTAAGCATTCTAAAGAAAAAAATGCAAATAAAAACTACCTCCAAGGTTAATAATTATGGAATTGAAGAAGAAGCAACATTGTTGAGACTTTTTTTTTGTAACTTAGAAGATATAAAATTTGAGGTGATAACATGTTTCAAAATCCAAAGTCTCTCACATCAGATGCTTATGTCCAGCTCAAAAAGTAAACAGTAAAGATAGAGAGCTTGGAAATACATGTGAACACTACCCCATTCAGATATTTGTATCTTTGGTAAGAAGAATGAAATAAAGCCAGTTCTGAATAAAGGCCAAACAGAAGATTTTGTATTTGATCCCAGAGGTGACAGGGAGCCACTAGAGTTGATTAACTAGGAGACTGACGTGGTTTGACCTGCAATTTAGGAAAATCATTTTGAAGACTGTGTGAAAGACAGACAAGAGAGGGGAGAGACTTATGGCAGGCAGACTAACATTCCAAACCTGGGGTGATGAAAGCCTGAACCAGGGTGATAATATCAGAGGAGAGAAGGTGGTAAGATAAGACAGGCACAGGATGTTCAAGGTGAGGGAAAGTAAGAGAGAGGGAAGGCTGGGGAGGTTTATGAATAAAAATGTCAAAGACAAAGTCTAGGCCTAAAGATGAAAAGCTACCATAGTACTCGAAGAGAGTTTTCACATTCTTATGCCCGACCTATACAACACCAAGAAAACATTAATGCTGCCCTAATAGCAGAACTAATTAATCCTGAGGAATCAGGGGGTGCCTAGAGGTGCCTAGAAATTACCTGCAGGATTTTCACAGTAGGTTGAAGCTGGCAAGAAAGTCAATCAGATGTAATCCAGGCAATCAGAAACAATCAAAATCAAAAGAGTGAAAAAATAAAAGAAAATGTGAAATATTTCATTGGAAAAATAAATGATCTGGAAAACAGATCCAGGAGAAATGATTTAAGAATTATTGAACTACCTGAAAGTCATGATTTAAAATTAAAAAAAAAGAAGAGCCTGGATTGTAGAGCCAGTCAACCAATCTTATCAACAAGTATTTATGAAGCAAAAGGAGCTAGTGGCTAACATGCCAGATCTAGAATCAATAAAACTTTTTCCTGAGTTCAGATCTGACCTTAGTAGCTTAGGAGTAACTTAGTAGCTGTGAGATCCTGAGTAAGTCACTTAACCCTCTTTGCCTCAGTTTCCTTATCTGTAAAATGAGCTGGAGAAGGAAACAGCAAACCACTTCAGTATCTTTGCCAAGAAAACTCTAAATGGGGTCATGAAGAGTCAGACATGACGAACAATTATAAGCCAAGCATTGCACTAGGCCCTGGGAACACAGACAAAAATGAAACAATTTCTTTCCTAAAGAAACTTTCAGTATTTCAGATGTACATGAGTGTATATAACATAACTGCAAAGTAAATTACAGAATGTGGAATATGTCAGTTGAGCAGAGTTTAAAGGTAAGAAAAGGTACTGGAGGGGCAGCTAGGTGTCACAGTGAATAGAGCACCTGCCCTGGAGTCAGGAGGATCTGAGTCCAAATACAGCCTCAGACACTTAACACAAAAATTAGCCACGTGACCTTGGGCAAGTCACTTAACCCCAACTGCCCTACCCTCCCCCCTCCAAAAAGCAAAAAAAAAAAAAAAAAAAAAAAAAAAGAGGCACTGGAGAAAGGAAATGCCTTCCAAGTATGAGGAAAAGCCAACAGAATCCAGGTGTGAGGAAAAGCCAGCAGATTGAGTACTACATATGAAGGACAACAAGGAAGCCAATTTGACTGGACCATGGAGTGTAGGAAGGAGAATAAAGCGTAATAAGGCAGGAAAGGTAGAACAGAGCTGGGTTGAGAAGGGCTTTAAAAACTAATGGCAAAAAAGGGGGATTCCTATAGATATATTTGGAGAAAGAGGAAGAACACAGAAGATAAGACTGTTGCTTAGTGTGAATAGGATAACAACTGACAATAGAGGAAAAGAAAAGTTGTTAAGTCCCATTTTGCTTCTGTTTTCTCTACCAAGGAGAATTTCTTTTGTTTCAGTATAACAGAAGGCTTGGAGTTTACCCCAAGGAGCATGCTTGGGGATGGGCTATCCTATGAAGCAGGCCTGTGCCCTAGCCACTTCCAGCAAGGGCTTTGGCCCTTGCACAACCAGAGGCTTCTGACTGATATCATGTGCCACCACCCCTATACCCCCATAATAGGGTATCTATACAAAAACAAGGAGTAGTCACTAAGCAGCAAGAGCTGAACACTAACACTTTGAAGCAAGGGACAATTCCTATTTTCACTCACTTTCTTCTCCCTCCCTTACGAACATGTGTCTTGGCACTCCAACGACTCTCCCTTCAATTTCCTGGGAATGGAGTGAAGGAACATGTGCTTTTCTAGGTGAGCCTCAAAGCCCTGGCTATCTCTTCTGCTTTATGCTTCTTTGTCTGAACATAGGTGACCAAACAGTGATCCTGAGGGCCTGGTGAACTTCCTTGGGAGATCAGGCATTCCTGGGTTCCTCATATGGTGCCAATTGCCCATCAAGAGATGCCTCCTACAGCTACTACAATGCTTCTCAGAGCAGAAGATAACCACCAACAGGAAGAGCCCAAACCATGCCCTGGCTTGCCAGAAGATATGGACCTTAAGTAAACTATTCAGAGAGTTCTGAGTTCAGGCAATAATAACAAAAATTATATCAGTAAAAATAATAATAATAATAATAATTAATAATGGCTAGCATTTATATAACTCCTACTATGTGCCAGTCAAATGTGCTAAGTAGTTTACAAAAAGTATCTCATTTGAGTCTCACAATAACCCTGAGAAATAGGTACTATCATTATCCCCATTTTACAGGTTAGGAACCTCAGACAGAGAGTAAGTGACTTGACCAAGATTGTACAGCTAGTAAGTATCTGGGGTCACATTTGAACTCAAGTCTTCCTGACTTCCAGCCCAGTCCTCTATCTATTGTATCACCCAGCTGCCTATGAAAGTGAAATAACTGTTGAGCAGTCCCACAAAAGTCTTCACAATTTAATGTTTAAGTAACAATTTCCCAGGAGGATATAATAGGAAGTAGAGGTTACTGTTTCTCCTTTAAATCTTCGTCAGTTTTCCCTCTTTTGTATTTTAAACCTTCCTTTTGTGGTAAAGGAAGTAAATAGCTACCCTAATGAGGATCATGGTATCTGTAGTACCTACCTCCCCCTTTTTTTGCCATTAGTTTTTAAAGCCCTTCTCAACCCAGCTCTGTTCTACCTTTCCTTCCTTATGATGCTTTATTCTCCTTCCTACACTCCATGGTCCAGTCAAATTGGCTTCCTTGCTGTCCTTCATATGTGGTACTCAATCATTGTTGCAGATGCTGGACAGAGATTGAGGTCAAGTCCAAAGGTTCTACCCTTTTGAGATCAGGGGTGCCTGTGGCTCTCTTGGCAATTGTTCTTGTCCCTCTCAGCCTCACTATTTATGTAAATTCAATGAGATTCAAATAAGATAATGCACACAAACTGTCTAATAAACTTTAAAGTAGTATATGTCAACCATTATTATTATTGTGTAGATTATATTTTTATTCTTAAAATTAATTCTTTGTGAATATTTTGTACAAATGTTATTATTATTATTATTATTATTATTATTATTATTACTAGGATCAAGTCCTAAGAATAGAATCAACAGATCCAGTGTTACAATTAGTTTTGGAATTCCTATGATGTTCTGTCATGTTTCTTAACAGAAAGTTGGCACCAATATGCAGTTCCACCAACAATGTAATAACAGTCTGTTTTTCTATTTCAAGATTTAATTCTATCTTTTTACTCACTCTTTTTGCCAGTTTAGTGGGTGTGAGGTAATTTTAATAATAATTTGGTAATATTTTAATTAGATTGATAACAATATTTAAAGTTTATTAATTTTCCTATTAAGTTGATTAATAATATTCTGTTTATATGTTAAATGTTAATTTTCCTTTGAAAAATGTCTATGTTCCTTGATACTGCAACCTGTATATTTCTCTCCAATGTATTCTTTATACCCAAAACAGGAAAATCTTAAACTTCTCCCACTAATATTCTACAAAGTAACTCACCCAAAAGAAAAGAACGGGCACAGAGATCTTGGCTATGTTTCTGAGCAAGGGCTGATATTACAGGACCGAAGAAGGAGACAGGCTTTAGTCATCATCCGTGCATAGCATGCAGCTGTTCTGTTGTTATGCTGGGCATCCCAAGGCAGCTCCCACAAGTTAAAAACAGAACCCAGTGGCGACAAGGCCCATGCTGCTAAATTCACTTAACATTTGTGGGGGGGAGAGTTTGGGGGGAAACAATGGTTCAATTTCATTGATGATTGGACTCAATTTCCCTATTGATAAAATACTCTAGGACCTACCTTACATGATTGTTGGAGAAACATATGAGAAAATGGCTACAAAAGAACACTGAAAATTCTGGCCTGCATTTTAAAAGTACAAGCTGTACTATCATAAGTTATTTTTTTATTATTGTTGCAGATGCTGGACAGAGATTGAGGTCAAGTCCAAAGGCTCAATCCTTTTGAGATCAGGGGTGCCTGTGGCTCTCTTGGCAATTGTTCTTGTCCCTCTCAGCCTCACTATTTATGTAAATTTCTCTCCCTTTTTTCTGTCTCCTTTTGAGGTAAGACCACAACCCAGATCCCAAAGAGTGGTGGGAGTCAATGTCTTAGACATTTCTTACAATCATAGAATTTCAGAGCTGGGAAAGACTAGATTGGCAGATTAGGTTAGTCCTGGAGTCATAGCATAGCTAGATTTTAGCAAGACTTTTAACAAAGTCTCTTGGGTTTATTAGAGAAGGCATAGAGGATGTGGCATGGATAAAAACACAGTTAAATACATTCATAACTGACTGAATTCAGTGTCAATCAGGAGAAAAACATTTCTAATTGAATGTCCTATCTGCTCGCCATATTAACAAAATCCTATTGAACATTTTAATAAATTATTTGGATAAAGATATACAAAGGGATATTATCAAGTTTGTGAAGGACATGCAGCCGGGGGAGGGATAATTAATATGGTAGACAATAGAATCAGGATCCTGAAAGATCCAAACAAGTGGGAAAGATGGGCTAAATCTAATGGGATTATTTTAAAAGTGATAAGTGTAATGTCTCATGCTTGTGTTCAAAAACTTAACTTCATAACTATGAGATGGAGGATATGTTGCTAGATAGCAGTTCATATGTACAAAGGTTTTGCTTTCACTGACTCCAAGCTCAATGTGAGCCAACAAGGTAACACAAAAGCCAAAACCAAACAAACAAAAACAAAATTAATGGGAGGAGAGGATAAACATTTACATAATACCTAATATATGATAGGCACTGCACTAAGTGCTTTACAAATGTCATCGCATTTAATCCTCAAAATAATCCTGGGCAGTGGCCATTTTACAGTCAAAGAAACTGAGGCAAACAAAGGTTAAGTGATTTGCCCAAGCTTACTCAGCTAGTAAGTGTCCACGGTCAGATTTCAACCCTCTTCTAACTCCAAGGCTAATGTTCTATCCACTATACCACTGAATGACCTTTAACACAATCTTAGGCTGCCTTGGTGGAAGTATTTTGCCCAGAGTGTGAGAGATAATGGTTCCACCATCCTCTACTCTGGTCAAAATACCTCTAATGTCTTCTGTTGGGTTCTCGATGTCACATTTTAAATGGAATGCTGATAAACTGAAGAACGTACCAAGGTGAGGTGATCAGGAAAGTGAGCAGAATAGAGATCATGCCCTATGAGCATCTCTTGAAGGAGTTAAAGGTGTTCAGGTAAGAGAAGAGAAACCTTGGCAGGGATATTATCACTGTCTTTAAATATTCATATGGAAGAGAAATCAAACTGACTTTGCTTGGGCACAGTGGGTGGCACCAGGACCAAAAGGTAATAACAGTAATAATAGCTAGTATCCATATGGTGTTTTAAAGGTTTACAAAGTGCTTTATGCATGCTTTTTCACTTGATCCTTGCAACAAACCTATAAGGTAGTTGCTATTATTATCCCCATTGTATAGATGAGGAGAATAAGGCTGAAAAAGGTTAAATGACTTGACCAGAGTCATATGGGCAGTAAGTGTCTGAAACAGAATTTGAACCCCAGTCTCTCTGACTCCAAGTTCAGCATTCTGCCTGTGCACTACAGGAGACAAATTCCACCTTGATATGAGGAAGAGCCTTCTAATCATTAGAAACTAATCATTAGCCAGCATTTATATAATAACTAATGGACAAAATGGACTTCTACATGAGGCAGTAAGTTTCTCATGCCAAAAATTCTTCTAGCAGAAAGTGGATGGGAAAGGAGATTCTCAAATGTGGTAATAGGTTGGCACAGACTATCTCTATGATCCTTTCCAACTTTAAATTTCTCTATATGTGGGAGATTTCCTTGCCCATGCCACTTATTTTTCAGCTATGAAAGCTGAGGCTCAGAAGTGGGTAAGATTTGCCCAAAGTTAGGGGCACAGCTTGGACTGAAACATTAGCTTACTGATTCCTATTCTTAGTTATCTGCCCACTATACCACATTTCCTTCTTCATGGGGACCTCCTGATTTCCAGCTTAGCACTTTTCCTTTTCTACTGTTTCTGTATCTCATGAAGGTGCCTAGAGAACATTGAAGAGGAAGATTTGAAAGCAACATCATATGTAAAGACATTAAAAACAACTGGGAAAAGCAGCACAAAAGCTTTTAGAGTTTCAGACTGCTGTTAACACAGATATTTCACAAGGATTTGTATCATCATAAACATATTAACATTTTGCTTTGCTCCCAAAGGACATCATTTTTAATTACTATCAATATTACTATGAATTACTATCACTATTACTATCAATATTGCTATCAATAACAATAGTAGACATGTACATAGTGCTTTAAAGTTTGCAAAGAATTTTATCAATAACTCATCTGAGTCTGATAGTAAGCCTGAATGGTCATGACTTCTGTGTTATCACCCCCATTTTACAAATGAAGAAACTGAGGCTCAAGTTTTGAAAACAACAAGTAGTACTTATATGGTTTTTCTTTTTTAATTTTTTTATTTTCAATTCACAAAACAAACATTTACATAACACAGTACAATAAAAAAAGATGATTGCATATGAAACTGCAAATCTACCAAGTGCAACTTGCTATACTCTCCAAATATACAACAAAATTATTATGTAAATTTCCTTTTTTTCCTTCCTTCTCAAACAGTATTAAATGTAAAGCTGTGGTTTTATAGCAAATCTTCTTTTTTGGTTGTACTATGTATATGGAAATGTTCTTTTTTATTTTATCTTTATGTATTTAAATGAATAAAAAAAATTTAAAAAATAAACAGGTTCAGAGGGTGGCCTGCTCACGATCAGACAGCTAGTAAGGGTCCAAAGCAGGATCTGGACCTAGTTCTTCCTGCTTCCAGGTTAAGCACTATGAATTACACCCTGCTGCCTCTCATCAGACCTGGTTGTTCACAAATTACATGTAAAGAACTAAACTGCTGAAGGTGGGGGTAGAACAGAAAAGGGAGTCCCCCCCTCCACTAAAGATCTCTTTGAGGGAAACATCTCGCTCTAATAAAACTCAACATATAGAAACCTAAACTTACAAAACCTAAACAAGGAGTTATTGTCCACATTATAATGGGGTTGCCTTAAATAACCACCTGCCTTACTTGATTTTTTAAAACTATGCTCCAATTTACAAAAATTTGATTAACACACATTTCAGGGACATGTCCATTGAACAAAGTATTATTTGCAAAATGCCCTGATATTTGCAATTTTAAAAGTCTGGGAAGAAGTCCATGGACCTACAGGTAAATTTTAGAAACCAAAGGCAGGATCTTAGATTTAGAGCTACAAGCTCTAATGGCCCCATGACTCATTTCATCCAAACCCCTCATTTTAGAGGATGAAGAAAATAAAGTCCTGGGGTGGCTAGGTGGCACAGTGAATAGAGTACTGACCCTGGAGTCAGGAGGACCTGAGTTCAAATCCAGCCTCAGACACTTAACACAAAACTAGCTGTGTGACCTTGGGTGAGTCATTTAACCCCAATTGCCCTATCTTCCCTTCTCCAAAAAGCAAAAAAAAATTAAAAATTAAAGTCCAATGAAGTTAAGGGACTTGCTCAAGGTCACACAGGTAGTAAATGATGGAGCTAGAACTTGAACTGGGTCCTCTATCTGCAAATCTATCCCTCTTCCCATTGTGCCATGCTGCCTCTCCACCTAATGCTCCCTTGTTTACCACTTTTCCTAGCCTCAATGGGACTAAAATACACATTTGTTGAAGTGGACACACAGTAAATGGATATTTTTGGTTTAAACACACCAAGGTCAACCACTAATTCTGCATCACTTTCTTAAGGTCTCTAGTCCATCCTTCTAAAAATTTGACAGTTGGATTAGATACTCTCTGAGGTCCTTTTCAGTTCTCAAAGTCTATGATTCCACAAGTCTTGAGATTCCAATAAAGAATGCCTTTCACACATCTAAAAATATTTCTCCCATCCTACAGCCTTCCACACATCTGAAGCTTAAATTTCTGGATCCAGTGAGCTTGTGGTCCCAACCTAAGCAGCTATGGGCAATATCTCCTGCCTTGTGGGTTGAAACGCATAGCTTGTATTTCCTTTAAAAGCCAAGATCAAAATTCTCCACATTCCAGCTAAAAATGCCTTGCTCACCATGAACCTTTGGCTTCTGCTTTGTCTTTTATCTGTCTTGTTCCTATTTAGATTTGAGATATAATTCTCAATGGTTAACCCAGGGTCACATACTTTTAGCCCCTCCAAAGGGAGGACTGGCATTCCCAGAAGGATGGAACAGCAATGGCTGCATTGTAGGGGTGGACCCATGGGGACCCTTCCCTGTCAGGGCTGGAAGATGCGTTAGTTTCTGTGCACACAGCTGACATTCCAGCTATGCCCCTCCTTACTGGGGAGTGGGAATATGCATCAGACAAACCCAATCTTGAAGGGAGTTCTCAGTGGGCACACATAGGACTGCCTTTGAACACATCTCCATCACTGTCTCAAAAAGGCAGCATCCAGAATCAGACACAGAGTGGAAGACACTGAGGCTGTGAGTACCTTTGGTGATAAGGTTTCTGGTTGGTTGACTGGTTGGGTTTCCTCATGCCACATTTCTCCAGTTCATTCTCTCTATAGTGCAGAAAAGGAAATCTAAGTGCTTCCCTTATGTCCCAAAGGTGTAGGAAAGGGCCAAACTCTTGAGATTTGGGATTTTTTTTTAAGAGAGACTATCTAGATGTTAGAGTGTTGGTATCCTCCCTCTACTTTTAAAGCCAACTTTTTTCCTTCTTCCTTTCCTTAGTCCTTCCCCCTCCCTTCCTTCCTTCCTTCCTTCCTTGGGCTCAGCAGTTGAGACTTGCTTTAGTCTAGCAATTCCTTTCAATTCACCCCCTCAGTGATGGGCTGCCTATATTTAAACATTTGAGCCTACAAGACCTCTCATCATTTTTTTTTTGTTTTGCTTTTTGGAGGGCAGTTGGGGTTAAGTGACTTGCCCAAGGTCACACAGCTAGTTTTTGTGTTAAGTGTCTGAGGCTGAATTTGAACTCAGGTCCTCCTGACTCCAGGGCTGGTGCTCTATTCACTGCACCACCTAGCTGCCCCACCTCTCATCATTTTTGATGATACAGCATGCTATAGTGAATAGACTACTCTAGTTGGAAATAGGAACACCTGGATTCAAATGGCTCCTCAGATATTTCCTAGTTGTGTGACCCCAGGGAAATCTCATAACTTCTCTGTCCCTCAGTTTCCTCAACTATAAAGTTTGGGAGGTTGTGATCAATGGCATCTAAGGTCTCTTCCAGATCTATATCCACATCTAAGATTCCTTTCTTCCTTCCTCTCTCCTTTCCTCTTTTCTATCCCCTTCTCTTTCCTCTACTCTATTTTCCAAAAATATTTCTTTGAATATCTACTGTGCACAAAGCACTGTTAGAGGCTATAAAGCAGTGGTTCTCAACCTTCCTAATGCCACTACCCTGTAATATTTGTATGTGGGTGTATCTGCATGTGGGCAGACCCACCTGGAGACAGATAGAGGAGCAGTGTCTCAGTTCCTAAGACCATCGGAAATACGTGTTTTCCGATGGTCTTAGGCAACCCCTGTGAAAGGGTCATTTGACCCCCCAAAGGGGTTGCAACCCACAGGTTGAGAATCACTGCTATAAAGACTCAGAGTATCTCTGAGTCTCAAATATCTGTGAGTCACCAAAACCTCCAAGGACCATGAAGCTTTGATTTGTGATCACACATGGAGCCAAGTCAAGACTGGGGTTAGTAGGAGCCTTAGAAAGACAAGCAGGCCCTCCATCTAGCATGCTTAGTACAGTGTCTGAAACATATAGCAGGTGCTTCATAAATGTTTTATGGAATGGATGAATGAATGAATGAATGACCCACTTAAACCAGCATCATCCAGGGTCCTTTCTGAGCCTTTGGCTCTGCACTGGACATGTTCTCACAGAGGGAAGGTAGGAAATTTGGGGAAAATTCAAAAAGTCAGAGCTATAGGTAACCAAAATTCTACACGACACAACCCTGGGGGGAGGGAGGAGCAAAGATTAAGAGGAACTTGGCTGGGAGTCAAGAGATATTTACTGTAGCTCTATCTTTACCACTAAGTAGCAAGATTTGCCATCTACTACCTCTGTCACCATGGGCAATTTTACTTCATTTGGGGGGCCTCAGTTTTACCCTTCTCTTAAATAAAAAAGGTTGAATTAAGGGGCAGCTAGATGGTATAGTGAATAGAGCACCGGCCCTGGAGTCAGGAGTACCTGAGTTCAAATCCGGCCTCAGACACTTAACACAAAAAAACTAGCCATGTGACCTTGGGCAAGTCACTTAACCCCAATTGCCCTCCAAAAAGAAAAAGAAAAGGTTGAATTAGATCAGGGCTTCTTAACCTGTGAACTTATTTAAAAAATACTTTGACATCTATATTTCAATAGAAGCAGCTTCCTTTATAATCCTATGCATTTCATTTTATGTATTTTAAAACCATGATTCTAAGAAGGCGTTCATGAAAAGGTCTAGAACCCATGAACTTGATGATAACTAAGGTCCCTTCCAGCTCTAGTCTATTTCACTGCTATAGGATCTTGAGAAAGTCGCATCTTGTCTCTGGGCCTCATTCTCCCTCTTAGTGAAATGCGGGGATTAGACCGGCTGGTTTCTAGTTTTTATATTCGTATTCTTGGTGCCTAGAACATAATAGGTTCTTAATAGATGCTTATTTATTAATAAGTTAATAAATTACAATTTACTTAATGGCTTTATATCTATTAACAAATGAATAAGTTATTAATAAATTAATAAATCCTCTTTGATTGATTGCTTCTAAAATAACTTCTAGCACTGGAATTCAACTTAAATAACCACTTGTTTTCCCACCTCATGAATGGAGGTCCTGAAGGGACATGCTTCTTAGACATTTGGGTTTGTTTTGCTTCACTGTAATTATTTGTTACAAGGGAGAGCTTTTTTTTAGTTATACGGAGGAGGGAAAGAGTGATAGGCATGTCAAAAGAGAAGAAAGAGGAGAAAAAGGAGGAGGAGGAAGAAGAGGAGGAAGAGGAGAAGGAGGAGCAAGAGGAAGAGGAGGAGGAGGAAAAGGAGGAGGAGGAGAAAGAGGAGAAGGATGAGGAGGAGGAGGAAGAGGAGGAGGAGGAAGAGGAGAAGAAGGAGGAAGAGGAAGAAGAGGAAAAAGAAGTCTCAATGAACCATTTTTAAACTACACAGAAGAGAGAAGAAGGAAATTCAGAAAGTGACAGAGACAAGCAGGGCAGTGTTGGTACTATTGTGTTGAATGTAATATATACTTTTTAAAAACCAAATTGTTTAGAACAGATTTGTGGTTTCACATAAAAGCCTCTTTTTCTGTTCTTTGAATATGGAAATGTTTGCGTTTGCCATTATTGGTCAAGTTCACAACAAAAAAGTTAAAAGGATTAATCGTTTGCTGAAAGGTGATGAGCAACTGATTTCTATTGGAGAAGGAAAGAGAGGAGAAATCTTTGAGCCCTAGGAAGCAGAAGAAAGCTGTGGAATCACTTTATAGCACAGGGCAAATAGCCACCTTAGTGAAATGAGTTCCTGCCTGGGGAAAGGAGCTAGGGGTTGTAGCCTTTGCCCTTCCCTTCTAGTCATAGGATTCTGTCGATTATTCTAAGATCAAAAATCATTCCTGGAGTTTGGTGGAAAAAATAGCACTGAAGTCTGACTGTCCGGATGAATGATATCTAGCAGGCTAAGTCTTAGTACTTAGCAGTAACTACTGCTGAGGTTCTTGAAGTCCAAGGGTTTTTCTCTTTCTGGCCACCAGTGAAGACACAGCTGGAATTGTTTCAGTCGTGGCCAACATTCTGTGAATACAGAAGGAGATGGACAGAACAGGTGTTGAAGGCAGGAACTTGCATTGTTTCTCTAACCAAAACCAACAAAAATATTAATAATAACAATCCTTACATTTATATAGTTCATGTAAGGATTGTAAAATATTTTATATACGTTATAACTTTTGGTTGTCACGATAACCCTGTAAGATTAGGTATTATTATTGTCCATATTTTATAGATGAGGAAACTAGGACAAGTTAAGGAGCTTGCCCCATATCACAAAGTACCTGAGGTAGTTTTCAAGCCCAGTTTTTCCTAATTTCATATCCTGCATTCTGTCCACTATGACACACTGCCTCTCACCTGCCATTCATATGTTGAGCTAAGCTGGGTACTGACTAGAATGGCTTCTGAAGCAGGGATGGAAATGAAGATGGTGACCTTCAGGGATTCCAGCTCTGTGCACATTTTACCATTTAGATGACAAAATGCTCAGTGACTTGGCAAGGACTTGAGTAGAGACCTAAGGTCTTAATATTGCCATTCTGTGGGTAACTCACTTCCAGCCCTAGCAGAATGTGACTTCTAGGATCAACTAATACCAACCAAGTGAAAGCATCATAGGATCCTGGCTTTAGAGTCAGAAGGGCCCTTAGAGGTCATCCAGTTGAAACCTCTCATTTGATAGATGGAGAGACCAAGATCTAGAGAAGTCAGCTGACTTCCCAAGAACAATTAAGTATCAACTCACAGATCTTGGACATAAACCAAGATCCTTGGACTCCAGATTCTACTGCTGTCCCATTACACCATGCGGTCCTCTAGGTAAGCCAAGAACAAATCAAGCCAAGTTTCTGTTTGAAGCTAAAATAGAACCAGTTATTTCTCTTGAGAATAATTGCATACCTGGCTCTCAGCTCTCACCTTGATGTTCTTACCCGTCTCCCAAAGGAGCTAGGTTGACTAATTAGCTGATACTGGCAAGAGTACATCACAACAGGTGCTAAAGCTTATTACTGGCAGTAATGTGTGGCATAAGCCACTTCTCGTCCTTGTTCTCAATTGCAGATTACATTTGGTGAGATGATGTCAAGGCAAGCTTGAGAGACAAGTTATCTACATATTCAGCCCCTGGCAGGCAGAGTTTGGCTCAGCTATATTTTTAGTGCCTTTCTACTTAGCAGTCTAGTAGGCTGACCAAAAGCCAACAATTTGAATTCACCACCTTCATCTGTCCCTTCACAATTTGCATGACATACAGTTACCCCTACGAGATTTAGCCAGCAGCTTTGTCTTCCATTCTTCAGCAAAACTTCCAAGGGCCACCCACAATTTCCATTAGGTATTGCTAAAGGCATTTCCCAACCAGGACAGTGGTATGGGGAATTAGTGTTTCCTTGACAGCAACCATTTCCCTGGAGAAGAAAGAGTGAAATCCTAATCCTTGAATAAGAATGAGTAGTCCATCTACTTCATGTCTTAAGCAGAGTTGCTACTAGACTATCTAGCCCAGGTGGTCCTAACGATATATTGAGAGAGTGAGAAGTGAAAAGACATCACTTAAGTAGTAGTTTCCACTTTATTCCATTTGGATTTAACCCTGCACATTTCGTTTGACTGCAATCTTGCACAGCTTGACAGGAGAGATTTATCCAGCACCAGCTGTCCCATATTTTAAAACTATACAACGGAGGTAAAATTAGAAGCAAGTGAAGATCATGTTGCTTACAAAGAATTCTGCCATGCATCCCTCAGATTCCCCGAGTTATTACTCGTTGTCCCAAACATCATTATCATAGAATATAGGAATTTCTGAGTTGTTACAGACATTAGAGTACAGAATGTCAGGTCTAAAAAGGACCTTAGAACATGGAGCATAAAATGTCAGAACTATAAGGAACCTCAGAACATAGAATGTCAGAGCTGGAAGGAAACTTAGAGATCATCTGGTTCAACCTTCTCATTTTACAGAGGAAGAAACTGACTCTCCAAGAGCCCAAGGTCAAATATTAAGTTGATGTCAAGGCCAGGATTCAGAGCAAGGGCTTCTCCTTCCCAGCTCCATGGTTTGTCAGCATTGTTGTCGCTCTTCTTGGGCACTGACTAAGGAGTCATGTCATGGGGGAGGCAATATATTTCCTAGAAAAGATTAGAAAGTCCCTAACTAGAAGATTTTGCATTTCATGCATATAAATTTGAGCCCAGAGATAAATTTTATAGGATAGCAGGGAAATGTTACCAGAACAGAAGGTGAATGTAGTCCATCATCACAGATCCTATCACCTACTGGCTTACTGTTTCAAGAATTTTCCAACTTACATCAATGGCTTAAATTAGACTCAGGCTCAGAAGAAGGTACAACTGTTTGTGGAATCAAATAAGTGGCTCCAAATGTCATTAAGCTGCTCACAGTTAATGAGTGAGATGACTTATCTGATGAGTGAAGATAATTCTAATAAAAAATTCTTCTTGATTACAAAAGCACTTATTTTCAAAAACATTGATTGCTAAATATTTGCCACAAAGTGGTCATTGATTTAAAGTTGGAAAGGATTTTAGGGATCATCTAGTTGGAATCTCTCATTTTACAGAGGAAAAAATTAAGATCCTTTCCCAAGGTCACACAGGTAACAGGCAACCTAGTAGACTACAAACTTCTGACTATATATACTTCCGATCATGACACCTCTCAATTCAGTTCAACACATTTAATTCAATGCTTACCTGCCACAGATTAGGATAAATTATTCATCTCAAGGAAGCAAGATTAACAAGTTTATTGTACTGTAAACAAGAGAACCACCTTCTTATGTCATGGGATGTCATATTTAGAGAACAACCATCAAAGATTCTTCAATGTGAAATCTTAGTAAGTGAATCTAGCTGGTTTGATAATGAGTTAGTTAATGAGGTGACTCTTCTTGCTGCTTCCCTGTTATCCTCAACTCCATTCCCTACCACTTGCCCCTTTGATTTTCTATCGCTGTGTCTCTAACTCTATCTTTGTGTCTATCTGTGTGTGCGCACGTGTGTGTGTGTGTGTGTGTGTCCTTCCCCTGGTTAATTTTCAGCTTCTCCTTGTCTATTGACTCCATCTTTGATATTTTCAAACATGCCCAAATTTTTCCCCATCTTTAACAAAAATCTTATTTGACCTGAACTCAACTAAGACTTCAAGCTACTTTTCTCTACATTTCTACTCCTCTTCAAAACCAAACTCCTAGAAAAAGCTGTCTACAATGACTGCCTCCACTTTCTCACTTATTAGCTCTCAAGTCCTTACAGTCTGGCTTCAGATCCTAGCACTGACTCAAACTGCTTTCTCTCAGAGAACCAAAAATCTTTTTATTTCTAAATCTAATGTCCTCCTCTCAATCTTCATCCTCTTTGACCTCTCTATAATACCTAGCACTGTGGACTAAATAGCTTAATCCAGTTACTTTCTCTCCCTAGATTGTTGAGACAATGCTATCTGGTTGTCTTCCTGTATGACAGACCCATCATCAGACTCCATTGCAAAATTGTCCATGACCTAATGCCTATTTGTGCATATACTCTAGGGGTCTCTCCTCTATTCTCTCTACAGTATTTGCTTGGTGATCTTATTAGCTACCATGAATTCACTTGTCATGGAACGTCGTATTTAGAGAACAACCATCAAGTTAGTTTGTCTAGAACATAAAATGTCTTGGAGAGGAATGTGAATGGCCTGAAAAGATAGACTGAATCCAGACCATAAAAGGCTTTAAATGGCAAACAGAGGAGATAATATTTTATTCTAAAGACAATGGAGAGACACAGAATCTTCTTGGCAAAGAGAACGACATAGTCTTGAACTTAAATTTTAGGAATGCTAATTTGTCTGCTGTGTAGAGAAGAGTTTAGAAATTGGAGCAACCTGAGGCCAGGAAATCAATGAAGGGATTATTGCAATAGCCCAATTGAAAGGCAATGAAAACGTAAATTAGGATGACTGTGAATAGAGAGAAAGAAACAAATTAGAGAAATTAAGGTGGTGGAATTGGCTAGCCTGTGAACTCGATGATCTATAAAAATGGTTGTTTCCTCCTCATAAACAATGAAGTTAGGAAAAGTAGTGGATTTAGGAGGAAAGATCGTGAATTCTATTTTGAACACGTTAAGTCTGAGATGCCGATGGTACATCCAGGTAGAGATATCTAGCAGAACATTGGAGAAACAGGAATGGATATGAGAACAGAAGCGAAGATTGGGTATGTCGATTTGGGAGTCATCTACATAAATATGACAATCTTATTTAGCTGGAGCACAGGGTTTATTAAGAACAGCATGAAATGTAGAGAGGGTTTCTTGGCTTTTTTCACCTTAAACTTCGAGCAGGAGAATTGGACTGAATGTATCCATTCAACAAGCGTTTATTAAGTGACGACTGTGGTAGGCATTGGGGATACAAAGTCCTCAAGTTTACATTCGTCTAGGGATATAAAACAAGTACACGAATGACTAGAAAATATGTAAGGACCAGTATATGAGTGAATGGTGGCAGCCAGATGGCTCAGTGGGTAGAGTATCAGACCTGGAGTCAGGAAGACTCATCTTCCTGGTCTCACTCACTAGCTGCGTAACCTTAGGCAAGTCACTTAACTTCTGTTTTCCTGGAGAAAGAAAGGGCAAACCATTCTAGTATTTTTGCCAAGAAAATCCCATGCAGGTGATGAAGAGTTAGACACGACTCAACAACAACAAATATAAGTTAATATAAATTTAAATAATGTATATGTAATTTAAAATGTATATATGTACAAGTACATAAATATAAAATCTATAATAATAACTAGCATTTTTAGAGAAATTTAAGGTTTTCAAAGTGCTTTACATACAGTGCCTCATTTGAGTCTGTGAGGCAAGAGATTATTATTATTATCCCCTCTCATGGAAGTTAAGGCTCAAAAAGGTTACCTGCCTTGCCCAGGATCACACAATTAGTGTCTGAGGCAAGAGTTAAGCTCAAGCCTTCTTGGTTCCAAGCACAGCACTCTACCCACTAGGCTCAAAATTGGGAGAAAGTCCTAACAGCTGGAGGTAGTAGAATCAGAAAAGGCCCAGTGTAGAAGCAGCCCTTGAATAAATGAGTTCATTCCTTGAACAAGCAGTTATTAAGCTCTTCCGTACAAACACATAGGTGAATAAGACTTGGCTCCTGCTCTCATGGAGCAATTTAGCAGAAACTTAGATTCAGAGGATACAGATGTATTCTCAAGTAACCAGCCTATGACTGCTGTCTTGGAAGCTAAGAAGATACAGGAAAAACAAAACATAAAAAGCTCTCTAATTCTATGGTTGGAACCAGTATAGGAAGCAAGCTAATCTTATTAATGATGCTTTCCATACATTTCAACTTTTTCCCCTAGTCTGCCTTAGAACCAATATCCAACTAAAACCTGATTCCTTAGCAGACAAAGTCTATTTTGACAATTGCCATCTCTTACTCTGCTTTCTCCCTACTTCCTCGCATATGCCCACTCCCAGTATCCTTATACAACCCTCTACCAATAAGCCCAGTGTGGCACCTAGAAAAGACAGTGAGGCTGATAACTTTGGTCAACTATGCCTCATGTAAAACACTTCACAAGCACATCAAGAAATCACCCTGTGATGTCATTGTTCCTCTTTGAAAATGAAGGACCAACAATAGATTTACATAAAATAAAACTTTTGTACAACATAGAAATAAAAAAATTCTATATGACAAAAATGCAACAAAAAGAAAAATAGTAGGGTAAGAAATACTTCTAACAAGTACAGATAAAAACTCAACATCTAAATTTATTAGGAACTGTGTAAAATATCCAAAGGCAACATCCAATCCCTAATGGAGAAATGAGCAAGGAATGTAAGTTGTGGAGATAAGCAGTTGTTAACAATAAGCATTTGTTAACCAGCTACTATGTGACAGACACTGTTCTAGGCTCTGAGAATACAAAATTAAAAACAAAACAGTCTCTGCTCTCCAGGATTTTATATGTTATTGGGGAAACTAATTATCCACTTTAAAAAATACCAAACAGTTTCCAAGAGGAAGACACAAATATAATATGAAAGGCAGGTTATTGACAATAGAACTGAAATTCTAGAGGGCACAATGGAAAGGTGATAAGGAAGGGGGCAAGCTAATGCTGACATGGATAGGTATGAGAAAGCTGGAAGAGGTGGTCAGGGAAGGGTGCTTCAGTCTAGGAAGTATTCAATTTAGAATCATAGGGATTCTGAATGGAGCCAATGGGTAACAGATTTCTTCACAGTATCAACGGTAATATTAACTTGACTATCAAAGAAAATGATCAAAAGAAAAGAGGAAGATAAGGATGCATGGAAGCAGTAGGGCAGATAGTGAGTCCCTCATCCTGCCTAATCCATCAATGAAGTATTAAGTAGAGCTCTGGGGCCTGGATGGTTTTGGAGGGGTGATTCATGTTAGAGGTACTCACCCTCCAATCCTCAATCTGATGAACTCTGCTCCAGAGTTCACTCAGTCAGCTCAACAACAACTTTAGGCCAACAAAGAACATTTCTGGGAATCAGAGTTGTGCCCTGTTAAAAGGGAAAGCCCATAGCTTCATGCAGGAACTCACATCTGGCCCTGTGTTCACAGACCCACCCACACCTGGGCTTAATATTTTACTGGGATTGCCAAAACACCACTTTCAAGAATCAGGAGTTCTACAAACTAAAGTCTCCCATCAATTTCTACCTGACATTTCTTTGGCACAAGAGAATCACCTCTCTCTGCCTTCAACAAACAGACCAAAGACAATTTTAAATTATTTAAGGTCAGGAACATGAAAAAGTGGAGGGAGGGAGGCAGTAAATCAATATAGAGAAACTAAATATTCAGAGTTCAGGCTAATTGACATCAGGATGCTAGGCTACCTCTTCCATGAGTCTCCCCTATTTCTCTGTCCCCATTTCAATCACATCATTCCTAATGACAGGTTTGCCTTCACCCCCAGATTAACAGATCCCCTCTTGTCAAACAGCTTTTAGCCACATAGTAGGATATTGAGCATTGTACTCCCTACCTCCCCACAGGTAGGGAGATGGTCTTCTACCTGTATGGGAAAGGAAGGCAACAACTGCAGATACAGCTACCTGGAAGTCTTTGAACTCCAGTTTCCTAACAGCCCTCACTACTTGTTCCTCAGCCCATATAGACCCTGATACATTGGCTTTTGCCTTTTGGGTAGGAGGAAAAGGAAGAAAGAAGCTTCTACTTGAGAAGGATGGAAGCACGTTGAGCATGAAACTTCTTTTTTTAATTTCCCTTTATATTGTGAACTGTAAAAGGCAAACATTTCAACATACAAAGATCAAAAAAGAGAATTGTATATGAAAACATGAACTTCTTTTACAATTTGGCTTTTTAAGAGCATGTTAAACTTGACAAAGTAATCACAAAAGTGCCTTGTTTGTGTCTCCTTCTGAATTCTTTTGTCTTCTTTTATTTTAGGGTTTTATTGATGTTCTTTTTATTTTTTTGCATCTGTTATTTCCACTAAAACACACTCTTCCACAGGAGCCCTTCCTTATAACAAGTATAGGCAAAAATAACTAATCAGCACCCTGGCTATCTTTTAGAATTTGTGTCTATTTGTTTTTAAACATGCCTGATATAGTAATTTGTTTTACTTGATTATATATGTTTGTAAGAGGGGTTTGGGTTTTCTTCCTTTCTTGACTGAGTGAAGGAAGAAAGAATCGATAAAGACATAATGTGAATCTGAAAATAGAATAAATTTTTAAATTAAAAAAATAAGTTAAATGCGTCCTTTTTTGGACACTGAAAATGCAAGAATTTGGCTTGATTATGAATATTTGTTTACGAGTTTTGTCTTTTTTTTTAATGGAGAGAATTGGAGAGAGAGAAAATACATATTTGTTTGCTGGGAAAAAAACTTTTTAAATAATCAATAAAATGTGTCTCATTCTGCATCTCTATTACATAACCTCTCTGCCAAGACTCAAGAGGTATGTAATATCATTAGTCTTCTGGAACTATCGTTGTTCACTATGTTGACCAAAAGTCTGGAGTTTTTCGAAAACATTTTATTTTTTGCATTATTCTGATTATCAGGTAAATTGCTTTCCTATGAGTAGTTTGCAGCGCCAGACCTTACACAAGATGACCAAGGAAATGTAAAGCTACCACTAGCAGACCGCTCTGTTCTAAGGGGAGAGGCTTGTGGGAGCTGTGGGCAATGGTTCCGCATTCCTTTGAGTTCCTTTCACAATGTAGGGGTTAATTATTAAATAGAATCTTGTAGGTTCTCTATACCCTAGAGGAAACTCAAAGCCACAGTAATGCTCATTTACATTTCTATGGGTCTTTAAATTTTCCAGGGCATTCTTCTCATAACAACATAGTGACATAGTATTTATTCTTCATCTCATTTTAAAGATAAGGAAATTGAGGCCCAAGGACATTAAATTACTTCCAAGGTCACACAGTTGGTAACAGAATCCAGATTCTAACTTAGATCTTCTGCTCTTTCCACGCTGCCTTGCTGCTACGCCTATGTCATATGATAAAATATTGAAGGAAGTGAAATGGTTTAGTCCTAGAGGGGGAGAAAAGAGAGGGGAGGGGGGGAGGAGAGCATGAGAAGAGGGCTCTTTATCTGAAGGGCTATGGTATGAGAGAGAGATTGAAGTATTTTGTGCAGCTGCACAAGTGAGAGCCAGGTAAAAGTTACAAGGAAGCAGAGATTAGCTTTGTATGAAGACAGTTTCTAGCAATGGCAGCTATCTATAAACTAGAATTGAGAAGTAGTGAGCTTCTCGTCATTGAAACTGATAGAGATGAGGGGAGATGACCACCTGTCCTAGGCTGGACTAGCTGACCTCTAGGGGCCCTTCCAACTCTAGGATTCTAAATGCAGGCTTCTCACGGTCACCCATGTCCCTGGAAAAGTATGGAAAGTAGAGATTATTTGTATAGGCCACTGGGAAAAGACTCAGTTGCCCTTGAGGAGAGTGCCACCCCACCAACCACTCACTGCCAAGCAGGATGCTGAGGGGGAAGTTGGCCAGGGGCATCTCATTTTTAATTTGCAAAGCTGACTTAATGCTACCCAGTATCCTCTTGGGGATTCTTCTCATTACTCAGAGCTCCATCAGCACACATGGCTGTAAAGGTGGTAACCTGATTCCTAGCTAATAAGGCAGTCAAAGTCTTAGCTGTCTCTGATACCATTTACTCCTTCCAAGAAGAATAACTGCTTGTTCATGAAAGAGAGATGGGAACAATGGAGTCGATCAAAATGCAGAGTGATCTGAAGGGAATGAAATTGACAGGTATAAATACCTCCCTCAAAGGCTTTCATTGGAGACCTAACTCCAAAGCTTCTTCCAACTCATGGACCTACATGGAACCAACACTGGGTACAGAGGGAATGAGACAGAATTTTGGAGGTAAGGAGACGTGCCAAACCCACCTCTACTCTCAAAAGAGCACTATTAGGTTGTATTCCAAATCATTCCACCATCAGAGATTCATTCCTTCGCACAATAGGAATGAGCCCCCTCCATGCCTCTTTTAAAATGAAAATCTCCCTAGGAAGAGTAACATATGAGATAATTATTAGTTTATTTACTAGTTATTAAGAAACTTGGAGCCCCAGGGTCCAAGAGGGAACACTTAGTACTGCTCCTATCAGATTAATCTCTGTTTTGTTGTGTGACTCACTCCCTCGCTGTCCTTGATGTCTTCATATGTAAAATAAGGGGTTTGCCTCAAGCTCACATAGAAACTCGGGACATTTGTGGAGCCACTTGTGTGACTTAGAAAGGTATAAATTCAAATCTACGTTCCAATACATTTTTATTTATTTTGTTAAATATTTCACAATCATAATTTAATCTGGTTATATCTGAAGTAAATTGTCACTTTAAGGTTCCTTCTAGCAAAAACATTCTAGTGGCTACAACCTTAAATTTTGATGTAGGAAAGGAAAGGAAGAAAAGTCTTGTAGCGTGGAGCCTAGTAATGATGGTGGTCATGGGAAGGCAGATATGGGGACTTGAAAGAAACTGCAGAAAAACACAAAGCACCTTAGTTGAATCATCAAACTTCATATACTTCACATACATGGTTTTATCAAGGCCCTGTCCTCCACAACCAGCTTAAACATCAGTTTAAAACAAAGTAAAAACTAAAGGCCCCTTTAACTTGGCATGAATAGAAGAATGGTACCTGGAAAGAGTGAGTGGACGGTCCCACTGTCCCCTGCAGACTAGCCCCTGCCCTGGTGGAATCTGCAGAAAGAGAAAGTTTTAAATTTTATAGAAGGAGGGCCTTCCTAACAATTAGAGCTATCTCAAAGTGAAAAGAGCTGCCTTGGGAAGCAGTGAGTTCTTCAGCCAGTTGGCACAGTGGATAGAGCACTGGGTCTGGAGTCAGGAAGACCTCAATCCAATTTGCCCAGGGTCACACAGCTAGGAACTGTCTCAGACACTTTCTAGCTGTGTGACCCTGGGCAAATCATTTAAACTTTGTTTGCCTCAGTTTCCTGAGCTCTAAAACAGGGATAATGAAAGCACCAAGACCGTCATGAGGACTAAATGAGATACTATATGTAAAAAGCACTTAGCACAATGTCTAGCACTCAGGGCATTGAACCTTAACACTGAAGGTCTTTCAGGAGAGGCAAGAAGCCACTTGTTGTAATGTTGTAAAAAAAAAAAATTATTCTTCTTCAAGATCTCATCTGAGTCCCTTGTAATCCTTGCTAATTTGCTAATTTAGTGTAGATGAAATTCTCTATAGTAGCAAGAGCCATAACTAGGATGGGGCAAATGAACTTCGTCCAGGTACTAACATAAAAGGGGGAAGGGTGTACTTCTTCCCCAGGAGGATACTATTTCTTCCTACAATAACCATCAACAATGGTCTCTGCTAACCCTCGCTGCTGTGGCAGAGCTGCTGCCTCCCAAGGTCTTGACACTGTGGCATCTCTCTGGGGCTCACCTTTTCCTCCGGCTTCCACAGGGATAAGGGTTAGATCAGCCCCTCTCTAGGTGCAATGGCTTTCACATTTTTCTGTGCTCTCCCTATGCTTGCTCTTCTCGCCCCCACCTCAAGTGTTCTTGCCCTCGGTGTGTAGTTATGTTTCTACCAGAAGCACATAGACTGAGGCCCATGAAAATATAGTGTATTTGTTCTTCAACCATTACCCCACAGAGCTACCAATTTCAAGTGAGTAAAAGAAACTTATTCCTTAGATAAACTCAATCTGACTCAGGAAAAGTAAAGGGAAATAGCTATAATCTAACAGAATATGACATAAGTAAACAAACAAATAGATGAGTGAATGAATAAATAAATGAACAAACTAACTTTTGCTTCAATTCACCATTTGTTATATAACTACCTAGGTAGTTGGAGGGCCTAAATTATGGCCTGAATTAGGCCTAAAATGCCCAGATAATGATACCTCTAATTTATTCTGTCTGCATAGAAACAATTGTCTAAAAATTATAAGAAGTACAACGAGTTATTCCTTTTAAGGGAAATCTTTAATTAAAAGAAGAAAAATAAATAAAAGTTTCTAAGAAGCATTGTTATTCACGAAAAAGGAAAATCTCTACATACTTTTTTAGGAAGGATAGAGAGGTTCAGGGAATGGTAAGCTCTAGATTCATGGCTTATAGCTGCATCTCTCCAAAGAGCTGATGTCAAATCTCCTTCAATAATGAAATGGGATTATTAGATATTGCCAGGATTTTATCTTGAAAGTGAGATAATAGTAGATAACCTCTACCTCCTAGGACTCAGATAGTGTATCTTGGTAACATGGGAAAAGTTTGTGGTTCAGAATCAGAGGACCTAGACTGAGATTTTGGCTCTGCCATATCCCACCTCTACAACCCTGGAATAAATCAGTTAACTTCTGAGGACCTCAGTTTCCTCATCTGTAAAAAAGATAGGATTGGACTAGAAGGTCTCCAGGATCCCTAAATCTATGATCCTATGATGATACTATTAGAAGGGATTAGTTTTTCCACAGACAGGGGATAGTAACTATAATAGTTGAGCTCCTTTGAAAATTAAGTTATCATTCATACCTTCATAATTTCTCTTCTCCCTTTATATGTTTCTTTCCCCACTCAAACTTCCTTCTCTTCTATTTTCCACCTTCCTTCACATATTCGTAATGTTCATAAAGCATTTGTTAAAAATACATATTAGCTTTGGTGTATACTAGAGGCTTTCTTTAAAATGCCTAGAATATTATAGATATTCAGAATTAATTATAACTAAGTTGACTTAGCACACAAACTTCTCCATGAAGCTTCTAAAAATGTTAAATCAATGTAGATAACAAAAAAAATTAATGCAAATCAGTTACTCTACTTCTTGAGAATGGGTTTAAAAGATTTCAGCCAATTATCTCTGGGGAGAGGGGGGGCAGGGCAGATTATATTTTCACAGAACTATATAGACTGCTGAGCTTAACTTCAAATCTGGATAAAATTCTACTATCAAATGGATGATTGGTGAGATTTCCAAAAAGCTGAAATGATATAGAAAGACTTCTCTAAAAACTTATATGAACTGATGCATAGTGAAGTGAGCAGAACCAGAACAATTTATACAATGAAAAAGACACTGTAAAATCACTTTGAAAGCTACAAGAGCTATGATCTTCACAATTTCTGCTAAGAGAAATTCTGAAGATGTGAATGATGACAATTTCCAAAGGAACCCAAACATTATAGCAAACTACCACTTGTCTGAGGGAGGACTAATCCCTTTTTTATAGCATATAATAACTCATTCTATAATACAATAACTATTCTTAATTTCAGAGGACTGATGATGAAACACACTATTCATGAAAGAAAGGTGATAGATTTAAGGCACCAGATGAGATACAGACATACCAATGTATACATACATTTTTTTCTTGTTGTTAATCACAGTCATTGAAGGAATTTGTTTTGCATGTATATATAATATATATATATATATTTGTTATACAAAGTGATTTTCTTTTGTCTCTTGTTTTAATGGCATGTGTGTAGGAGGAGAGAAAACATTTCTATCCATTTTTTATAAAATAGAGAGGTCAAAGTGCTACCAATGTGAAATGCTGCATGCGTTTTTAGATGAGGTCATTGTATTATTAGTTTTCCTTAACTGTTTTACTTTGTTTAATTGTTTTACTTTACATTGTTTCTGTTTTTTAGGAAGTGGAAGTAATGTGTAAATGTTTATAGTATAAAAATAAAGCACAACAATAAAATTTTTACAAAAAGATACGGTGATCTCTAAAAACTAACATGGCTTCATCAAGTATAGGTAATGCCAGAGCAGCCTCATTTCCTTTTATGACTGGTAAATCAGGTGAATGTGGTAGCTATGGCTTATAGAGAGTTCAGGAAAGTAGCTGAAAAAGTCTCATCCAACCCTTATATATACAAGATGGAGAAAAGCAGATCAAAGAAGATGAAAATATAGGAACAATTTAGGTAAAGCAGATAATACGCTTAGGTAGATTTGGAACTAATTGAATGACCAGATTAAATAGTCATCAATGGCTCAATGCCAA
>CM053595.1:16701424-16747486 GCA_028646575.1 Pseudocheirus occidentalis
AAAGAGAGAGAAAGAAGGAAAAATATGAGACAATGATAAATGTGAAACAGCATATGACAAAGAAAATCATAACAGCTTACTTGTTTTTTGGGTCTTACCTGGTCATTTTCTTTATTCTCAAAAGCAAAATCAGGCTGAATTGCTTCATTTTCTAAATTTGTGCTAGCCAGTGTTTCAGAGCAGTCTCTGTTACTCTCACTAGCATCAATATCACCAGCAATAACATCCCTAGGAACAAAGATGATAAAATGATTATTAGGTCACATGGAAAATAAATACCAAATACACACACACGTGCGCACACATACAATATCTGTGTGTATATCTATGTATATATGTATGTATATGTGTGTGTGCATATATACACATA
Source organism: Pseudocheirus occidentalis (assembly GCA_028646575.1). Classification (NCBI taxonomy): domain Eukaryota; kingdom Metazoa; phylum Chordata; class Mammalia; order Diprotodontia; family Pseudocheiridae; genus Pseudocheirus; species Pseudocheirus occidentalis. Next base: position 16,701,795 of record CM053595.1, read on the forward strand.
TGTTATAATTAGATATCTAATTCTTATATCCTTAACATACCTCTACTTAGGCTGAGAAAGCATGTAGTTTGTTAAACCACTTGGAAATATTTTGAAGACTATTTAGAAGTTATTTTATCTCAAGTAATCAATAACAAAGGGTCAAAAATTATTCTGATTTCGCATTCGTGCTTCACAATATGGAATACAGACCTAACAATTATTAGTAATTGACCATGAGAGAAGAATATACATCTAGCAGCACATTGTAAAATTTTCTATTATATTCCATGGCACAGTGAAAAGGGTAACAGACGTAGAGTCACCAAGATCCGAGTTCAACTCTCGTCACTTACTAAACATGTGATCCTAGACAAATCATTGTCTGCCTTAGCTTCCTCTCCTATAAAATAAGGATAACAGCAGCTTCCTCCCAGGGATGTTGTGTGGATAAGATGAGACATTATGTATATAACTCTTTGCAAACTGTAAAGCATGATATAAATTCCATTTACAAGTATTACTGTTATTATTTAAATGGTTTGGGAATATTTCACAAAAATATGTCAGTCTTTTTTGTATACAAAGATAACAGTGCTTAATGCCACCAAAAGTACATGTGATTTGTTTTATTAATTGATTGGCCCAACCATAGGAGAGACACATTGTACACATAAACGTACATGGCAACTGACTAGAATAAAGAAAGCACTATGACCACAGAACAAAATGTCCTAAGAAATTTGTTTTTATTGTACCCTTTGGAAGATAATTTCCACAAATAAACTCTTCGGTATTATCTGTACTCTCATTTTCAACCTATTATCAAAAACTTAATTTAAACTGCTCTTTTTATGTCCTTCAAATATTTCTCATCTTCACTTCATTTAAATTGTTGCTCTACTGTATAATCTATATTTAACATTTGAAATAGCTCCTCAAGGACCATTCTAACCAGCTTTTTTCATCACAGAATTATAAATTTAGAGTTAGAAAAGAACTTAGAAGCCAGTAAGCCTCTGTGAATTTCTCACAGACTTTTCAATTGGTATACAATTTTCTGAATTGTTCCAAATTAAAAGATTATGTACCAGAGAGGACAAATATTGTCCTATTCCATAGTAAAATACTACATGGGACTTCTGTGCAAGATATTGCAATGACAAGACAGTAGAAAAGCAAAAAGATATGGCCTTTCACTTTTAAAGAAAATGATCTGAGTTTGGTAAATTTAAGTAGAAAGTTTACTTAAAAATAAAAACCAAATTTCATATTGAAGATAAACTTTCCATTCCTGCATTAGTAAAACAGAAGCATTTTCTTACTGGTTATTAGATCCTTCTCCATCACAATTTATATTTTTTGCTTCATTATTATGCCCCACACCATGCTGTTGTAAATTCTTTAGATCATGATCTATGCTGCTCTGCAGATCAAAAAGGTGCTGTTCCACAGCTGCTCTAATTGTTCTTTCTAAAATGCTACAAAAAAAGAGAATGTGTTTAAGAAAATTTTGCCACAAGGTAACATTAAAACATATCTAATCCTTTAAGCATTTTTAAATGTAAAGATTTAAATTATTATTTAAATTTTAGAACTTTTTATAGGATTAGTTATTTATTTCAGCACTAAATACCTCTGGGAAAGATACCAATTTTATAAGTTACTGTCTCTGCCTTCATTTAATTCAATTCAACAAGCATTATGTTAAGCATATACAGTTACTGTGCAAAGCCTTGTGGATAAAGTCTAACAGGATACACTATATATTCAAGTAAGCAAATAGAAGTATTTAAAAAGCAATTTCAAGACTGGAAGAATAGAGAGGGGGAAAAAGCATAAATAGGAAGAGAATCAAGAAAGAGACATTAGTTGAGCCTTGAAGGAATCAAGTACTTAAAAGAATGTGAGAAAAAGAAGAGAGGAGACAGCACAACCCAAGTATATGGAGCAGCCTTTGTAAAAGTATAGAGATCAGATCAGAAATGGACTACAGAGCATAAGGAAAACAAAGTAAGTCAATTTGAATGTAGAGAATATAATGTGAAATGAAAAAAACAAATCTGTGCCAAATTGTAACAAGTTTTAAATAACAAATGGAAGAATATATATTTTATCCTTAGAGAAAACAGGGAAACACTAAAGCTTCCTGAGTAAAAGGAGTAAGTTGGTCAGACTTGTTCTTTAGGAGTATCAATTTGACAGCTCTAAGGAAAATATCTTGGGGAAGGGAGACTGGGTAGGAGACTGTGCAACAGTCTAAGAAAGAAGCGATTAAAGAAAGATTTAGGGAGACCCATCCTGCCCTACCAGAAAGTCAGAGGGGCGATGGGAGAGGACACAGGAGAGAGCAGATTGGGGGAAGGGCTATACAGTGGAATCACTGTTTTGGGGTATGGGTAGGGGAAAGATGGGGAAAAAAATTGTAACTCAAAATTTCGTGGAAATAAGTGATTTAAACAATAATTTTTTTTTTTTAAAGAGAGATTTAGGATAGTAGCCCTGTGGGAAGTATAAAGGGGATAGAAATGAGAAAGGACAGAACTGATATGCCTTGGTAACTTATTGGATTGGGTGAGGGGAATATGTGTGAAGAGTCAAAGGTCACTCCAAGCTTGTGAACCTGAGTGACAGGAAGAATAATTGTATCAAGAATGATGGTGCCCTTAACAAAAATAAGCAAATTAGAAGGAATGTATTTGGCAGGGAAAGATGATAAATTTAATTTCAGACATGATAAAACTGAGATACCTATATTGGGAGGCTGTAAGACTAGAGCTCAGGAGAGAGATGAATTTTGGATTTAGAATTCTTCTGTATAGAAATAACAATTAAGTCTATCTATGGCAGACAATGAGATTACTGAGAGAAAATAAAAAGAGAAGTATGGAAATATGACATAAATGCAGACAACTATAAACAAGCAATACTACATAAGTGAAAAAATTATAAACTAGAACAAACAGAAGACTAATTGGTATAACATACTGCCTTTGAAAAAAAAAATTTGCTCCATTACCTTTGAATTGAGGTAGCACAGTACTATAAAAGGAACAATGGAACTGAGAATCTGAAAAACGCAAGCCAAAAATTCCACCTCAGACACTTAACTGTATAACTGTAGGTTGTTAGTCATTGAACTCCTGAGCTCCAGTTTCCTCATTTGTTAAACAGCAATGGCAATGAAAATACCTGTAGCACCTATTTCTCAAGGTTTCTGTAAAACTAAAATACAATCATGTGTTTAAAGTGCTTTGCAAACCTAAGAGTATTACATGCCTACTGTTATTAAGGTCTGGTCAAATGATGAAAATACCACTACTACTGTGATAGTCATCCTGTTAATTCATTCCTTACTCATTCAGGAAATCCAGTTAAAGCGATAATGAACCAACAGGATTCACCCATATTCCAGACATCTTCTTAAGAGGAAGCATGTCTAAAACTGAACTCATTATTTGTGTCGTCCCTCTCCCTCCCCCCACACATTTCCATTCTTCTTCCAAACTGCCAAATTTTTGTTGGAGGCACCACCTTCTTTTCAGTATTTTGGGTTCATAATCTAGACACTATCTATGACTCCTCACTTTCCTTCACCCCACATATCTTATCAACTGCTGAATCTTGCCATTTCTACCTTCACATCTCTTGAATCCAACCCATACAGCTACCACCTTAGTTCAGTTCCTTATTACTTCTCATTGTTCTACCAACTTCTTAATTGCCTCAAGTCTCTCAAAGCTCCAGTCAATTCCACACACTGAATTGCTGCCCAAACTAACTCCAGTTGTTTCCTAGTGACTCTATAAGATAAAAAGATCAACTCCTCTATTTAGCTTGTGAAGCTCTATACGACTGGGTCCAACCTGACTTTCCAGCCTCACTGAATATTACTCTCCCTCCCATATTCTGCAATCCAGTCAAATGACCTGTTTTCCACTGAAAACTCTATCTCCACCCCACACCCCCAATGCCTTTTTACTGGACATCTCCCATGCCCAGAACATATTCCTCTTCATTTACAAGGTAGTTCAGGTATCATATTCTACATAAAGCCTTTCCTGATTCCTCAACTTTTAGTTCCCTACCTCCCATACTACCTGGTATTTAAACTAGTTTATGTGTGTATGTATGTATGTATGTATGTGTGTATATATATATGCATTTATTTACTTTATATTTATGCTGTGTATATATCTGTTATATTTTTGTTCTCCCCCCATTATAATAAGCTCATTCCTAAGGATCCTTCCATTCATTGTTAATTGTCTCCCTGGTACCATAGCAGGGAGGTACTAAATGACTGATCAGGGTTTGTCAAGGCCTGATGCCTTGTAGAAGGACCAGAAGGTAAAGGATTCAAGGGCAGAAGATAAACAAACTACTGATTAAGACTGCAAATGGAGGAAAGGTAAGCCAAAGAAAGCAAAGGTGTTGGACTAGGAAAATAAGGGAAGTTAGAAGAAATGGAGCTCAAAGTAAGGACAAATAGCTTTAAGAGAAATGAGGCAGAGAAGAACTGGAAGAGATCATGAAGAGAAAAACTGTATTAAATAGTTGAACAGTTTCATAAAATTCATACTTCATAAAACTGATAAAAATTTCAGATTATCGATATAAAAGCATTCCAAATGAAATGCTTGCATCTCTATAATTAGTTTTAAAAAATTATCCAGCATTATGTCACAAAACGTTCACTAATTATGTAAGTGCTATAAAGTTTTATAAAATGTCTTGTTATAAAGACAATTATCAAGGCTCTTAATGCATTACCTTCAACTTCTAATAAGAAAACACTGAAATAAAGAATTTGCATTCTAATAACGTAAGTACTCTACTTACTCTGCAGAGGCTGGCAAGATGTTGATGGGAGATATATGAGCACTGTAATCAAAACAAGAAATAATCTTTTAAAAATTAAAATACTAACTCAGCATTAGTAAACTAAGGCACATACATCTTCACCAATCAGGAAAATACATTAAATGAAGCACATTTTCAAAAAAGTATCACACTATTAGTTTTTTCAGAATCTTATTAGCTAAGGACATGCAACAGCAGATAGAAAGACAGACAGACAGAGGAATAGACCTGTGCCTTAAATCTGTAAAATAAATTTACTCCAACCTACACTTGCACGCTGATTACACATGTATATAACACAGAGAAGGAAATAGCTCGATTAGTGAACATAATTAGGAAAAATTTACTAAGATGACTAAATAGGTATGACTATAGATTTTTTTAAAATAACTTTTTATTCATATCTTACTAGCTGCTTTTTTTCCCTTCAATCACCATAAGCAGTTCCTTCAAAGGAAGGCAGCGCAATTATCCAGCTCAACTTCACCAACTGTATCAAAGTGACAAGATAATGTGCCACTTAAACAGGCACAGGAGACTTCAGTTAACTGCCGAGTCCCATCCAGAATATTCATCCATGTTAATGTCAACATCGGTTCTACACTGCAAGCTGCTTCCACCTTCACCACTACCTCTCCCAAACACCATAGTTGAATATAGCATGACTCTGCCCCTGTCAGTCAGGCAGTCAATAAACATGTATTAAGCATACCTAATATATAGGCCTAGAAAAAATTGCAAAGCAATTAAAGAGAAATGAGGCTTAGATCAACATCTCATAAAATATAACACAATGAGCTTCAAATGGACATGCAATCTAGATATAAAAGGTCATATCATTAACAAATTAAAGGAGAAAGGGAAAGACACCTTTCACAGTTATGGTTAGGGGAAGAGATCCTAATCAAACTAGGGAAAGAGATGATCACAGGAAATGGTGAAAATAAAACACTTCCCCCTATAAAACTGAAAAGGTTTTGAACAAAATCAGTGCAGTAAGAATAAGGAGAGAAATAGTTACTAGAAAAGGCAAACAGGGAAAAAAACCTTTTTTGTAATTTTTTTAACAGTCATATATTGCACGCGCGCACACACACACACACACACACACACACCATTCTACAGAAGACAGTCAAAAGATATAAACAGATAGTTCAAAGATAGAAATCCAAGCTATCAACAATCATATGAAAAAATGCTCCAAATCACTAATAATTAAAATACAAATCAAAACAATTCTAAGACTCTACCTCACACACATTTGAATAGCAAAGACAATTTTAAAAAAATAATATGGCAATTGTTGAAAGGACTATGGGAGGACAAGCACAATAATCCACTATTAGTAGAAATGGCTGTAAATTAGTTATTTTAAACAATTTTAGAATTTGGCCCTTACAAAGAACTGGAAATCGCAGGAATGCCCAATGCCCATCAATTGGGGAATGGTTGAACAAACTGTGGTATCTGAATGAAACAAAATACTACTGTGCTATAAAAAATGATAAGCAGGCAGATTTCAGAAAAACTTGGAAAAATGTACATGAACTGATGCTGAGTGAAGTGAGGAGAACCAGGAGAACACTGTACACAGTGACAGCAACGTTGTGCAAAAATAAACTATGACAGGCTTAGCTCTTCTCAGCAATACCGAGATCCAAGACAATTCCAAAAAGTTCATGATGCCATTCACATCCAGAAAAAGAACTATGGAATTTGAATGCAGATTGAAGCAGACTATTTTTACTTTTTTTGGCTTTCTGTGGTTTTTCACTTTTGTTCTGTTTCTTCTTTCACAACTAATGTGAAAAATATGTTTAACATGACTGCACATGTATAACATATCAGTTTGCCAGCCGTCTAGCGGAGCGGGGAGGGGAAGGAAAGAGGGAAAGAGAGAAAAATCTGGAACTCAAACCTTATTAAAAATAAATGTTGAGGGGCGGCTAGGTGGTGCAGTGAATAGAGCACTGGTCCTGGAGTCAGGAGTACCTGAGTTCAAATCCGGCCTCAGACATGTAACACAAAAAACTAGCCGTGTGACCTTGGGCAAGTCACTTAACCCCAACTGCCCTCCAAAAAGCAATAAATAAATAAATAAATAGAAAGATAGATAAATAAAATAAATGTTGAAAACTATCTTTACATGTAATTAGAATGAAACACTTTATAAAAGACAATCTGGCCCTTAAAAAAAAATCACTAAGTTATGCATACATACTCTGACCAATAAAATGGTAAATTTAAATTTATTTAATTTTAGAGGTTACTACTAGGCTTAGTTATTCCCAAAAGATCAAAAACATTTTAAAAGGATTCATATGTACAAAAAAAATTTACAGCAGCTTTGTTGCAGCACAAAAATGTAAACTATTAGTGAGGAATGACTGAACACAAGTTATGGTATGTGAGTGTAATGAAGTATTACATGTCATAAAAAATGATAAAAAAAAAAACTTTCAGAGACACCTTGAAAGTCTTGTATGAACTGATGAAGAATGAAGTAAGCAGAAACTAAAACATATTATACAGTACTAATAAGACTTAAGATCTCTGATCAGTGCAATAACCAACCACAACTCATAATGTTATATGGATTCAGGATACAGAATAAGACTGATTTTTCGACATGAGCAATGTAGGGGATTTGTTTTGACCACAAAAATTAGTTACAAAAGTTTTGGTTTTCTTTTTTTCTTTTCTTGAAATGGTGGGAGGTGGGAATAAGGTGAAAAAGAAATAAGAAAGATATCAGTGGTTGTCAAAAAGAAAAAAAAGGAGGAAGTTTGAAATGTTTGCAAATGCCCAAGAAAGCAGAAAGAAAGCCAGAAGGAAACAAGAAGCAGAATTGCTTTCAAAGTTTCATGATGAATTTATTATATATTTAAAAGGAAAAGTATATGTAGTACAGGATTCACATATAATTAATCCTCTCTTCCTTTTCTACTTCGTATATGGAAATGCTTTTTTTATTTGGTGTTTGTTAAATTCAAAATGATAATAAAAAGAAACTAAGGAACTGATTGTCAACTATGAAATGGCAGAACAAATTATAACATACAAACACAATGGAATATTATTGCACCACGGAAAATGACAAAAGGAACAGATTCAGAAAAACCTGAAGCCCTAGTATGAGCTAATACTGAAGTGAACCAAACTGGAAGAGAATACAGCATCAATATTATAAATAAAATAGCTCAGAAAAAACTTAAGAACTCTAATCAATGCAATGAGCAATCACAACTCCAAAAGTCTGATGAAGCAGTACTTTCCACCTCTTGATGGAAATATCATGATGGACTTAAAAGCAGATTAAGATATACTTTTTCAACCATGGCTAAGAATTTTTTCTGTTAGCCCGATTATATTTATTTGTTACAAGAGAGGGCTTATATTTTACAGAGTTGTGGTGGTGAGATATATTATCCTCACAAGAGAAAAGACCATAAATAAAATATTTTAAAACTACAAAGAAGAAAGTGAAAGTAAGTTTAGAAGGGAACAGTGAAGTAGAGTAACATTGATACTACCATTTTATATTTAAGAAAGACTTTTTAAGCATGCTGTCTTGGGGAGAGGGTAGGAGAGGGAGAAAGTTTAAAACTTATGGAAGTGAATGCTGAAAACTAAAAAAAATTAATAAACTTTTTAAAAAAAGACATACTTTCTAAAAAGATATATATATAATAGATTCATTTCATGTACAATCATTTTTCTGGTCTTTCTTATTAATGGAAAGTTCATATTTATTGACTGATTTTCTAATTCACAATAATTATTTTAATTTAAAAGAAAATTGCTCTAATGGTTTATAATGGCTTAAGTATGCCTCCCCACTTGGGCAAGACCTTTCATTTTGCAGGTGGTCACTTAGTTGGGAAATGACAGGTTTACACTTTTTTTATACTGTCCATATATCTGAAAAGTAAAATAAGAGAGATGACAGACTAATAGTAAACAACTTAACTGCAAGTAACCTTGTAAAAATACATTAAATATAGGAGTTTTTCACTTTCAAAGGAGGAGGTAAAATTTTAAACAATTTTAGTCAATGGTTTTTTGAAACAATTTCAGTTTTTTAAAAAATTTGAAACATTAAAAAAAATACCTAAGCAATATCACAAATGTGGGAAAGAAATACCCATGCTAAACTAACATTACAAATTTAACCACACAGGGCCAAGAAAGTCAAAGTTCACCTACTGTTAACATTTTATACTACAATGGTATAGGTAAAAAAGATGCTGCAGTGGTTAGAGAAGGTAAACAGAACAAAGTACGTTGAAATCTATTTTAGGGCCAATAACTTATGGTTTATTCTACGTTAACTCCTACTAGTCTTACTCTCTAAGATAGGCAAAACAAGCCCCATTCTCTGAATGCTTTATAGTTAAAAGGTCACTAGGAGTCAAAAGACCTAGGTCCTAGGACCTGATCAAGTCCTAGCTGTATAACTGGGCAAATCACTTCACCTCCATGTCTAAGTTTCATCACCTACTGAGTAGGAATAAGACCACCTGCCCAACCTAACTGACAGAAATGCTAAGATCAAATGTAATAAGATAGGTGAGGGCACGGTGCTATAAATAAGCGTCTTGTGCATGAGTAAGGCATTGTTAGGGTTACTATTTCAGGATGTTGTGAAATTAAAAGTTAAAAGTTCTCAAAGATCTTCTAATGAAACATGTCAAAGAAGAATCTATTCTGATTACTAATACCACTAATTCTATGTAATAAGACACTGAAAGTCTTAACATTAACATACCCCATTTGGACAATTTATATTTGTACTTGAGCCTCTCTAAAACAGAATTATGTGCTCTGTATTATTCAAGTCAAAGTTTAGAAGTGTGGTGATATATTCAAAAAACATTTGGAAATGTTGTACTTGATACAAGGAGGCTACTTTAAATGCTGTTTTCCTTCTTTCTGCTCTCACAGAAACCACTAGCTACAACAAATCAACATTTTAAACTTACCTTTAGCTCAATTTGTTTCAAGTATTCCCCAAAAAGAGTCAGTTTTAAAGCCAACCAAAATGTACTTTAAGGCAACCCAATTTAAGGTAATAATCATCTCCTAGCATAGTGGACAGAAGTCTGGAATAGAGCCAAAAAGAGCTGGGTTCGAATTCCACCCCAGATACCTACTAGCACCACAACCCCTTGAAATCATTCAACTACTCTGACTTCCCTAATTTGTAAAATTGAGATAGCAACAGTACCTATGCTTCATGGGGTTTTTGTAAAGATCAAATAATAAAATGTATATAAAAACTATCTAAATATGAGCTATTATCATTGGAGCAGAAGTCTTGTCTGCACAACTGAAACAATATGGATCCTACGAAAATCAACCTGAGGTGTGTAAAAACAGTATAAAATATAAAAAACCTGTTCTTCTCATACAGTCAATGCTGACCAGGGTATCTTTAAAAAAGGAATTTAGGAAATCATATGAACATTATTCTTCACCCACAATATTATTCTTGGTGTACCCCCAAACCCAAACCCACCCCAGCCAGTAGCAATTCACAGCACTGCTTGTGAGAACAGAGCCCTTCAGACAAAGTTCACAGTTCATTTCTTCCAACTAGTCAAACCAAACCCACTAAAAAATCTGTCCATATTTACTGACATTAAATAATGAGTGGGACTTGAATAATAATTTATGTCCATAAATATAATAATAATTTATGTCCATAAACAAAGCCTAAACATTTTAAGGTGTTAATTTTTAAGATAAGGTCATAAAATGTTCTTTACTTAAACTGACAAAGGCTCATAAAAACCATCTCCTCCTTCTTCCTTCTATCCATACATCAATTTGCAGAATTTAGTTCATTTTTAGCAGGTGTACATAAGCTAAAAATGAATTAAACATTTGGTACCTTTTGCAGAGACATATAGGCTATCAGAGAAGAGAGCTTTTGGTAATCCCAAGGTCAATACCATGCCATGCCATAATGCCTCTAACAAAACTTGAAGCCCAAAAGTTACTTGTTATTCTAAGATACCAAAAATCCTGCTGCATCTTAAAGAAACCAGGCTACAGCCTATTTTTCAACTAAAGCAACCAATTCCTGGAGCTTGGATAATTTTTATTTTCCAACTTCACAGCTGGAAGCATTGCCTTTTAGTCACACATCCAAAAACTGTAAATTCCCCTTCAACAGCTTAAGAAGTACTATGTTTATTCACTTCCGGGTAAATATATTTTTAGGAAGGACACTGGTAAGCTGGAAAGTGTCAACTGGGATGGAAAGGGTCCCCAAATTTGCCTTTTAAACGTGATCTTTTTTTTATCTTGTTTACTTAAATATTTATTGATTACTAAGTTCAGAATTTTTAAAAACCACATTTAAGCGCTCCAATCTACCTTCTTGATACTCTCCTCCTTTTGGTTAAGTTACCTTCTTCAAAGATCTCTTTGAAACTGATTTTGGCCTACAAGATTGAAAGTAGAGGTTAGAAGATAGAAAGAGGTTAGAAGAACAAGAGACAAGAATAATTGTTGTGAGCCCAATGAAAGATTCAAAGGTATATTAAAAACTTGGTCTGCATCATAATTTTTTTTTGCCAACAATTCATAAGACTGCCACACAATAAGTTTTCAGTAAATTACTGAGTAAGAATATTCAAAATCAAAATACTTATTCCCCACTTTTGAAAAATTCCAAGGCAAAAAATGTCTATTCTAAAGCTACATTATTCTGTCCCTTTACTTCCTATTCACTATGTCATTTAATTTGCAAGTAAAAAGATGGTGTAGGAATATCAGTTCGCTTTGATCTATGCAGGTGAACAAGGAGCTTTATTTAGGCTTTACTACCTTCTTTCCTGTAAATTACATAAAAATATAATATTACATACAATTCTAAATCAGTTGGCCTATCAGCACACCATTAAAAAGTGTATAAGAAAAGCGTATCAGTAAAGACATTAAATATACTCAACAGCTGAAAGACCATGAACAGTTGCTCGAAGAGGTATATAAACAGTTCAAAGGCACCAACACTCATAGGTAAAAACAAAAGGCATAACTGAACGTCCACGGAGAACAAATCAAACTAGAGGTTTGCTGGAGGAGGACGGGATGAGATAAGATGGGATTTCATCTCTAAGGCCACATACAAACTAGACTACATATATCATTCAACTTATCTTTGTGGTTACTGAAGGACAAAGGGCTGGTTAATTACATGAGACAAATCTAGAATATGAAATACATTTTCTGATATAAATATTTTAATAAACTATTTTTTTTCAGTTTAAACCAGTTTCTCAGGGCCTTACTCTAACAGCAAAGCTAACAAAAATCCTCAAATATACTGAAATGGCCTTTAAAAAAAAGACATGCATTCATCAGCACAACTCTGTCTACAGCAACTACATATGGCTAAAAACAGGGCACGAATTCTGATGAGCACAGAGACAGGAGACAAAGAATCCTAACACATTTTTCAGTCAAACTACTTATAAATTCTGCAGACAGATGCTACACACAGATCGTCAGTCCAAAAATGTTAATCATATGTTACTTAAATCATGGCTATATTCATTAGCGATAGTACCAAATGACAAAGCAAGAGAGACACATACTAAATCACAAGGGACATATATTTCTTTAATCTTTAGTCAAGTGTTTTTGCAGCTCTAACTGACTAATGAGTCCCTGCTTGTTGTTCTCTTCTGCTGTTAACTATTAAGAAAGATCAGCTTATACAACCAATAAATTTTTGGAAACCATAAATAATTTTAGATTTATCTTTTTTAACTATTAGAATTTAGAGCTCACATAACATCAAGTTATCATAAAGTCAAGAGTTTGCTCAAAGAAATACATAACCATAATAAACAATACTTCCTCTATATCCTAGCTACACCAAAATTATTCTGATCAACTCACCTGTGTAACAAAACCTTGCAGGCCATTCTGAATATTGTAGCTATTCCCAATGAACATTTCTGATAAAGGCACTTCATTTGAAAAATCATAAAAGCAAGGTGATAAATGCTTATGAATATTACTGGGTTTGATTTCAGTGGCTGCCTTCCAAAGGCTGGGTACTTCTAGACAGTGCTGTGCTAAACTCTGCAGTCTAAATAGCAGACTGCAACATGAGGTCACTACTGACAAGAAGCTACCCAATCAACACTCCAAAAATGTCCTCTCAAGCACTTTACTGTTTTTTAGGTGGAGCACAATCAGGAATCTGGGTGAGAAGCCACACACAGTAACATGTAAGCCGAATCAAAAAAAACCAAGCCAATCACAGATCTAAGGTTCCTTCAAGCTCTGATTAGTCTCTTAGGAACCATAATTTCATTCATTCATATCAAGGACATAAACATCAAGTTGATTTTTGGCTTAAATAGGAAATGCTTAAGTAGAAAACAAGTATATAAACAAGTACAAAATGGCCAGCCTGTAAATAAAAAGATGGGGAGGCAGGGGAGGAGTGAGGAGGGTTAATGAACTGAAAACTCAAAAATAAATATTCTAGAATAAGTAACATGATCTTAGGGTACATTAAGACAGGAATAGTTTCCAAAACATGGGAAGTAATAGTCATGTTGTACACTTGCCTGGTAAGACAACAGATGCATTTCTATGTTTCTTTCTGAAATCTACATTTTGTGAAGGACCCTGACAAGCTGAAGAGTATCTAAAGCAGTGGTGCACAAAAACAGAGGGCCACAGCATGAACCCCCAAGTGTGGATGACCAACCAACAGAGATTGGTCACAACACATCCTCCCTGTGACAGCCAAATATGTGACTTGTCTCCAACACAAATACAGCTATCCTTCACCTGTTAGAGCCCAACACTCTCCAACTCAGTTCTCTTCTGTTCTTATATAATCTAACCTTACATCCTTCCAAGCTACACATCAGCTTCTCAGAACAGTCATGACCTCACCCCAACAAGGACACCCACAGCAGCTGCTGCCCACATACCACTGGGAAACTTCAACTCCTCCCATCCACCCTCCTCTCGCCACCTCCTCCACCCAAGCACATTCACCAGAAAGGAGTATGTGATCAAAAAAAGTCTATAGGCTTTTAGAATTGTTTCTATTTGAGTTTGACACCACTGGTCTAGAGGAAAATAAAGAGGATAAGGAGGAACCTCAAAACTATACCATATGAAGAATGAAAGGTTGAAGAACTGTTTGTGTTCAACCTAGAAAAAGAAGACTGGGGTGGTGGGGGTGGTTCATTTGTCTTCATCATTATTAGGCCTGAAAGATGAACTAGGAGCCAGAAGTGTAAGTTGCAAAGAAGAAAATTTAGGCTTAATTTAGGAAAACACAAACAACTTTGACTTCTCCAAAAGTAGAATGAACTGCCGTGGGAGAAAGTGAGTTTCACTTATCAGAAAAGTCTACCCAAAGGCTAGATGTGATCTAAGGAATTTCTATTCAGACACCTGAGATCTCTTTTCCAGGCCTGTGACTCTGTGACAAATTACACAAGAAATCAGAACAGGATCAATAAAGTTACAATTTGCCTCTCATGATATCCAAGAAGCAACAACTTAACAGTTAATTGCATGAATCTAAGAAACACGAAGAAAACAATTCCTTAATTTCACATTGCAAATGTAACCTTTACAAATCTTCCGTGAGTCTCCACGAATTTGTACCACCAACATAAAAGTAACTAGGATAGAGTATCAGTGTTCAGGAAGATTTCTCCATAATTATGACAGATAAGTAAACAGTTGCAGTAAGTTTCAGTTTGACCAACAGTAGGCACTCAGATTCATTAGGCTGAATATATATAAAACACTTGTGTTATAATTAGAAAAAAAGATTCTGTCTATAAAAGATGATAATATGAAAATTTTAGTAACTGAAATATTAATGATGGCCCTTGCGTTACTTTCTTTTGACTATAGAAGCAACTACCTCTATGGGAGATAGCAAGCAGAATGTTAAGTCGGTCAGTGTTAACATTAGCCAGAAAATCTGAATTTAAATCCTGGCTCTTCTATTTACTACCTATGTGACTACAGGCAAACTGTTTTAACCTCTCAGGGCATTAGCTGAACTTTGTCACTGTATTTCTTCATCCTTGACAATGCTGCCATTGCTCCACTCTCCAAATTGTAACTTCTAAGGACCATACATTGAAGTAGCTAAGCTCTGAACTCCCTGGAACCTGCTTCTTCACCCCTGTTATTTTCTATCATGCTGTTGCACAAGGACCCCTTCTTTTCCTCATGCCTCAGCAAAGGGTACATTCAATCAATTACCTCACTGTTTCACTTCACTGACTCAAAGGCCACCAATCAGAATGTAAGAAAAGCAAAGAGTCTCCTTTTCATATTTGTATTATTAATAATTAGTGAAATGGTAAGTGCTTTTTCATTCATTTACCTATAAAATGGTGGGAGGAGGATTAGATGACCTTTAAGGTTCTTTCCAATTCTAAATATAATATTCTACAAATAAAAACATAATTACTATTATACTAGTATATGAAAACTATCTGGCAAAACGGCCAGACAAGAGTCAGAATCTAAATTTAAGATAACTAGAGAAATAAGAAGAAAGCAGTCGATCCTATTCTAATATTAGGCCAACTAAAGAGCTTTATTTCCTCAGTAGAAATTAGAAAATAAGAATCAGAGGGTAGGAGGGCTAAAGGTAGGGAACAAATGCCTATTTCTCAATCCTCCTATCACTCACTACCTCTTGTCCATCTGTATCTTGCTATTCTCTCTTCAAATCTAAAATTGTAATCCATAATGTCTCTGAATTCCCCAGGCCTAGTCATTCAATAAACATTTATTAAGCACCTACTATGTGTAGATAGGTAGCTAGGTGGCTCAACTGCACTGGACCTGAAGTCAGGAAGACCTGAGTTCAAATATGGTCTCAGACACTCACTACCAGTGTGACCCTGGACAAGTCACTTAACCTCTGTCTGACTAATCCACTAAAGAAGGAAATGGCAAATCATTTCAGTATCTTTACCCAAAAAATGCCATACAGCAGTGGTTCTCAACCCGTGGGTTATGTTCGATTTGTAACAATGAAAATACATCCTGCATATCAGATGTTTACATTACGATTCCTAACAGTAGCAAAATTACAGTTATGAAGCAGCAACAAAAATAATTTTATGGTTGGGGGGGTCACCACAACATGAGGAACTGTATTAAAGGGTCGTGGCATTCAGAAGGTTGAGAACCACTGCCATACAGGATCAAAGAATCAGACATGACTGAATGACTGAACAACATGTGCCAGCTACTGTTATAAGAACTGGAGCTACAGAGAAAGACAAAAGGCAGTCCCTGCTCTCAAAAAGCTTCCATTCTAATGAGTACAATATGCAAACAACTATGTACAAACTAACTATATACAGGATAAATTGGAAATAACTGACAGAAGACACTAGAATTAAGAGGAATGAATAAAGGCTTCCTGTAGAATATGGGATTTTAATTGAAGCTATGAAGAAAACCAAGAGGCAGACATGAGGAAGGAAAGCATTCCAAGCATGAAGGACAGCAAATAAAAAAGCCCATGATGGAGTATCTTATCTGAGAAACAGAAATGAGCTCAATTGTCACTGGATTGTAGGGGGAAGAGTTTAGTATAAGGAAACTAAACGGGTGGAACAGGTTATGAAGGACTCTGAATGTTAGAAGATTTTATTTTCAATCCTGGAAGTGACAGTCTCATCTTCATCACATGCCCAGTATGCATTCCCTCCTCTTCCTTCCCCTTCACACACTCTTCCTCCCGTTTCTGCCTCCCATGCTTTTCACCTCTGAAAACTTTATGTAAATCAGTGTTACTATGGCCAATATTCTACTCACAATTCCTATGTCTTCTCAAACTAAAATACCATTTCTTGGCCTCTACTCCTTATGTGTCATCTCTCCAATTAATAAAATGTAAGACCCTTGAGGGCAGAGGTTTTATATATTTTGCATCTGCATTCTCAATCCTTAGCACAATGCTTGGCATATAGTAAATATTTATGGGATCTTCCAGTGGTACTATTCTTTGTCCAAATAAGAGATATCTAAACCAATAGGGAGAGAACCCAGAAAGCAAAGGAAAACAAACTTAAAACAAACTTTAAAATCCTACATATTGCTTATTATTATTATTATGTAAAGTATATATTCAATAGTAAGCATATCTATTTATGTTCCCTAGACTGAGGAAGAATAATAATTGCAATAAAGAAATTCCTAAAAATTAAAGTTGTTGGCCTGGCAGCATCTAAACAAAGTGACCCCTGGAACCAGAGATGAAAGTCAGCTATAGATTCATGAAAGGATTATCCCCAATACTTGGCAGGAGCAGGCCCAGAATCCAGCCAACTGAACCACCTAGAAGAGATGCTGCATGGCTCGGGAGGACCCTGCAGTGCCAGAGGTCTATCTACCCAGGCCATCTCACAACCTGCTAGCTATGAACTCCTTGGTATGATTACTGCTCCCCTCTATGTGCTATCTTCCCCTCTTACAATGCAAGTTCCCTGAGAGTTGGGATAGTATTCTTTTTTCAAACCTTTATATCACAAGAATTTAGCACAGAGCCCATATAGTATATATTAAGCATTTAATAAATCAATAAATTAATCTAAATTCTAAAACTAGCAGACATTTTAAACCTAAAAAAGGGAAAAGATACATTTTCTCTTCACTTAAAAAAAAAAATGACCAAGGGGCGGCTAGATGGCACACTGAATAGAGAGAGCACTGGCCCTGGAGTCAGGAGGACCTGAGTTCAAATCCAGCCTCAGACACTTAACACTAACTAGCCGTGTGACCTTGGACAAGTCACTTAATCCCAACTGCCCTCACCAAAAAAAAAAAAAGACCAAACTAGGTATTAAAACCACAACTTTTAATAGGCTGCCAGGCCAGCAACTCTAATTTTAGGAATTTCCTAACTGCAACAGTTATTCTTCCTCAGTCTAGGGAACATAAGTCAATATGCTTACTATCAAATAGATACTTTACATAATAATAATAAGCAATATGTAGGATTTTAAAGTTTGTAAAGCACTTTACAAAAATTATTTCATCCTCTCCCCAAAATAACTCTGGAAAGTAGGTGCTATTATCATTTGCATTTTAGAAACATAGAAAGTGAGGCAGACAGATGTTAATTCCCTTGTTATTATTAAGCTCCTGAGGTAAGTTCTGAACTCAGATCTTATAAATGGCAGTAAGTCCTTTTTAGGATCTTTGTATAAAAGAAGTTTATTCCCCTCTCCCCAATGAAAAATATTTGCATTCATGTTTAGAATCTCAAGTGATAAAGTCATAAGCACCTCCACAAGACTTCTGATCCTTAAGGGAAGACCCTAATGCCATTCTCCCACAATCCCTGGGGAAGACTCATGCCCATGTTAATTGGCTAGTATCCTATGTTATTTCCTTTTTTTCCTTTGCTTTCACCCTTAAACCCAACATGAAAGTCTCCCCTCCTCTTTTCCCAATATCTTCATCTGGCCTAATAGAATCCCAAAGTACTGGCATCATAGACAGAACCCTCTACATCTAGCAAACCACAAAACTCACTCATTCCTTTCAACTATACTCAAAAGATCTCAAATAACAGACTGGAAAAGGAGAAAACAATAACATACCTTGCTCACCACCATCCTGGAATCCCAAAAAAAGAAAGAGCATTTCTAACACATATCTAAGATCAGACTTTTCTCATACGAAAAAAGAAAAGTGGATCTCAATGTTCATTAAATTACTTTTGGACACATAAGTTACATATAGATTCCCTTTCCCATCTCTAGTGAGGACATTGGAATATCACATAATTACTCATTTGGAGAGGTATTTGTCACCCCCCACCCCACCCCACCCCCCACCCCCCACCCCCCCTGCCAAAAAAGAAACTGATCAGTTGTCCTCACTTTTAAACTCTGAACTAAAAGAGCCTTTACATTCCTTTTGTTGCATTGAAGGATTTTAATTTAATGGCACATTAAAAAAAAAAAAAAAGCACTGACTCGCAGTGAGGTATAATGATTTCAAGTCATGGTCCTTTCAATCACTAGTTTCTGTGACCTTAGAAAAAAGTTTTACCTCTCTCCATAACAGGTTTCAGTTTATCCATCTATAAAATAACAGGAATATATTAGAACTATTTCCAAAAATCCCTTACAATTTTTTCCTTTAAAAATCATAGAATGATTATCTTTGTGAAATGTGCGTTATAGCAGACATAAAGATTCAAGGTTGACGAACCATATACATATACTAATTAGCCATGTGATTCTGTAAATATCATTTAAACTCTGAGTGTCAGTTTTCCAGTGTCTAAAATAAGAATAAATGGGGTTTTTTTAATCATAGCAGTAGAGAACATTAATACACTAGCTTATAAAGACATTACATATACTAACAAAATAAATAACATTTGTGTATGTTGGGCTGAGGGTATACATTAAAGAATCTCCTCTCAATCTATCTTACAGAATCTGTACCTTCAAGAAATGCAATTGTCTTCAAGGACAATCACAAATGTTCACAAGCAATGCACTACATAAAATTCCATTTTAACAAATGTAACTTCCAGTATGATGTCATTGCATTCCAATTATAAACACAAGGAATATTTCTGTCCATAAAGAGGGGACTATTACTTGGAGGATTTGTTTAAATAAACTAAATGATTCACCACTATATTTGGCAACCACAAAAGTTTCTTAGTGATTCTGTATACTCAAGAGATTGTTTGGGGTTGGGCTAGACCCCAGGACCAGTCAAAAGGCAGGCAAAAAAACTGTCTTCACCTCTGATCTTCTCTATGTGGAAAACTGCACGCTTCCCCAAAATACATACCTGACATCCTGGCAAACAGTTAAGAGGAGAAAAAGTTCAATCCTAATACATTATCTCCTACTACTTCTTTTCATTAGATGAACTGTTTTTCATTATCTTTAATTTTTTTGTACTATATTTTAAACCACAATGCTACCTCAAGACCGTTTCATAGGCTCACTAAGCTAGTAATAATAGCTATTCATAAATGTGCTGTCCTTTAAGGTACTGAAAGCACTTTCCTAAGACAAACCCATGATGTAAACAGTACAAATTCCATTCTTAGCTGACCTACAAATGCCCTTTAAAATACTGATGAAAAATCTCCATCTAGTGACCAAATGAAAACCTTCAATGGCACAGAAGTTTAACTTCCACAAATTCCACTTTTCCATGAGTATTGTTAAGAAAATTTTCCTCTTCAGTTTCCCTATACTTTGCTAGTCTTCTAGGACCAAGTAGAATGAATCTAGTTTTTAGTCTATGTTCAAATACTTGAAATTCAGCATTATGTAAGAACTCTTCTCAGTTGTTCTTTTCTGTCCTTGCCCTGCCTCCATTCTCACCCTCCTTTCTCGATAACCAAGCCAAGTTCTGTCCTTTATAGGGTAAACATCCCCAGTTCCTTCAAACAATCTTCATATAATAGGATTTCCTTTAGGAGTAGGAGGTATTCAAGTTTTTTTAAAAGCCCAATTCCTGAGTCAAAACAATGTTTTCCATTAGAAAGAATGATGTGCTGGCAAAGACTTCAGAATATGTCTCTATGGAGTCTTTCACCATGCAGAACCTTTAAGCATCAGTTACGTACGGTACTATTATTTATGTTCCATCTAGTGGAAAACAAAAATACCTTCACTAAAAAAAAAAAAAAACACTGTAAAAACTGCTATTTGTTTAAGCAGTCATTTACCTATAGAAATGAATAGGAAGGTCACATGAGTAAGGAGAACTGGAAAAGACCTTTTACAAAAGTACACCAACTGTAACTGCTGAATAGTTGGCATGCCTATGTACCATTGCCCCATACAAGACTGCAAGTGTCCACTGAACCCTAAAGTGCAATATAACTGTGAGAGGCATTATAAGCACTAAAGGTAGAGAAGCCATGTCTTAATTATTTTCATATTCATTTAACAACCAAGCTACATATTATATGCAAAACTATACACTATATTTTCCTATAATTGCTTATAGTAAACTACTAATTGCTTAGTGAATTAAAAACAGTAAATGAATCATTAGATGACAGAAGATAGAAAATGGTGGAAATCTTGTAAATTGTGAAAAAAAAATCAACAGCAACTCAGAAAAGTATATAATCAGTATGTACAAAGATAGTATTTTCCAAAATGTATGCAATGGTATTGTTGAAAGTCGTTCTGGGAAAGGATATAACTGAAAAATTCACTTTTAATAGGATGAATATATCCAGAATAGAAAAGCTACTTAGGTGAAGTTGCTATATATGATATACACATACAAACAAAAGACACTGCTGTAAAACATTTTAAATGGATCCACTTTGTTCACTGTCACAAAGAGAAACTATACAGAAAGTAAATAGGACTAAATGTTCCACCTAGCTATCAACCACTTAACTATACTTAAAGTAAAATCCTCATGCTTGCAAAGATTTAAATGCTGTTTCTCAAGCTACCTAAGCAGCAAGTAACAAAGTCTTTCTATAGAATACAGTGCTTAGGTATGCATCAAATGGATAAATAATTTCTATATTAAGTCAAGGAACAAGCAGTCTAAACAAATAATAGTATCAAATAAAATTAAAATACCAAAGCTATAGCCTAGTATACACTCAAAGTAAAAGACACGAGCAGTGTGATGAAGCACTGACTCTGAAAACAGAAAAGCATGCATTTGAGTACTGTCTTTCTCACTCGCCAAGTGTAAGACCTTGGGGTTGTCATTTCCCCCATCTAAGTCTCAGTTTCTTCAACTACAAACTGAGAAAAACAGACTAGATTCTCTTTACTGTTCCTTTTCCAAAATTCTCTTCTCAAATATATCTTCATCTAAAAAATTCATCTCATATTATTACCAGGGCCCCCAAATATAGAAAAAAAAAAAAAAGTAATGTTTTCTAATGAACAGAGTTTTGTAAAATGCTTATAAATAAACTAAGAGAGGAAAATAACTTGCCTAAAATCAGAAAATAGAATCTGGCTCAATTATGAACTTTCCAAATGTTAAAAGCCCTACGCCTACTTATTTTCTGAAAAGTCACTGAGAAGTATTTATTTGAACTCTTAATAGAGTTCAAATAGACTCCCCACTGGAGAAAGAAATGGCAAACCACAGCTTGGCAATAATTCTATAATCTCAAAAGCTATTCAAGAAAAGACCACAGTCTGGTAGGCCCTACCAAGATGGAAACACTTCTTATAGCCCTAATGACAAGCTAGTTAACTATCACCTGAGACTACAAGCCAACCAAACTACGTTAAACTTCTCTGATCAATAGGGTAATAGCTGCTTAATGAATTTTGCAGTCACAGCCGTTTTTGAATATGAGTTACAAAGTAGCTAACTACAATATGCATTGAGGGTTTGTAATCAGCACTGGCAAATGGAGTACTCATGCACAACAAGGAAACTACAGAGCCCTCAAGTATGTACAGGACATGCTGCAGATATCACTACATTGGAGGGGCTACTTTATGCAGAAGTGATACAAACATAACATAAACTTTAGGATCTTTAGGTTTCACCTGTTCTTATTCTTTATTCCCTTCCTCACTACTCATGACAGTAACTTTCAAAGATAGGACTTGAATGCAAACTTCTTTAATGAATGATACTGGTAGGGTGATAGTTCTCAAAAAATAAAATGTTTCCAAAATGTTCTGCAAGTCACGATGACTATCATTCTTTTAAAGAGAAATAGAACACTTTCTCCTTTGGGAAATAAAGAGCACTTTAAAATGACACTTTTACTTTTATTTCTCAGAGATGTACATATTCAGACTCATTATGCCAGGCCATTTGGTTTCATATCTGACTAAATTGGCTCCCATAAATTTCTAATCAGAAATAGTAAGCCAGCTGTGTAGCTGTGTCACCTCTTTAATCTGAAACACACTTAAAGGCATGTTACCTTGAAGAAAACAGAATGACAGTGGAAAAACAGAGAACTTGACAATATATAGCTTTTTTTTAATCCCAGTTCCACAACACTACACAAGTTGCTTAACTTCTTTAAAATTCCATTTTCCTCACCTATAAAATTATACTTCACTATTTATTTCACAAGGTTATTGCAAGGAAAAGTACTCAGTAAATTAAAAATACGATGTGTATTTTTAATTACTTCACATAAGTATGCTGCTGTTGCCACTCTCTCTACTCATGCTGGAACAGGGACACACCAGGGAGGATCTAGACTAGGAGGATCTAGATTAGAGTGACTCCTCTCCCCTCCAAGGCTTCCAAAATTTTACCTTTGTCTACCTACCTCAGTTTCCAGACAGTAGAGGCTAAAGCTTTGACAGATTGGAAGGACTGGCCCTAAACTATCCTGAAGGGTGAGATAATGTCATCTGCCATAAATATGTGCTCATGACTGAAAATTTTCTTCATTTCTTTCCATTAAAAACAATCACTTCTTTTTCTTCCTTTATTCAACTGGTACAACCTCAAAAGTCACATGGAATCTCTATACATATTTCAAGAGTTGAAAACCAAGGTTGTAAAAACTGAATCCTTACCTTGTTGATGCTTTAACACTATTAGATTCCAGGATGTTCTCGGTCATCCTCAAGTGTACCACCTCTGGCATTTCTTTAGATTTCTCTGCACAATCTTCTGGAAGTTCTTCCGACTGCTCTAGCTTTTCATCATCTTCTTCTTCCTCAGAGAGTTCATTAATCTATTAAAAAACAAATTTTAAAAGACTGACAATCCAAATTTTAATGAAATTATTTTATTTATAGGCCAAATAAAAGTTATTATAAAAGGACATTTTGAAGCCAAAATTTAAACAATTTCCTAAATCCAAGTCTCACTTAAGAGAATGTTGTTGATACTTGCTCTACAGGTCTGAAAAAAGGAAAAGTGTGGACTGGAAAGGATGAAATAACAATACATTGGAATCCCATTGAGAACATGACTAGGCCTGCCTTTCAACTACCAAAGAAAACTTAAGCATCATGACTAACATTAGGGCGATCTCATCTTCTGCCCAATTTTGTTAAAATAGAAGATAAGTAAAGGTTCCTTAACCGCTCTCTGCTTTCTAGGTGCACAAAATGAGTTTATTTTAATTCAACAGGCATGAAAAATCCAAGAAGAGCGCACACATACACACATACAAAAGAAAAAACTTACTAAAATTTCTAAAACTAAATCAACCTTATTTAGAATAAGTCTGCTGAACCTGAAATGGTCAAATCTGTGACTTTTCATGGAGAAGGGGCACTACCAGGATAGGATTTGTTCTATTTATGAAGAGTTGTCTCAACATACTATAACTCACTTTTTCCTTCTTAAATAAGAAGACAAATCTAGTGTTTGTTCCCTCAAAGTGACTATTTCAGGAAATAAGTCTCATAAAATAGGCAATGGATGCTAAAATTTGAGAGAGTTTTTAAAAAGTAATGAAAAAGGGGGGGGGGGAGAGGGGGAATCACAAATGTACCTGTTTCAATGATCAAATCTAACTTCATAAAATGTCCCAAAGGTAGATTATGTTGTAAATGGTCTTTGATCATTTTTTATAAACACTAGGTATTTAAGGGCGTAAGAACAATAAAAGCACACTGAATTCAAAACATTCCAATCAAAAATATACTAGAAGTGCTAAGAATACACTTAGTTTTACAATCATGGAAAATGGCAGTGTTCTCTCAGGATAAAGTCCAAATGTGGTTTCTAAACTCCACATTAATACTGCTGTTATGAAAAGGAAAAACCACCATTCCATAAAAGCATCCTATCATGGTTTCGCATTCTGCTTATCAACTAAGAGAGGATTAAGAATTACAGCTTAAAGGGGTTTCTGGGCTCAATTAGTCCAACTCTCCTCATTTTACAAATTAGTAATGTGTGGTCTGGAGAGGTTAAGTAACTTACCCAAGAATTATACAGGTAGTAAAAAGCAAAAGCCAATATTCAAAACCCACCCTCTGACTACAAATTGAAAACTTTTATAGTAACAAGTTAAGAATTGTTTCTGTTTAATTGTAAAATTTAATTATTCTTGATGGAAATGGAAATGCATTGCCAACATTATTGTCCTTTTTTAAGGCAGCTAGGTGGAGCAAAAGATAAAGCAGGACCAGGAGACAGAGTTCAAATCTAATCTCAGACACTTACTAGCTGTGTGACCCTGTGCAAGTCATCTGACCTCTATCTCAGTTTTCTCAACTGTAAAATAGGAATAATAATAGTGCCTACCTCACAGGGCTGTTGTGAGACATATTTGTAAAGTACTTAGTACAGAGCCTGGAATGTAGTAAACGCTTAGTAAATGCCTATTCCTTTCCCCTGTCCCTTTCTGGTATAACTCACTTATGACAAGGCAGACACATAAGTGACTGTCTTGAGTTATAGCACAGAAAGATCTTAGCTACCACTGAGGCATATGGGGCTGACTGTCCTGACTGAACAGTCCGAGACTATTGGATATTAGGAGTTTGCTGGACTACTTTTAATAATTTCTCCCTAACTCACTCTCTTGCTGTCAAAGCTGTCATTTCATTGCCTGTCTCTAGTAGCCTTTCCTTTCCTCCCACATTCTCATTTCTGACAAACTAAGAAATCAAATAGATTTGCTAGAAATAGCGTCTAAAGAAAAAGCAAAAATATGTGTGAGAGTGATCAAGACACAAGTAAAGTCCTGAAGCATTCCCCTGAGGTAAAGCAAATTCAATCTGATAAATTTATTAAGCATCTACTGTGTACACAGAACTTTTCTAGGCACTGGAGTACATACAAAATTTAACTAAGACTGATCCCTGCCCTCTTGAAGCTTACAGTCTGAGGATACATGACACATAATACAAATAATTACCACATATGACAAGTGTTTGAGGAGGACATGAAATACAAAAGGGAAAAGCATTATCAATTTGGGGGATGAAGTAAGGCCCCAAGAAAGATGCAACATTTGAGTTTAGCTTAAAGGAATGGGTAAATGGCAGTATGTTACAATGGAAAGAGGAGGCAGCTAACTGATTTGGTGGATAGAGAGCTGGGCCTGGAGTCAGGAAGATCTCAGTTCAAATCCAGCCTCGGACACCGGACAAGTCACTTAACCTCTTTTTGCCTTAATCTATTGGAAAAAGAAAAGACTTAGTATCTTTGCCAAGAAAACCCTGTGAGGCAGCTAGGTGGTGCAGTTATTAGAGCACCAGCCCTAAAGTCAGAAGGACCTAAGTTCAAATCCAGCCTCAGACATTTAACACTTACTAGACATGTGACCTTGGGCAAGTCACTTAACCACAACTGCCTTGCCTTCCCCCTTCAAAAAGGGGAAAAAAAAAAAAAGAAGAAGAAAAAAGAAAAACCCCAGGGGTGACATGGTCCATAGGGTCACAAAAGAGTTGGACATAAATGAAAGACTGAATAATAACATCAACAAACAGAAGAATGTTATCAGAGTGGCAAGGGGGAACAACGTTAAATTACAATGTGGTACAGCTGTATAAAGAGTACTAGTTTTGGAAAGAGAGGACCCAAGTTTGAGTCCTGCTACTTATACTTACTACCTGTGACACCATGGAAAAAGTCACCTGAGCTCTCTGAGCCTCAAATCTCTTCCTTTCAATCCTAAATCTATGATCCTAGATTACAAGCTTGCCTCTAACATTTTCCATATAATTTAACCTCTCTGAATGTCATATTCTTTATCTATAAAATGAAGGTGCTGTCTGTGGTACCTATATCACAGGCTCACAGGATCACTAAGGATAAAATTAACATAAATTTTAAAATAAAGTAGATAAATCACTTTGTAAACTTTAGTTATTTGTCATTAAATTGTCTCACAGGACAAGGGAAGGCACTCTAGGCATAAAGAACAGGACTCAGTAAAGAGAGAGAGATCTTATGTGTAAGGTGGAATTTGTTCAATTTAGATGAAGAGTAAGGGAGAAGGTTATTGCTTGAGAAAAGAAGAACTGAAATATTAAATGTTTAAGTGTTATACTGTTATATTCACATACAAATCTGTGACACTTTACATAATATGGGTCTTTAGCTATAAAATGCCATCCAAGGTGTTATTGGCATCATCTGAGCAATAAGGACATATTTACATAGGGGCCAACCTGTGTAAATTTTTAAATTGTACAAAATCACAAATAACTTTCATTTCATATATAACACTGGGTTAATATAGGAATAAATACAGAGAAATTTTGGGGGAATGGCTGCCTAGAAAAGGCAGGTATTTACCAATTTAAAACAAAAGTCACAATTAGAAATAAAATCAGAAATGTAAACAACTACCTAATTTGCAAAGGCATCTGAGACTAGAGAAGGCATAAAAGATACACAAGAAGGTATAAAAGAAAAAAATAAACAGGATGGTTTTTTAATTGAGCAAGAATTTACATGCATTCACTCTCCCAAATTTTAGGTTGAGATAATTCTGGAAATATGGATTTGCTACAACTTTCACGCTTGGCAATATAGATACTAAAATGTACATATATTCAATAAAATATACTTAAGATAGGTAAAATCAGTGGTCCATAGAACACACAAATTCTCACACAAATTCAAACTAATTCAAATAAACTTTTACTTTCCTCTATTAACATCATCTCTAAAGTAATCTGGCAAGACAAGAGCGCCAAAAAGCTAAAAAGTAACCATTACTTTCCACCCCAAAATAATGATCATATATAAAGATGAGTTTTTCTAAACTGTTAAGAGTGAATTTTAGAAATTTCATTTAAATAAATGTGCACTAACTCCATGCCCATGAAGCTCTTCAAGAACAAGCGCTTGTCAATGTGCTTAAATGGAAGCTGGTTCAATCAATTTTTTTAAATGTGTTAAGTTCATTTATCATGTGCATAAACGGGAAGTGGATCAGTTAAATTTAATAAATATTAAATGCTTAAGATAAAAAGAATGAATGCTTGGTTCTCAATTTCTCAGTAGCTCTTTAGCATCCAATTCATTCCAGATGTTACTTAAAACTGTTCTGTGTGTGCTTCTGCCTCAACTCCACTTCTGGTGGATCCTTATCCATACTTACATCGCTTCTTTCTTTCACTGTTGTAAGTCCCTTCTCTAGGGCTTCGTGAAATGCCTGCTCTCCAGACTCCAGCTTGTGGAGAACGCTGCTGCCTGCCTTCTCAAATGTATAAAGAAACATAATTATATCACCTCCATCCTCAGATAAATTAAGGACTCCATACTAAAGAGATTGTTCACCTTCTTTAGCTTGTCTCAAACATGTTCTCTACTTGTCTTCTACCAACCATTTGTTCCTTTTTGTAGTCAAAACTATCCCTAAGAGTGTCTCCTGATTTAATTTAATAAGGCTTATAATAGCCAAGTCATTGCATCAATTAGCAACAAGAATGAAGGAAGAAAACAAGTGGGTGGACAAATCTGATTTCATAAAACATGAAATCCAGCATAGATCAGCATTACTACAGAGAATGGGTCAGACCCAACTTTATATTTAAAAAGTCTTTAAGGTCTGGAATCCCTCATTAAGGGACGAAGCAACAGTTATATTCATTCAAATTTGAAATAAAACAGGATTGTTCTGAATTTTCACTCAAATACCTTATTATTATCTCATAATCCAAAGTTTGTCAAAATTACTTAGGAAAAATAAATATGCAAAATTTAAGAAATCTGCTCCCTTCACTTGCATCCTGTTATATTTCCTAGTGTAAGAAAATATTAGTCTTTTAAACAAATACAATATACCTTATATATCACAATGAAAATACAGATTTTGCAAGTTAGTAGGCCCAAAGATTCACTACCTATACACAAATGTCCCAGGTCTCATCCCTCTACCCAACCCTACATTACCATAATTTTCTTCCCAAAAGGCAAATTTCCTTTCCTCTACAAATACAGACAAATGTGTACAGTTTTACTACATATTCCTTAATTTAGCTGTTCTCATTTTTCAGACCTTAGTTAATTTTACCCATACCATTTTTCCAATGCCTAACTAAAAAACAACACAAAATGCATATTCCACAAGTAAATTAAGAGATTTCAGGGAATACAACCAAATCCTCATAAACAAAGAATGCCAGACTAGTCTAATACAATCCAAAAAATTTTCACAAAGGTACATCCTACAATATAGATTACAGCAGTTGTGATACAAATGCTTTATCAAGTCCATGCAAAGAATCCCCTTAAAGTCAAAGCTTAATCTTAGAATTTAGCTGAATGATTCAAATGGTAAATTTATTTTATCCCATTTTGCATAAAGCTAAGTTTACAAATATAAGCAAAAATCACTGAAATGCAAGTGAGCCAAAATTCTCAAACAAAAGGCTATATTTTAGCAATTGAAACATAAACAATGAGGAATTCCTGCAAATGTAACTACTCTCTTACCTCTACTTTCATTTCAAACAGATTATTTATTTCAAAGGAGGTACTTCATAATTTTCCTTTAGTCTTACCATGTTTCCTAAGTTAAGATTCACATATGGTAGCTGTCAACTTCAAAACTGCACCAAAATGTACATGTGTCACCTACTCAGACTACAAAGCCCACCCATACTTTTTAATCCCATATGCACACATTTTTATCCTTCATTCACACAGCAAAATGCATTTGGCATTTGATACTGTGTCATTTCTTTAAAGTTCATGATACTTTAAAAAAAAAAACCAGTCGCTATCCATGTTCATGGCTTAAAAACAAGAGCAAAGTGGAAAGAGAAATATTCAAAGAAAAGTCCATAGAGAAGATGGCAGGCAATATCAAAAAAAAGTCCCATCTCAAACATTTCTAAGCACTGAAGAAACTACCATTTATCTAGAGTTCAGGTTATACACAGAGTAATACCACTCTAATTCAAATAAAATAAAATGTCACTGAATTACAAATTTATTTTCCAAGAAATGCTTTTATTACCTGCAAGTAAACACAGTAGCTAACAATTACCAAAGTGTTTCCAAGTCCAGCCTTGGCCTATTTTAATGACAAGATGAAGCTGCTTTATAATCAAAAATATACATTCACTGAAAAATATGTTCATTAAAAATTTGTTCTTCAACAAAGTTAAAATATCGCCTGCAAATACACAGAATATTATTTTGCTTGGTAAAATCATCTTACACTAAAAAAAACAATAATTTCAATCCAGATCAAAGTCACAAAACTCTAAATGGACTCAAAAATCATGAAATTTTATTGTAACTATCACACTGAAATTTTTTCTAAGGGTGAGATACTATAATCCTAAACTATTTAAACTATTGGAATACCAAATAATTTTTTTTAACTACAATGTATCCAAAGACAGAGAATTTAATCTCTAAAAGAGAAATTAAATGTGCAGTCTTATTTCGGGTTCAAGGCATTTCCTACTTACTACATAACTATATTTCTGCACGACAGAAGCTTAAACATTTTAAACACCACAATGATTTTTAACACCTTGGAACTAGGAGGAACAGGTCCTTGACCCTGATATCAAAAATTCAAATCAACAAAGTAGCTTTTAAATTGTTTACTTATCTTTTAGGTCTCATTTCTAAATCTCATCTATCTCTAATACACCTCTGCAAATAATCTTGTACAGAAAAGATAAAACATTTTTTCCACAGTGGATAGTCTATGGTTAAATGAATTTTACATTATAATCCAAATAACAGACCAAAACGCATGCTCTAGGTGTTTGTTAATTTTTTAATTCACGTTTTTTACAAATCACATATTATCTATGGGCAATATACGGCAACTAATAGATGAAGAATCAATGCTCACA
Organism: Pseudocheirus occidentalis; assembly: GCA_028646575.1. Classification (NCBI taxonomy): domain Eukaryota; kingdom Metazoa; phylum Chordata; class Mammalia; order Diprotodontia; family Pseudocheiridae; genus Pseudocheirus; species Pseudocheirus occidentalis. Next base: position 16,732,400 of record CM053595.1, read on the forward strand.
TTTCTTAGAAAGTAGTTATAAATCCATGGTTTTAATATTTTAATGAGCCTTCAAAATAGGACAAACTCGAATACTCACCTGTTCAGTTAGTGAACTCAAATCATTAGTAGATGAAAAATCTTCCTCTTCATTCTCAAAGAACTCATAGTAGTTTTCCAGAAGTCCAGCCATTATTCTGCTTACTATTTCTTGCTCTTTCAAATCTTCCACATCTGTATAAATGCTAAAAATACAAATGCTAAATTTAGTTGAGGAGTCTTCATCAACAGACTTGGCAACAGGAGACTTTTCTCCTTCTATAAGAAACAAAAACTACTTTTGACCATACTTGAACTACCTCAAAGATGATTTGAAACACATTTTAAGTCAAGAGGCAGGTACCCTTTTATTCTGAACTCTTCAGAGCATTTGATTTAGCACCTTTGAGCCTCAGTTTTTCCCATTAGTAAAATGGCATTGTATACTTTTCCCAATCAAGCGGGGAGGATTAATCAAATCTATCATAAAAATAATATCCCATAAAAGTCTGAATTCTCTAAAAGGTACTACATTTCATAAATAATACTTCATAAATGCAAAACTCTTTCCCTCTGGGTTAAATGCATACATTTACAAAATAACTTACTGGAAGACATCTGGACCAAAGACAGCAGCCAAAGAATTTGCAGACCAAATTTCCTCATGATGTGATGCTACATTGGCTAAAAATCTACACAGAAACTTCAACAAACTGTAATTAACAGGTGGAAGCTGTTGCAAGAGGAACCTCAACTTTCTTCCAAATTCATCTTCATTATTATAATCTGTAAAGTGTAATGACAGGTTTTTAAATGAAGTAGAAACAAAGCTCAGATATTCTGCCAACTTCACATTACTCTTTCCCCATCATCTTTTGACTTCCTGTAGTTAACAGCCTTTGGCTTTTTGTTTCATTTAAGGAGGAAGGGAGAAGTTATGAATGGGTGAGGTAGAGGTGGAGAGAAAGAGTGAAGATGAGAATTAATTCAAAAGTTAAAAGTGTTTTTTCCTCATCTACTTCTCATTAGTAGCATTTTTTCCTTCTTTTCCCCTGTTTCAATTTGCTGTCCAATATGTCAGCATAGCTGTACTGTTCAAGCAGTGCCAGCAGCAAAAAGCTAACTATACCTAAGCCAATATAAATAAGTCAGCGCCAACTCCTGGGGAAGACAAATTCACAGAAGTAATTCCATCACTAATATGTCAGCAATACTTTTCTACTTGGGTAAATTGTAAAATAACTTGTCATAACTATATTCCATGTTTTCCCATTCACTAAAGAATTAAAAGTACTGCCTCGATATTAGTGAAGGAATTGCAAGATCTTATTACAGAGAAATTAATGCCATTTTTTCTGTAATACCAAAAGAACTAAAAATAGGTGGACTACTACTAGAAGATTAAGGGGGAACATTTAACATTAGGCAAAAAACTTAGGAGTTTGTCCAGACAAATGAATTTTCAAATTACTAATTTTTTAAAAAATGTAACAATGGGTCTCCACTATACTGTATGAGAAGAATGATCAAAAACAAGCGCTAGAAACATTGACAATCAAGGCAAAAAGGAACTCTACATAAAGAAAATAGACTCAGTAAGCAATGTAATTACTTGAATGCCACTTCACCTGTCACTGCAAAAAAAAAAAATGTGATTCATCAAAGGGCCATATCATTTTTGCTAATCTCTCCATAAGTTATATGTTAAAATGAGAACAATCTAGAAATGAAAAGTTCAGTCTACTATTTTAAAAAAAAATTCATTATATCAAGATAATATCTAATGCTGTCCAACACAGACAAATATAATAGAATGAATGTAGTTAATACTTTAAGGTATGTAAAATGCTTTACAAATAGTATCTTATTTTACCCTCACAAACACCCTGAGAGGTAGATGCTACTATTTATCCTCAATTTACAGATGAGGAAAGTGAGACAGAAATTAAGTGACTTCCTAGAATCAAAAGGCCCAATTGGAAGTAGCGTCAGAGCCCAAATTTGGCTCTTCTTCATTTCAACATTTTTTTATCTACTGTACCATCTAGCTGCCTTGTTAAACACATGTGACAATCCAAACCAGCAGACAGGTATAAAATCCTGGTGACAGAGAATAGCATTTTCACATGATATCATTAAATAATATTATAGCCATAAACGTACACATTTTATTCAAACTTATAAGAAATCAGACCAGGACATTCTTCACTAAAAATCTTGTTTACTATAAACTTATCAAAAGTACACACACCAACTCATCATAAAAATAGAATATTAACAGGGATCTGGATGGCTCAAAAATCAATCCTTTCCTCTAGGGCAGAGTTTCTCAGCCTGTGGGTTATGTTCAATTTAAATACGTCCTGCATATTAGATATTTACATTACGATTCATAACAGTAGCAAAATTACAGTTATGAAGTAGCAACGAAAACAATTTTATGTCTGTGGGTCACCACAACATGAGGAACTGTATTAAAGGGTCACAGCATTGGGAAGGTTGAGAACCACTGCATTAGGGCAGTGGTTCTCAACCTGTGGGTCACAATCCTTTCACAGGGGTCGCCTAAGACCATCAGAAAACACATAAAAAACAAAAAAACAAACTGCTCCTCTATCCATCTCCAGGCAGGTCTGCCCACATGCAGATACACCTACATACGAGTATTAAAGGGTCACAGCATTAGGAAGGTTGAGAATCACTGCTCTAGGGGATCTGCAATAAATTTTATATAACTCAAAATATGCAAGCATATTTATATTAATACACACATGAAAAAATACCAGAAATAAAAAAGAAACCGTTCTAGAAATGTTTTTTTAAATATCATTACTATTAGAAAAGCATGAAAAAAGACAATAAAGGATCATAAAAATAAAACTGGTGATAAAGATTAATTCTGAAAGCCATTAAAAAACTGAAGTACAACAGAGAACACTGTATTTTGCTCATCATTTCACAACATTAAGCTGAGTTGAGCTCTGTCATCAGAATATATGGGACAAAAGACAATTTTTCTTCACTGGCCTCTAAACATAAACCAGAGATTCCAACAGACAGATATAAAAACTGATACTCTTTCTACTTTCAAATAAAGTTACTGAATATTATCAAGGGTTGCTTCAAAAAATCTAGATTTTTCAGAGCTCAACTCATTTTCCTACATTGTTTTCTCTTCATCACTTCTTACACTGGTGCCCTCTTCTCAAAATCAACTTGTAGCTAAATTGGTATTTCTTTTGTATACACTATCTATTTATGTATCTTGTTGTGTCAACCCAACTAGACTATAAAGTCCTGGGGTGTGGAGCTCTTTTCACTTCTGTCTTTTCGTCCTTGTTGTTTAGTACATATAAAGCACTTAATGTAATATGTGTTTACTGATTCATGCATACGCATGTATTTTTTAACCCAATGCTACCCTGCCTGCTTAGGTACAAACATGAATGAGATAGATGGAATATAGTAATATAAATGTCAGAATTTCCCTATTTTTTTCTTAAGAGTCACTGATAAAACACAGGAATCTTAAGAGGAAATCTGGCAAGTGGACCACAACAACCACAGAATCACTCCCATAAACTATCACAAATCAATCCTAATATACTATGAAAACAAATTTACCTCTTTCAAATCCTCTGCTTTTATATTCCCATGTGAAAAGCTATCCAAAAAATAAAAACTGGATTCATTTAATTTATTTTAGATTTGTTTGATTTTCCTTTAGATTGCTGTTTCATAGCCTTCTGGATGGAATCCAGGGATTATCATGAAATGCATGACCTCTATTTCTGTGTTCTGCTAGTTGGAGTAGGAAGCCTGTAAGTGGCACCACTAACTGGCACCTAAAGAAACTGCTGGTGATACTCTGTCACGCTCAACATCCCCTACATTTCCCTTCACTCTCACACTTTATGCTCTCCTTTTTTCTTCTTCTTAACCTATGCCTGAGGCCTATCAAGATCATTCGTGAAAACAACTGTGTTCTACTGGCCCTTACACTAAGGCCACGCTGACTCCAAGAAAGACCATAAAGAAAAAAAATTAGGGGCGGCTAGGTGGCGCAGCAAACAGAGCACCAGGCCTGGAGTCAGGAGGACCTGAGTTCAAATCTGACCTCAGACACTTGACACACTTACTAGTCGTTTGACTTTGAGCAAGTCGCTTAACCCCAATTGCCCTTCAAAAAGCAAAAAAGAAGAAAAATTAATCATAATCCCATAATGACCACTTCACTCAAGATGTTCCCTTCAAAAAAGTGATAATGTTACTTAGTAACTGGATCTTAGTCATCTATAATGTTACCTTGAGAAAGTTGCATCAAGTGAATATGCAAGCTACCAGGGATGACAGGTTCTGGAAGTTCTTGAAGGAAAAACCTAAGCAGACTAATAGCTGAGGGAACATCTGCTTCCTTAACCAGATCCACATCTTCTCCATTGTCATATCTCTGCCTAAGCCACTCCACCGTCTCAGCATTTCCATTGACTTGAAAAAGTCCTTCTTGCTCCAGACCTCCTGTATTAGTAAAAGAAAGGAAAAATTTTCAAAGCTACATTTTAAACCAAATAAATACACATATCCTCCAAATGTTTAAAAAAATTTTATTAATGTTAAACAACCCTGGGCTTATACTGTTCAGCTCGTTACATACGTGAATATGGTTTCCATACCCTACATTCCTAACCTAACCTTTCCCCTCCCTTTATTACCCCCCTCCAATAAAAAATACTCTTATCTCTACAAAAATACTCTAGATTCACTGATGTTTTTAACTTGGTAATCCTTTTGAAGAAGCTTAAGTTCAATTAAAGAATTAAGAAGGCTACCAAAACAAAGTTTTCTACTCTATTTCCTCCCTGTGTCTGAGAGGTCAATGGGAAGAGGACTTGTGTTGATTAAAACAAAGGCCAAAGAATGCCTAGACTAGCCCTTTAAAATAGAAAGGAAATATATACCATGTTCCTCAATATAGTCCACAACGTGGCGAACTATGAATGGAACCTCATTGTCTGGATGTCCTCCCTGCTGCAGCTCATCAAGTGGAATTCCAAATATTTTGTTAGCAAGTACGGAGTTGCAGTTACTCAAGGAAGGGGAGGAGCTCTTCCTCATATCTTTTTGCAGCCAGAAATCAAAGCTGTCTTTTCTGTCAAATGAAAGACAAAAAAAAGACTACAATGATTAGCAGGTAGCAATATGACTAAATACACACCAGAGATGGCTTATATCTGAATGTGCTCTTATGGATCCAAGTTAATTCCCAAATTTCTGACCCATGAAAAGAAACATCTTCTATGTTCACTAATTACATTTCAGTACAATTAATTATCTAAAGTACTCTATTATTATGGATTGTTTTACTATCTCATGAGTTTTGTGAATCAAAACACCTAGAATATTTAGTAGACCAGATTCTGAAATTTAATACCATAGTCTACTACAGATTTCAGAAAGCAACTTGAGACAAAGAATTTGCCTCTTAGAGGTTAAACTAGTCTTTCCCAAGCTTATCCATGAACCATGACTAAATAAACTAGATTTCTGGACCTTGACAGACAGAACTAGACTTAATGATCAAATGATATTGCCTCCATATGGCTTACCATAACACAGAAAGGTCCAGATGATTGTTTCCATTCTACAGCTAGAAACAATATTCCGGTCTCACTGCTTTTACAGAAGAGTCAAGTATTACTAAGAGGCTTGTTATCAGTAAGATAGGCCCTATGTGAACAATTCTTTGCCTACTGAAACCATGAAACAAAGAAAAAAGAAAAGGACCGCTGGTCCTAAATAGCCTGGTTCTATCATAATGATGACAATAGTGATGGTGATAGAAATGAGGCCAAGGATACTATCAGACTGTTAACAAACATTAATGTAACAGAGAGGTTTTTATCTAATGCCAAATTAATATACTCACAGTAGGATTTAGTACCAGAAAAGGTCAGTCAATAAGATATTAGCAACCACTGACCCACAGATGTAATTTTTCACATCTATATTTTTATGATACTGAACTCTTCATGTATTAAGATTATTACTGACAAAAGCATGAAGAAATGGAAAGGCGTTCACAATCTATTTTCATTAGTATACCACACAACCACCACATTGATCCAAACTTCTAGAAACACAAAATCCCATCATGTCTGTTCATTACAAAATGAAACAAAACAAAACCCTCCGACAGAGCAATACCAATCTTAAATGATACACAAGTTTCCTTGATGAAAGCAACAGCATGGGATTATATTCAATAATCTTCTGATTATCAAGGTATCAAAATGCCAAAGGTATTGCCAATGCTATTGGAAACTGTCCTGCTCAGAATCCAAAAAGAAAAAGGATTCCCTATAAATGGCATGGGACCTAGATCCTTCTATTTGTAGATAATATGGTAATGACTACATCAAGTTCCATTACATTACAGGACTTTCTTATAGATCCACAGCCACTCAAAGAGTCTAGCTGGGAATTCAGAGGAAAAAGCAAATGGATAAAAATTGCCTACTATTCAGATGTCGTACAATTGGATAGATGATGCACTGAGTTCGTTCTATTTCTTAGACAGAAAAATGGACATTGAACTGATCCCAGAATCAAAAAGACAATAGTAAGTTATTTGGGGAAAACCTGGATATTTTAGGAAACTGCAAAATTATTTCAATGATCTCCAATTCTATTCAACATAAAAAGTGATCTTTTGAATTCCAATATTCTAGTGATGTTGCATAGTTATGAATTATGGAACATGTCAATTAAGTTTAAAAAAAAACATAAAATATGAAGTGCTTATCATGTGCAAAGCATTTTGTTGAATGCAAGGGACACAAATAGAAAGAGGAGTCCCTGTTCTCAAACACCTTGCATTCTTTGTTCTTTCATTTCCAAAGAAGACCAATGACGTTACGGGTTGATGTCTTGACTTGTGTGTCAATCGGATTTAAGTGAGACAGAAGTGCACAAAGTTATTAGCCTCACTCTCTCTTCCAGAGACATCAATGTCCAGTGGTAAGATAAAAATCAGGATTACTGGCTATGGCCCAGGACAGAGTGAATGGCCTTAGCATCTTGATGTCAAGTTTTAATCATTCTACAGTGCCTGCTTCAGTCACTTTCACAACTGTTGGAACAAATTGATCTCATCTACCCATTCCTCTGAAGAGAAGCCTTCATATGCCTAGAGTAGACACCCTCCCTAACTCTCAGATGGGTTTAACACATGTTGGTTACTCTCAACCTGGTTTAGCCCATCTGCAAAGATGGTTTTACCACAATGCAGACTCTGTGCATCTACAGTTTCCTGGAGCCACAGATAAAAGAGTTAAATAACAGCTGGACATCAAAAGTGGATGAGCACCCCTGAAAAGAGCTCACATCAGAGGTGCTACTGCTCCCTGAACAATCCATAGAAATGCTTGCATTCTAATGGAAGAGAAAACAAGGTTTCATATGCAAGCCCCATATCCACTTTTAATGTCAAACTGACAGTTATGAAGAACTTTGGTAGCAAGAACTTTCTTTTCCAGGTCTTTAGCTGTAAAGAGAAAAGCAGTGCAGAAGTAGGGGCAGGTTGCACCTCCACAAGAGCTGATTCCTTGGGCATTGACTGAGAGTATTGGACTGGAAGCCAATCAGGTGGGTATGAGAAAGAAGACTGCTATTATTCCCTGGAATCTTTCCTGGGCTATCTCCAGGTCTAAGGAAAGGTGGTCACCAAGGTAATGATAATGGTTTGGCAAGAATACACAGCCCCAGTAGACACTCTGAAACTGGGTTGGCTTGCCTACCCTATGGATATGAATTTGTTAAGTTGGCTGACACCTTGTTCCCTGGGATTATGGCTATAGGGGCTAGGCTGGAAGCAGGGCCAATAATCTGAACAGTGCCAATAGCCCCAGGGCTCTGGGGCTCAGGGTCATGAGGGAAGCTGGTGTTCAAGGTGGTTGTGGGTAGTTAGACCCGCCCAGCACATGCCACTTCTTACCTCTCACTTAGGGTGCCTTGCTGACTGAGCTCTGAAGGAGAACTATAGACGACTCAAAAAGCAATGAAGACATAGGACAGCAGTGGCCTTAGAGTCAGGAGGACCTGAGTTCAAATCTGACAGTTGTGTGACCATGGACAAGTCATTTAACCCTGACTGCCTTGCCTTCCCCCCTCAAAAAAAAAAAAAAAAAAAAAAAAAAGCATAGGACAGGTCCAGGCATATTACAAAAAAAAAACTTGCACTTACAATCCTAAGTGCACTTATCACCCAAATGTGCTAAGAAATAACATCCAGGGGGGTGTATGATTAAAAAAAAAAAAAAGGAGGTGAGACAACCATGCAGTGAGTGATAAAAATAGTCATCGAAGTATTTTCACCAGTACCTAAGAACAAAAAGATTGAGGGGAAAGTCACAAATGTATTGAGTACATCCTCAGTGGAATATTTCAGGAGGGGGATGACTAAGAATTGCCCAAAATGAGAAAACATGAATGGATGGTAATGTGCATGGATGAAGGTAATACTCACATCAATAAAATCACATATCTATTCAAATACTGAACTGTAAGTATTTCTGTATGACACAAAAGTAACTCTAGTTTCTATAAGTAGGGTAGCATTTTTGGTTTTTTTAAGTCAGATTAAAAAAAAAAAACTATCCCTCCATTTCCACTACCAAAAATTTTATTTATATTGTCTTTTAAAGGAAATATACAAGTTTAAGTGCAAAGATAAAGACTTGGTCTAAGCTCTTCTGATTATATCTGCTACAAAAATAACAGAGGGAAGAATGTTTCATATTGCCTACTCCAATTCATGTAATCCACACATGATCACAGAAAACAGGTATCCATCCAACTTTCAAGTTTAAACTAAAATTTTTCTAAGTCTCCTATTGTACATATGTAAGTGCATAGTATGCTACTTATATCAAGGTACAATGTATTCAGCTGTGACCGATCAGTCCAATGTGAGTTTGGAAGGCTCCATTTAGAATGGAGACGTCTCTGAATTTGCACAGTTCACATTTCCTTTGTGCTACTGAGATTCTACTTTACTCACAGGGTACAACATCTTCTTTGATACAGGCACACCATGCTGGACAGTCCTGTGCCAGCATCACCACATCTAACAATCAATACTAAAGTTCTTCAGAGAGACCTTGAGAGTGCTCTTATGCATACTTCTTGACCACTGTTTGAGCACTTGCCTTACATAAGTACTCTGTGTAAAATAGTCTTTTAGGTAAGCATATGTTTGGCATTTAGGTTTTGTAGCCAGCTCCCCCAGAGTTGCACTCTTTACAGCAGCATCTGAATGCTTGGCAGTTCAGCTTAAGAGAGGACCTCAGTAGCCAGTACATTATCTTGCCAGGTAACCCTGAGAATCTTCCTAAGACAATTCAAGTAAAATCAGTTTGCTTTTCTGGCATGATGCTGACCGTCCAAATTTCACAGGCATGATATTATTGTACCATAAAAGGAAAGGGAGGGTTTCAAAGAAACCTGGGAAAATTTTGATATAAGAACAAAGTAAGCAGAACCAGGAGAACAAATAATATAATTATTTCAACAGTGTAAAGAGAAACAACTTTGAAAGATTTAAGAACTCTGGTCAATGAAATTAGAAATCATGACCCCATAAGAATAATAAGCATGTCCTTCAACCCTCTTGGTGAAAAGACGATAGATTGTAGTTGTAGAATGACACGTACATTTTCAGACATGGTCAACATGGAAGTTCGTTTTGCTTATTTTTCTGATTAGGGAGAGAGGAAAGAAAGGGACAAGCAAAAGGGTAAATCACCCTCCCACCAAAAAAAGAAGAGGATAAGGAATTTAACAAAACATTTTTTTTAATGCACAAAGGAGATCAGAAAGAATTAGACAAATAGGATAGCTTTGAAAGTTACATGCTGAAAAGCTGTACATAATAAAACTTTGCAGTTTAATGTACAGTCTTCTTTTTCTGTTCTCTTGTATGCGCATAAGATAGTGCTTGTTTTATTTAGTGCTTTAAGTTCAAGGTAAAAAAATAAAACTTTAAAAATAAAATTCCCTTTTACCCCTTCAATTACATTTCATTTGTAGCCCTTCGTAAGAAGCTATCACGTGTGATAAAATTACACTGCACAAAAATTTCTTTAAGGCTTTATTAAATGTACCAAATATTTTCAAATAAAGAATATGCTTTTAGGGGCAACTAGGTGGTGTAGTGAATAGAGCACCAGCCCTGGAGTCAGGAGGACCTGAGTTCAAATCCGGCCTCAGACACATAACACATAACACATCACACACACACACACACACACACCCCTCTAGCCATGTGAGTCACTTAACCCCAACTGTCCTACCTTCCTTCCTTCCTCCAAAAAGAAAAAAAATAATTAAAAAAAATAAAAGAATATGCTTTTAGAGGTCCATCAAGAATATGCAAACATAAAGGGTTGGAACATTAGAGTGAATCTAGCAAGTCTTGGGAATAGTGAAAATAAGTTCAAGGGAACAGTTTTTGTCACAAAGGTTAAAAACTGTGGGTAGTCCTAGGCAAATAAATATATAGGCTACTACATTACATATAGTTGCCATACTTGTGTGTCTGTGTGTATGTGTGTGTGGGTGGGTGGGTGTGTGTGCACACGCACGAATTTCTATATCAGTTAGGAAAAAGGACTCAAGCAAAATGGATTCTGTGTTATTAATCAAATCACAAAAACTACAGAGTCTCTTTTTAGGAGGGGACTATTTACCATTTTAGAAAACTTACCTTTGAGTACTTAAACACCTAAGTTTAAAAAATGGTTTCTGCACCAGCTACCCTCACTGAGCAAGCATTCTTTTGTCATTTATGGCTGTTTGAGATTATGGCAGAAGATGAGCCTGTAGTTCCTCATTGAAGAAACGCAGAACTCGATCAGTACTTCAGCAGTTAATCTACAACAAGAAAAAACAAAATTATTTCAATCTTTAGATCACTTCTAATTTTCAAAAAAAAGGCAGAATTTAAAAAAAAATCTATCCACAAAGCTACTTTTAGATGATGCTGAATGATCAGTTACCTGTATCCCTTAAGAAATGGGTAAAGCAAATTCCAAGTTCATGTTATGAGCTGAATGCCTTTTTACTACTAAAAACCATCAGAATTTATTGATAGAATAATTAAGAACAGTTCAGGGAATAAAATACTGCCTAAGTAAGGAATAATTACACTTTAAAATTCTTTTCTTATTCCATGTATGTCCCATATTCTTCTAACACTCACTCCCTCAAGCACTGCAGAAGATATAAAGGTAAATGTGACCTGGAACAAGCAACATATAGCCTAGAGGAAGAAGACCTATATCAAAATAAATATAAAAGAAATTAGTCCTTCGTCCTAGCCTATACAAGGAATTACTCTCTCTTCCTTGCCTATACGTGGTTTTTAGTATTTTCCAAAAAAGAGAAAGCAATGGCATAGGCTTGATGACATGATTTAAAAGTGCAACTGCACTTTTCTACCTTCTATACACATGTGTGCATACAGGTATATGTGTATGTGTGTACACACACAGAGCTTTGATTATCCTGTCAAAACTATAAATAAGTTAGTAGAAGACAGAGGTCAATTTGTCACACATGCACTTTATTTCTAACAGTCCAAAAATGAAGCTTTTAGAAATAACAGCAAGTTACACTGTAGCACTCAGAGTTCAGGTAAGCAAGAAGCATCATATGGTGTGGTTTTCAAAAGTCTATTATACTCACAATTTATAACCCCCAGGAGGAACATTAAAATTGTGGGGAAGTAAAGCCATGTACATAAACATATCTTTCAACAGATAATTATTTCCCAAACATCCTGAACTGCCTGTTTAAACATGTGGACTATTAAGCTTAAAAAAAAAAAAAAAAACTTCAAAGCATAAAATTATTTTTAAAGGCCTCTTAAAGCACTTAAGTTTTTGGTTTAAGATTTTTAATGGAATTCTATTAAGACTCAGAAAAATACTGCTTCAACATACAGGAAATTAAAGTGAAAAAATAGCTAAAAGCCTGTAAGCTTATTCTAATAAATGAGGATTTCTAAGATATGTTTGTCACTGTCAAATTAGGAAATCTCACAAATCTGCTTAGCTCAAATGGCTAGAGAGCTATGGTAATTAATGAAATTCTTGGCTAGTCTGCTCAGTTCCAGTGAGCAAATCTAGCATCCCAAACCTGGCTAAATGAATGCTGGTGAATAAGTACTATCCATGCTCACCTTGTTCTAATAAATTCTATGTGCACTGCTATGGTACCTAATAGCTACATGGCCCTGAATTTAACCGAAACATGTAACTCTTAATTCTGTAGAAGGATGAGTCTTAGGAGGCTGCATGTTCTATTGAGCAAAAGAAAACTGAAAAGAAGTTCCTTTGTAGTAGCCCCAACTGCTACTTGCAATAAACATACTAATAAACAACCATTTCTAGAAAACTGAAGAATATTTTTGGAAAATCAGAGGTTCTCCTTCTCAGAGGTACAGGAAAACGACTATTTTTTAAAGTGAAAAAATTTAAACTAGGGACTAACATTTCAAAGTAAATAACTAAAAATCAGATTTTTTTCTTCACTATCTTGAAACATTAAACTAAAAATTATCAAAATTACTATATTTTATCTTATTTGTACAAAATTTAGGACACGACAAAGAGTTAGTTCTTAGAAGAATAAATCAAGTTGATTTTTGGAAGGCATTTTTCCTACAATATTATATGATGTCACAACAGGACATATCATCTACACTTCAAAGTTTGACCAAGGTAATAAAAGAGGGCTATCATTATGAAAATATTCCATTACTTCATCTTTATCTTTTGATATTAAATAATTTTCTCTTGAAACTCCTATGTAATCAAAGAATAATGCAATGGATGGTGACAGGCACTAGAGCTAATGTCAACCAACACTGATTAGGCTCCTACTACATGCTGGGGCACTGGGAATACAAAGACAATCCCTGCCCTCCAGGAGCATACATTCTTACTAAAGTGACAGTGTTTGAGAAGGAACAAATTTTATAAACAAATAGTTCACTCCCACACCATTTTTTAAAATAATATGATGAGTTTTACAAGGAGACAACAGAGAATCAGACAGAACTTCAGTCAAAAAGACCTAAGTTCACAATGTCCACCTTTAACAGTATACATACTGTCCATGTGACTCTGGGCAAGTGATTTAATACCTCAGGGCTCCCAGGACCACTACCACAGGCAATGAAGAAAGTCAACGAAGATTTTTAAGCTCATGAGAAACATAGCCAGATCTGTATCTTAGGAAGATTATCCTGGAATCTGTGTGGAAGGCAGAGAGATAAAGGAGGATACCCTGGAAGCACTTTAAGAAGATGACAGATCAGGCAAGAGATGATAAACGTTTGAACTAAGATAATGGCTATATGAACAAAGAAAGATTTTAGAGATACTGAAATAAAATGAGCAAGATCTGGCAACTAATTTGATTGGTGGGAGGTGGAGAAGAGAAGAATGAGAGAAAGGGAATAAAAGATGACTTCTAATTTAAAAATGAAATGACTGAGGCCATAGCAGGGTATCCTCAGAAACAGATATAGAAGTTTGTTGAGGGGCGGCTAGGTGGCGCAGTGAATAGAGTACTGGCCCTGGAGTCAGGAGTACCTGAGTTCAAATCCGGCCTGAGACACTTAACACAAAAAACAAGCCGAGTGACCTTGGGCAAGTCACTTAACCCCAACTGCCCTCCAAAAAGCCAAAAAAAAAAAAAAAAAAAAAAGAAGAAGAAGTTTGTTGAGTCTGACAGACCTACACAGGATACCTACAGGTTAAAATACAGGAGAATGTTGGAATAAACAGAGATGTTGGAGAATTCTAAAGAGGACTTCTCAGCACCTGCAAAAGCATTACAGACCAGAAGGCATTATTATGGTTTGCTGCACCTCAAAATTAATAGTTTTCCTTCCTGATACAAGTTTATTGATAGCACTATTATTTAGAGTCATGACTAGGATAATATTTTAGCTAACAAAAGAGAGATAGCCTTCCCTTCTTGACATCAGGTACATAGGTGTACTTAACAAGTCTAGGTAGTAAAGATGGTGGTGAAGAAACAGGACAACTCCATGAGCTCCCCCCAATAACACCTAAAATACCTATAAAGTATGATTCCAAACAAATTTTAGAGCTCCAGACTCCACAAAAATGACAGAGTAACAAAGCTCCCAATGAACGCAGCCTGGCAGGAGGTCATCCCAGTGCCCTGGAAGCAGAGCCCAGCCCCATGTGGTTTCAGCCCCAGGGTGTCCAGGAGAAGTTGTGGCTGTAGCATGCAGGAGCACAGATCATCAGCAGCTGTGGCAATTTCCAGAATCACCAATCCACAAGAACCAAAGACAAAGGGAAAAGGTCAGTGGAATTCAGCTAAATTTGGGAAAGAGGGGCCAATCAAACTGCCTCCAGGGCTAGCACCAGTCTGAAGCAGTAACCCTGCAGCCGCCCCCACGTGGCTGCTTCAGAAGGTTTCGTATTGCAAGGGGGGCCAAGCAATCATTCACAGGCTAAAAGCTCTTGCCTTGTGCTGCCTGGAGTGGATCATGGTCTTGGGTGGTGGTTCTGAGGTGCATTTTCTGTGAGCCAAAGCTGGTGGGGGCTGCAAAAAATGGTGGCCTCCTAATAGCTCCAGCAGCTGCAAAAACCCCAGTGATTTGGGACACAGCTTTACCCCCTGGAAGCAGAGTTCCACAGAGCTAAAAAATCAAGTAATTTCACTGGCAACATGAGCAGGCAAAGGAAGCAAAGTAAGAACAGCAATCAAACTCTAGAATCCTTTTTTCGGGACAAAAAGGATCAAAGCATGGAATGGGAGGAAGACAACACAGTCAGAACTCCCACACCAAAAGCTTCCAAGAAAAATATGAACTGGATAGAGGCCACAGAGTAGCTTAAAAAGGATTTTGAAAACCAAATAAGAGAAGTGGAGGAAAAACTGAGGAGAGAAATGAGAATGATGCAAGAAAATCACGAAAAGATTGTCAATAACCTAACTGAAGAAAGTAACACCTTAAAAAATAGACTAA
>CM053595.1:16757277-16769733 GCA_028646575.1 Pseudocheirus occidentalis
GATTCTTAATAGTGTGTGTTATAGACCCTTTTGATAATCTGATGACATCTATAGACTGCTTCTTGGAATGTTTATAAATGCATAAAATAAAATACATAGGGAAACTAATATTAAAACATAGCTATATGTTTTAATATATTTTTTTAAGTGAATGGATCTCAGGTTAAGAACTCTTGCTCTAAGAGCATCCATTTGAGTCTATAAGACTCATATTCAAATCTCAACTCTAGATTTTATATCCATGGGACCTTAAGTCCGTCAATCCCCTTCCTTTTCTGGACTTAAATTTCAATATAGAGTAAAGGGGACTGAATCTAAAGTCCCTTCCATCATTCTGATCCTTCTAACTAAAAAAGTTTTGAAAGGCAGTATAGTCTAATAGGAAAAGACTCATAGATTTAGAAGTGAGAGAGACTTCACAGATCCTAGTCTATCCCCCTCATTTTGCAGGAAAAAATAAGGCCCTTAAACAGGCACTGAGTTGGTCAGAGTACACAAGTATAGTGTGACAGGGCCAAGATTTGAATACATATAACTGACTTCACAT
This sequence comes from Pseudocheirus occidentalis, assembly GCA_028646575.1. Taxonomy (NCBI): domain Eukaryota; kingdom Metazoa; phylum Chordata; class Mammalia; order Diprotodontia; family Pseudocheiridae; genus Pseudocheirus; species Pseudocheirus occidentalis. Next base: position 16,757,825 of record CM053595.1, read on the forward strand.
CCAATGTGTTTTCTCCCACTGCACCAACAACTAAGCATCAGTCCTGTGATTTTTAGGAAAGACACTTTGTACAATAATCCCTCAATTGCCCCATGTCAAATTCCCCTGATCCTTTTATTTTGTTTTATTTTTTGAGGCAATGAGTGATTTTCCCAGAATCCCACAGCTGGTAAGTGTCTGAGGTCACATTTGAACTCAGATCCTCCTGAAAGGTTTGGTGCCCTATCCACTGTGCCATCTAGCTGCCTCTCTGTGATCCTTCTCTAGGGAAAGGACAGTTTCTTCACAAGGCACTCAAAGATGGAACCAGGGATAATAAGGACAAAGTAAACAAGTCATTGGAAATTTCTGTTTTAACCTCCTCTTATGCACTGCAACATTCTAGGAGTAGCTAAGGAGCAGGCTGAATCACCTGTTGTCACTTTCTCTCGTTTTTACAGAGCACCCAGATTTAATGGGTCAAGGATGCAGGGAAGCAAGGATACCCCTGGTTGAAGTGCGCAGTCAGAGGAATGACGAGAAGACACAACAGTAACAGAATCACATGCAAATGCCACCCAAAGATCCTAAGCATTATACCACCCTACCCAAAAAGAGGAAACAAATATGGAACCCTTCCCTGGTCCCAATTCGGAGAGTAGATCATCCTCAGTCTCTCTTACACACTAACCAAAATTGCAAATTGAGGTAAAACTCAAGATGTAGTGTGAAAATTTCCCTGTATTCCCCCAAACTGAACTCTCCCTCCCCAGTCTCCTAGAGAGAATGAAGCCAACCAATGAAGTATGTGATAACAGCATTACCTCATCAGTACAGCATCCCATTGGCTGAACTATTCTTAGTGAAGCAAGCATATCAGCCAGTTAACCCTTGCCTGAAAGAGATATTTGGGCATCCTTTCCTCAAGGACAAGCCCAACTCTCCACCCCCTTGCAGTTGGGGGCTGCAGAACATTTTTCATAAGCAGGAAAAGATGTAGAGAAAACAGGAATACCTCTGATGCAGTCATCCCTTTCACAGACAAAGCTTCTCCAATTAATTGTAAGGTCTTTGGACCAAAAATCCTTTGCAGCAGATTAATAAATAGGACTAGAGAAAGACCTGATGAGGTGAGGGGGGAAGCGGTAGAAGAGAGAAGGGAGAAGGCAAAAGAGAAGGTTTATTCTTTTTTTCAAAACCTACAGAGGAAATGACAGGACAAAACAGCAACTTTCCTACAAATTAGCAATGGCTTTGTATGATTCTTTTTAGAGACTGCTTTCTTTTTTGTTATCGGAGTCTTTTGGAAGTTATCCTGAAAAAACAACAGTTATTTCCAACAATACCATTTTATTTTTTTTAATTACTAGCCAAAAGATTTGAAGTTAATTTTTTTAAACCTATGAATGGTAGCTAATAAAAAATGCTCATTCCATAATGAATGAACAAAGCATTCAATGAGCCTGTCCTCCTAGTATTGAAACTCTTTTTTTTGCTTTAATTAAGTCCAGAAGATTGTTTTAAACGTGCTTCAGAAAAAGAAACCATTTGCATTTGTGATTAAAGTCCAGAAAGAAAGCTTATCTCTGAAGACTTATTTGTTCCAATCAGATGTGGTGATTCATTGCTTAGTAAATTCTTTTAAGTAACTGCCCTCAATGCTGATTGTGAGTGAGGGTCAGTTTCCAGCTCAAAGAACAAACCTTTGACTGCAGATATTTTCTCCATATCAGATTGTAATCAGATGTCCTACAAGGAAGCTTGAAAACTCCAGGAGACGTCTATTTTCTCCTGAGGATGTTAAAAAACATTTATACTTCACAGATCAATGGGCTGGTTTAGCTTTAACCCAAACCCAAAGTATCATCTCATTTGTACCTAGAAATATTTATTGTGTCTTCTGTAACCTTCTTGTAGGAAAAATCTCTCCCCAAAGCCCACTAAATCAGACTTTGCAAAACAGAATTCCAACAAGAAATTGGAAAAGACTAAAACCTATTTCCATCTGGAGAGATTGAATGGGTCTCTGATATGGGGAAAAACTCTGGAAAAGAGGTGAATAGTCCAAACTGTGGGAAGGCTGACAGGGAGAGAGAGACCTAGGAAGCCACTCAACATAGATATGTTGCCCAGTACCCTACCCCATGTTGGATTGGTTCCCATTTTGATTAACTTAAGCGCAGTTCAGAGTCTGGCATCTAAGCCTGGCTAGGTTGTTCAGGATGATTAAGGGTATTAAAAGCAAAGGCACATCCATGGGAATGGCATTCCCCCACAGGACAGCCACTACTTTTTCTGTATTCTGTATAGATACTCTTATCTTTGTGAGGCCACAATAAATATCAACTAAGGATAGGAAAGAAATCGTGGCACAGTCTCTCAAAGTGTATAACGTTTCAACCCAAATAACACTTGAGTTCCAGTGAAATCTTGAAATAGGACATAAAAGGACCCCATATCCTTCAAGTAGCTGCTGTTTGCTAGCTTCTCTGCTGTCTAACCACTACCACCTCCTGAAGGAAGGAAGGAAAACCTGACTGTTCTTTTTTCCTTCAATATGGTTTTGGAGAAGGTCCAAATTCAGTTTCTCTCCTGTGAAATCACAAAACCACTCATCAGACAAGCATTATTCCTCTTGCCCAAGTTCCCAGTCCCTGACAAGCACACTCTACTCCCATTTTATAAAATTAGAAGTAGAAACACGAGGCAACTTATTGAGGAAGTCAATGAGGACATGGGCATCCTTCCTTCTTCAACTCTCCCGTGATTGGCTTTTGAACTGATGCTGCCCAGAACAAACACTGAGAGAAGGCAAGGATAGGAGTGAAGAAGAAATATAACAAATTATATTTCAGATCAATCAGTTTACTCCTGACTGGAGTAAACTGCCTGATGAATGAACACTATCCGGGATAGTAGCCTGTAGGAAATAGAACTTTTTCTTGGAATATAAATTGAGTGTAGATAAAATAGTGACAGCCTCTACAGGGGAAAAAACCTAAAATAGTGACAGCCTCTAGAGGGGAAAAAAACCTATGTTTTGAGAATCTAAGGTGCTCATACAGCTCTTCGTTGACAGGGACTTGGTTTTTCATTTTACTCTTTATTTCAGTAATCAAAGAAGACAGAGACAATGATGAATCAATAACAACATTACAATTCTTGTTCCCATTCATTCAATCCTTTCTAAACTGCAAAAGTTAAGACATATTGTTCTGGGTGCAGGCATACATAGAGCAGATACAAAAATGAACAAGACACAGTCTCTGCCCTCAATATGTTTACAGTCTAGTAGGGAAAATGACAAGATTCACAGAGAAATATACTATAAACTACAATGGGTGAAAGCATGAGAGAGAGGAGAGAGAAGTGCCACAATCTCAAATGTGATGCCATGTGATCCCTTAATCATTCTGTATTGAGCAATGTGGAATCTAGCAGCAGTACTATTCAGCTGATGCCATGCATGATAGGCTTTGGCTCTCCCTTAAGTTTCTGTTTACCAAGCTTCTCTTGATTCCAGCTGCCCCCTCCCAAAGATAAGATAAACCTTATCCTTCCAATCACAAGTTCTTCCTAGCCCCCTGCCTCCTTTTGAAGTGCCTAGCACAAGACTAACCCATGACTGAGAAGTCACAAGGGCTGTGCTAACATTCTTCCATTTGATCCTCTTTTAGAGTAGAAACAGTTCCCACTTTTTCCTCAAGGACCCTAGCTCTCTCAGCATGTGGGATGGAGGGCCCAACTGCCAGCCTGCATATTTATGGGTGTGTGTGGGGGGAATGATCCCAAGAATCAATCAGGAGGGTAAACCATGGCTGATTGGTTTGTGGAGTCAGGACCTGGTATATGTTTGCTTCTACTAGCCCAAGAGGCTGCCTAATAACATCTGCCCCTATATATCCTTCTAATGAACCTTAACCATAAATGTCCTTTATAGTTACTTTTTATACCTCATCATTCAAACCCACTTTGGTTTGTCCGCTGGGCTAACTCATGTAGGTAAAAATGACTAAATTGCAACATATTCAATGCTTATTCCACATTTTCTACAGCTGCCATGCTTGTAACATGAAAATGACCGGTCTGGTCTATGGGAAAATTCCACAGAGGCACTTCCCTTCCTTGCAAATGATTGGAGAAGGTTTGCCAATAGCTTACTGACCAATTTATTGCCCTAATAAGGATATTTTACAAGCACTAGATGAACTGTGCTAACTTGAAATGTTTGAAAAAAATCAATTTACCATTGCTACAACCTCTAGGAAACCTGCAAAAATGCAGTTGCCCAACCCCATGGTGAATGCCTTCAATCAATGATCACCAGCCCCCCATGTGAGGTCTGGCCTAGAATCCTGACCAATCCCAAACTGAGTTCATCTTAAGAATCAGAAGAGCCAGAGTCTAGGACAAACATGGAAAGCATTCTCAGCTGAGGACTGTGCCAGAAGAGAAGGTACCACCCTGCTCCCAAGCCTACAGAGCATTATTTTCATTGTACTACTGAAGCCCATCTTTGCAATACTGATGGCTAGTTCCACAGCAAGCATATTACTTATATGCCTTTCTGAGTCTCTAATTCACACTTTTTTTTGTATTCAAAGTTAAGTCTATTCATTACTTTCAGAAATTTAAATAAAAATTAATGAACAAAGACATTTCAGGGGAAGTGGAAAAAGACAAAAGGAAAAGGAAAAATAGAAGTGTTGAAAAGGAGATATTGTTTGAGTGAAGCCTTGGAAAAGCAAGACAAGATGATAACAGTTGGAGGGATGCAGGGGAGATGGCATTTCCAACACACAGACACAGACAGAGACAGAGACAGAGACAGAGACACAGACACAGTCACAGACACAGACACAGACAGAGACACAGAGACACAGACAGAGACACAGACAGAGACACAGACACAGAGACACAGACACAGACACAGACACAGACACAGAGACACAGACAGAGACACAGACAGAGAGACACAGACACAGACACAGACACAGTCATAGACACAGACACAGACACAGACACAGACACAGTCACAGACACAGACACACCCCTAAGATGTTCTAGCCCCCATTAGCAGGGCCACTTTCAGAGTTTCTTGCCAGAAATTACTAGCATGTGAGTTGGAAGAGAAATCTATTTTCAAACAAAGTGTGTGCTTCTCAATAAAAATAGCCTAGATAGGACTTGTTTTGACAACCAAATGAGATAATAAATAAGAAAAAATAATTGTGAAAAAAGTGATAAAGAGCTGTATAAATGCAAGGTAGTATTATGTTCATTTGAAAGTGGCAGATAAAACGTCTTTGCTATAATAGTCAAAATGATCAGCATGTACTATCCCAGTACTAGGTTTGTGAGGAGGCTTCTTTACACATTCCTTCAATCAATAAGCACCGTTAATGTTTCTGGACAAGCTAAAGACAAAAACTAAATAATCCAAGCCCTCAAAGAGATGATGTTCTTTTTTTTAAGTTCTTTATAATAACGGTTTTTTTCTTTTCTCTTTGTATCCCTAGCATGTTACTGGATTGGGGTTCAGTACCTGATGATAGAAAGTTTGATACTTCTATCTTCCAGGACATCATCATCTCTACATCCCACTATTCATTAATTCACTCATTCATGTATTCAACATAGACTGTAGGCCAGACCCTGTGCCCTGCGATTTCTGAGGATACAAAGGCAAGAGGAAAGTTTCTGCCTTCTAGGAGTTCACATTTTATTAGAGAGAACATGCACACTGAAAATAAACACAAAATATAGAAAAGCAGTCATTTCTAGGAGTGAAAAATTAGCATCTAGGAGGAGAGGAGATCAGGATAAACGTCCTTTGGAGGTGGCACTGATGGTGAGTTTTGAAGCTGGGCTTCTCCAAGGTAGAGATGAAAAAAAATATCCTAGACTGGATGTACAAAGGCAGAGAGATGGAATGCCATGTACAGGGAACAGGAAGTGGGCCAGTTGGACTGAACCACAGAGCGTACAAAGGAAAGTAATGTCACATAAACTGGAAAAGAAGATTGGAGTCATATTTCAAAGGGCTTTGTGTTTGTCCTTCATTTTCAAAGAGGACCATGGCATCAGGGAAATGATGACATGACTTACAGTTGACTTTGATTTGAGTGAGGGAGGGCTGTGCAAGGTCACCAGGCTCACTTTCTCCTCCAGACCCATCTGAATACAGTGACCTGATATTCATCAGGGTGACTGGAGATGACCCAGGGTGCACTGGGAGACCCTGGCCCTTTTAGGCCAAGGCCTTTTCAGGTACTCACTGAGGGTGAAGTAATACACATGAAGTGAATAGTTCTGAATAGTTCTCTTTAAGAAGTGAGTCAAGGGATGACCCCTTTAATTAGGGAAAAAAAAAATATCAAGATGGGAGGGGAAGACCCTCAGGCTTGCTGTCCTAAAGAGAAACAGTTAAAATGCAGTCATTAAGTGGAGCTCAGGCAGGGACATATTGGGGTCCAATGTAAGACTTTCATAGTGAACTGGGAAAGAAAGAGAAAGAAAGAAAGAAAGAAAGAAAGAAAGAAAGAAAGAAAGAAAGAAAGAAAGAAAGAAAGAAAGAAAGAAAGAAAGAGAAAAAGTGAGGGCAGGGCAGGGCAGGGAAGGGAAGGGAAGGGAAGGGAAGGAAAGGGAAGAAAAAAGGGAAAGAAAAAAGGAAAGCTCAGCTTAGATGTCATTGTCCCTAATTGCAGCTGGTAACAACCTTCCCCCTCAGACCTCACATGATGCTTGGATTTGTTATCTCTTTGATGTACTTACCAGGTAACTATGTATTATAATCATAAATTTGTATTCTATCCCCCTAGTAAACCATGACAACTATGTCATGTCAAAACTTTATACTATACCTCCCCTAATTAGGTAGTGCTCTGCCCACAGCAGACAATTTTACAGATGTTTACTGAAGAAGCAGAACTGGTGAAAGAAACATCTAATTCCTTTACCTTACCTAGGAGTTTAAAGTTTGTTGAACTGTGATTTCCCTAAATAAAATGGGTTTGCCACTTCTCAAACTAGGAAGGCAGAAAGTTTATCACTTCTCCAATCCTCAGGCAGAAACCTGGGAACTTAGAGCCATCTGAAGGGTTCTTTCCCCCTGCAACACTCAGCTCAGGTCACTCCAGGATCTCTTTGCCCCATGCTCACACTTGCGGGGGCATTCCAAGTTCACTTACCTCATTCCCATATAGTTGAGCAGTCTGACCTCAACTCCACATCAGCACCATTAATTCTCGGTGGAATAACCTTGATATCAAGTCATAAAGCCCAGCACACCCACGCCAATACCCACAACACTTGGTGTGCTGTCCCCTACTTAGAGCACATCCTCCTTCAGAATTCAAACAGTTTCTGCTAGACTCTAACCTTCTAATCAGTGAGGATAATCTATACCTTGACCTAGCCCTGCATTCTACCTTCCCTTCAAACCTGTCCAGAAGAGACAGTAACTTCTTCCTCCTGAAGTAATACGCCCTAGCTTTGCACTAAGGCCACACCTTCCACTTTGTTAAACACCAAGAAGCCAGATGGCATGTTAGGCACACACACCAAACACACACACATCAAACACACACACACACACACACACACACACACACACACACACACACACACGAACTTACCTGTCTCCAGAGGCCCCACTAACAATATATATATTTAAAGGAAGCATTCTCACTGAACGTCTTTAGGAAAATCCTGGTGGGCTGCAGAAGCCAGTTCTTAAAAAGAAGAGACAGCTTTAGCCCCTTGCCTCTGCCTCAGTGGGAATGTTTGCTTCCTTTTCCCTGGTACAGTTGCAGCAATAGTAACTTCCACTTATCCAGTACTTTATATATATATACACACACACAGATTATATATCTCCCCTATTTAAAGTAAACTATTGGCAGAGAATGTTTTTTTTTGTCTCCATATTCCTAGGTGCTTTATAATCTGCTTATTTATTAATTCATCCATTGCTACTGTCTCCCTCTTCTTCCTTTTTTTTTTTTTCTCAGAGCTCTGAAAAAAGCAGACTTTAAGGTGAGGAGGGAAGGTCAAAGGACTAGCCATTTGGCAAGTCTTTATTCAGGAAGGCAAATTATCCTGGATTGAAGAGGAAGTAAGTTTGTTGGCTTTCTTGGCTATAGGCCCTCAGAAGGATACAACTGATGAAAAGAGTTGGGTCCCTGACTTGATGTCATTTCTGGGGCATAATAGCATCTATTCATCCTTTTCTGTAGGCATGTGTCTGAGCATGTAGGCAACCCTGTCCAGATTCTATGAAGACTATTTTTGTACTTTACCAAGACTGAGATGGAGGGGGAGGTTTGTAGGGGAAGGTAAGAGTCCATGTTGATAAGGTTTAAGGAGGGGTAGGAAGTTCTAAATGATTAAATTTAGGAAAGCTGGAAAAAAGAGAAAGAGGCTAAGCAGAAGTAGACGACTCTGGGTAAGAGAGAAGGAACCGGCACTTATGACCTTGTCCCATCTCCTCTGACTGACTCTAACAGCCTCCTGGGACTCAGAAGCCCTCTGTTCCAGTCTTAATCAGTTCTATCATAGACTGACCTCGGGTAAGTCACTCTCTAAGCCTCAATGTCCTCATCCACAAAAAACTAGGACATCTATCTCACAGGACTGCACAAGTGAAATAATGAAAGGCAGGTCAGAATGGCATGAAATCCAAATGCCCTTAATAGATTCAGGCCTGGATCCAAGTCCCTGGTAATAGAAATATTTAGAAGCAGAAGTCCTGGGTTGAGAATCCCTGTTCTATTACTGATTTCCTTAATCTCTCTGGGCCCAAATTTTCTCATCTGTAAAAATGACAATTTTTAAGTTTATGACTACTAAGTTACTTCTAGTTCTAAACCTAATAACCTATGGCAGGAGTGGAGAACCTGCAGCATTGAGACCATATGTAACCTTCTAGGTCCTTGGTGTGGCCAAGTTTTACAGAACAAATCCTTTTATTAAGGGGATTTGTTCTGTGAAGTCTGGTTTCAATCAAAGAGCAGCACTTGAGGACCCAGAGGGCCACATGTGGCCTCGAGGCTGTGGGTTCCCCTGCCCCCAACTAATCTCTAATCTCATGCAGACCCTTCTGCATTTTCCCTCACCCAGAAAGACTAAATACATCCCTCCTTTAAAGGTACACAAATAAGATGTTGTTTCAACTCTAAAGGCACATATTTTGCTCTCTCTAGATTAGAAATTCTTTCTGGATCTAATTGTTGATTCCTAGGTCAGTCGGATGGAATTCTAGTCCCTTTTCACTGGGGATTAGGATAGGGCCAGACTCTAAAACATTTTTTCTGCTGGCAGAATTTTAGTGGCTGTCCATCTCTTTCCAGTTTGTTATATAAGATGATCTCATTGGATCTTGCACCTAGGGCCATAGGATTGAAGGCTGGAAAGAATTTTAGAGCTCCTCTAATCTAACCCCTTCATTTTAAAATTAAGAAAATTGAGGCCCAGGGAGATAAAGTTCAATTCACAGCCACCCCAACCTCAAGACCCCTGTGGAAGGGATCTGATCTTGAGGTCTGACCTAAAAGGGTCATTTTCTTCCTTTTTGACTCATTATGTACTCACCCTAGCGTTTCCTCTGAGGCAAGCTCCAAAATAAAGCTTACATAAAGTTTATGTCTAGGCTTCCTTAAATGTGGTTGAAAAAGTTCCCAGCTCCCATACAAGTACTCAAAATAATAGATGCAAATCAGGTGTGAAACAGTTATTTTTTTCACCCCACAGAAAAAGCAGAAGATGTAAAGGACTTACAGAAGCCCATAAGCATATACAGAAAGTACATAAAGCATTCAAATACTCCATAAACTCCCCCTGGAAGGAAATGAAACTTGGACTTGTAATTGAGACACACCTTTGGCATTCTTGGGAGTCCTTTCTAACAAAATCCTAAACTGCCTCTCCAGCCCCTACCTCCTTCCCTACTCCCCCCTCTTCATAGTACCATAATGTAGTTTAGACACCCCTCAGAGGGTAAACAAAATGTTTCAGTTGCTCAACATGAACTTCCTTTCCCATCAGACCTTCACTGATTGAATTACTCATTGAAATGGCAAAGATTGGCAAAGTTCCCAAATGACAATTACTCTACTTTCCTTTCAGCTTCTGGGACCACATGGGTGATTCTCTTCTTTCACCAAGGCAAAAATCTCTGATCTTCCTTTCTCTCTAAAAAGATACAATCCCTAAACTGTTGAACTTGAGAACTCTAGAACTTTTGGAGTTACCCATAAGGCTGTCTGTGCAGGAAGTTTGGTAAACTCTTTGAACCTGATCAAGACTCTGCTGAACAACTCCCACTTATGTCAACAACCAGTTAGTATCTTTATGTACAAGCTGCTGGGCAGTCCACAAGACAAAATTCAAACATTCTCTGGCTTGATTACTTACTACTACAGGAATGCAAGCGCACACAGATAAGTAAAAGCAAGTAACTTGAGAAAAGAGAGAACAATAAGGAGGAAGGGAGGGGGTTGGTGTTCTATCATGTAAAATTTCAGGCACAAGGTGACATGTCAACTATTCTTTGAAGGAAGAAAGGTAGCAGTGCTACAGTTCAAACACGGGGGATCTGACTCCAAATCTAGTACTCTTTCCAATTCAATTCAAATAAATATATGAGCATTATTCTGCATTTCTTGCCTCCTTTAAGCCTTATTAGCATCTTGAACATAGTATGGTGGCACACCAATTACTTGGGGCAAAATAAAATAGTTATATTTACTCATATACAATAAAACTTAGAACTTTTTACATTCAATATATATTAGGTCCAAAACCAAAAATGACACTTGTTGAAGGGATTGTGCTTTCATTTTTTAAATTTAAGAATTTAATTTGAGAAGGAGTTTGGGAGAAGGGAGATAGTAGTGGTGCTATTGTCAAAACAGAAGAGAAAAAAACAAAAGAATATCACTTAAACTATTTTTAATGTACAGAAGAAAACAAAAGGAACTACAGAAGGAAGCAGGCAAATTATATGCTTTTTTTTAAAAAGAAAGCTATTTATGATAGAGATTTATGGTTTGACATCTAATACTGTTCAATTTTTTTTTTTTTTTTTTTGCTTTTTGGAGTGGGGAAGGCAGGGCAATTGGGGTTAAGTGACTTGCCAAAGTCACAAGGCTAGTAAGTGTTAAGTGTCTAATTTGAACTCAGGTCCTCCTGACTCCAGGGCTGGTGCTCTATTCACTGCCCCGCCTAGCCACCCCAACACTTTCTGTATTTCTCTGTGTGTGTGTGTGTGTGTGTGTGTTTCCTATCAGTCTGTGCCTTCTTTCATAATGTGATTAACATGGTAATATGTTTTACATTACTAGATAAGTAAAACCCATATCAAATTGCTTACTGTCTCAGGGAGGGGAGTAAGGGGGGAGGGAAAAAATTTGGACCTCAAAAAAATTTTAAATGAATGCTAAAAATTGTCTTTACATGCAACTGGAGAAATATTAAAATATTTTTTAAAAATCACATGAGTTTTTAGGCCAGTGAAATATTTATTTCTATCTCATATAAATTTCTTAACTTTCTGTGCCATGTAGCATAATTCAAGGTCATGTTTTAGAATTCCATTTGGGAATTTCTGCAATTTTGGAATAATTCTGTTTCTTAGTCTATCAGTATATTTACCATAATTCATCAGTCCCTTAGTGAAGATAAGATTCTTAGGCCCACTGGAAGTTTAAAAGTCCCCAAAACATTTTTAGGGTAATATTTTATAGTCTGATGGAGATACACAGATCTCAGAGGCTTACACACGCTTCTTCTCCACAAAGAAGAACTTGACCAAGTTTTTGGTATTGCCTTAAATGAAAAATTGAGTTTCATTGACAGAATTAACAGAATTAACTATTCTCCCATTTTCAGTACATTGTTTTGCTCATGACAGGTTTGGGGTTTTTTTTTTC